>JBAMCK010000703.1:0-207547 GCA_037075185.1 Drosophila pseudotalamancana | reverse complement strand
GCAGACTCACAGTGCTGAGACGTGGTAATTGCATTTGATAAGAGAAAAGCCAATGCGAAGAGAGCGAATTTCACTCTCTTCGGCCCAAAGAGCGGGCCGAACAAACGAACGAATAAAATCGGCGACGACGGTGACGACGACGATGACGACGATGACGACGGCGGCGACGACGACAACGACGACGACGACGACGACCATTACAAACACAGCGTGGAGTGGGAAAGCTCTGTCTGCACATGTATGCGAGCCATAGTGCGAATGTGTATGCTTAAATGTGTGAGTGTGTTAGTGGGCTAGACAAAGGCTAGACGGATGCCGGCATACATACATATGTATGTATGTATGTCTGCTCTGCTGTGGCAAAGGGACAGCAACAGCAGCAACAACAACAGGAGAGGGATACCGTTGCAAGCAGCTTGTTGCACAGTGCATAAATATGCAGAATGTTGGACTTTGTTTTGCTTTTTGATCCGTCAAATAGACTAATTAAATAAACCATTAGAAAGCGCCAAGCTATTTAAGAAGTAGCGAGAGCGAGAGCGGGAGCGATAAAGACAGAAACAGAGTAAGCGGCAATAGCAGCAACAACAAGTACAACAACGACATGCAAACAATTCAAAACAAAACCCAATTTTTCAACTCGTAAACTGAGCCAAGTTCAAGGTCTTGCGTTCAACGTCTGCTGTGACTCTGCCACTGCCGCTGCCTCTGCCTCTGCCTCTGCCTCTGCCTCTGCCTTAGTTGCTGTCGCGCTGCCTTGTCTGCGCGTACTAGCCATAGAAGCAGTTTCTGTGCACGAGTGTGAGGGAAACAGAAACAGAGACCAAACCGATGCGCCATTAGATTGCAAAAAAAGCTTCTCGCGCTATTGTTGGTCTGCCTGTATGTGTGTATGTTGTGAGAGAGAATAAAAGTAAGAGATCGGCAGAACGATTGAGCAAGAGGCGTGTGAGCGAGCGCGTGGCGTTCAACAAACACTTTCAAACAGTCGGCGCAGAGACGCAGGCGCAGAGACGCAAACCCAAATGCAGAGACTCGGCGCGTCCGCATTTTTTGCAGTGAATATATTGATGTATGTTTGTATGTGAGCGTTGGTTTGTTTCCTTTGTTGGCGTCTGTCTATCTTTCAGCCACGCACACACATGTGCACACATGCACGTTTGCATGTTTGCATGTGTGTATTTTTAGGATGGAGAGAAACACCACGCAAAAATTAGAATTGGAAACTGGATGAGCTCAGAGACTTGGACGCTTCTCTATGACTGGAATAGCGTCTGGCGCTGGGGTGGGGGCAAGATGCGGGCGTCTCTTCAGACGCAAATAAAAGACAACTACAACTACAACTGTCCGTCCGTCCGTCCGTCTGTCTGTCTGTCTGTCTGTCTGCCTGCTTGTCGGGTGCTTTTGTCTTGTTCCAAATTTCTATGCACACATGTAAACGTGAGTACGTATGCGTGTGTGTTTGCTCCTGTCTTCCTGCCTTCGCGTGGTCACGTTTGTCTACACTTCAACTTCTCTTCTTTTTGTCCGGTCGCCTTTCTGTTTTGTTGTTGTTGTTTCTGCTGCTTTTTGTTATTTTAGCTGATATTTCGCTTGCTCGCTCGTTCGCTCGCTTTAACGCTGACAAAGTTGATTTCTATTGTTGGTGTGCGGCGCAGTCGCAGTCGCTGTCGCAGTCGCAGTCGCAGTCGGCTGCCTTAGTTGTTGTTTTTAGCATTTTTTGCTAATTTGACCTTCACCTTAACCTAGTCATCGTCTGTCGGACATTCGGTCGTTTACCTCATATACCAAAGTCGAAATAAAAAACTCAATCACTGCGTTTGTTAGTTGTGTGCAACACGCACACACATGCAGAAATGTACATATATATGTACACTTTTATGTGAAAGCAAATGCTAGCAAAGATTCAATACAATAATGATTGCCAAACTTGTTCGAAAGATCTGCCTTCCTCTTCCCACTCTTCCACTCGACCATCTATGTATAACTACACACATACACACACGCACATCCATTCAGCACGATCATACAACAACTATTGCTGTCCGCAGCTTTCACTCAAAAGCTCGCTCAACTAGTTTCTGTTTCTATTTGAGCGCTTTTGGCACTCGCTTTGGCTTATCTAACAACAACAACAGCCACAAACTAGCTCTATGTAAGTTTCCCATGTTGAGCAGTCGCTGCTCTTGAGCGCAAATAGTTTCTGGGCTAGAGCTAGATCGGGTCGCGCATTTTCCAGTGCCATTTAGTTGAGTGTTCATCGCGTTTGGCTTTGGTTGTCCGTTAGTGGTGCTTTTTTTTCGTTGCATCCCAAGCGAAGGGATCAATAGTTTTGTTAGTGCAGTGCATGCACAGTGGGGCAAATGGTGATTGCCATGCCCGAAGTTAAAAGTTAGAATCATGTCGACTCATGTCGAGCAATGCATGCGTCAAGTGCGCAAAAAGGAGAAGTGAGATTTGTTCGCCGCAATTATTGTTACCGCTACCGACGTCGGCGTCGGCGTCAGCGTCGGCGTCGAAGTACGAGGGCTTTGAACTCGCGACGTTTCGCGTACCCGTTCAACGCCCCAGATCAGCACCAACTGCCGCCCCCGCCTCAATTCGCGAAAAAGTGTAACAAAATCAAAGTGCGCGCTCGCTTCCATTATCTCTCGCTCTGTGGAGCTCCCCGCTTCCCGTTCGCCGCCCACCGCCCACCGACCTCTTCATCCTCCGCCTCAGCTAACGGCAATCAGTTATTGGCCCACCGTGTGGAGCTGTTTCAATGAGCATTGAACTGCGAATTACACAAGCGTACGATTTGGCCAGACAAACACGAGAACGAGAACGAGAAATGGAGTCATCGCCAGATAACTGGAAGGATTCCATTGAGGTGAGCGTGTGTACATACGTAGAGAAACATATACAAATACATACGTACAAGTACAAGTACAAGTACAAGTACAAGTTACAGTGTGTATTCGTGTGGGAAATTAGCACTTACAAATATGTATAAGCCATTCGCTACTTTTTTGCTGTTCAAATTGATATTAGACCACTGTGTATGCTCAAAAACAAAAGCAAAAGCAATTCGAATTCGAAACTGTTAATTGAGTATCTACTTAACCTATTCCCTGATTGGCCAATTGGCTCTAACGGTTTGCATTGTAAATGTACTTATTTAAATGCGTACTTTGCGTGTGTATGTGTGTGTGTATAAATATTGTGTGTTCGTATGAAAAATGTGCACTTACTAAATAAGAAATAAAATTACTCATTCATTAAAAATTGCAATTTGGACGAGTTTACGACCACTGTGCAAGTATTTAGCATTGACTCGAAAACAATTCGAAATCAATAAATATAAGCGTAAACATGTGTGTGGGTGTGTGGGTGTGTGCGTGTGTTTGTGTATTGGAATTGTAAAGTCAGATTGTATCTTGGTTATTCATAGCTTGCGCTCTAACGATTCGCACTGTCAATGTACGTATGTATATAACTACTGTATTGTAAATGTGTACGTATGTGTGTCTGCCTGTATTTGTAACTGGAAAGCAAACCAACCACAAATCGAAGGACCGGTAATCTGCTGGCGCAGCAGTCGGCAGTCGCCGTGTGGCCCACAAAACGCAAGAAGGCATTTTTAAAAGTAATGCAAAGCTGGCGAAATTTCTTGACAGAAAAAAGTGCATTTAATTTTAAAATAATTATATGTACATTAATGTCTGTGTGCATGTGTGCATGCATACACACTTACACGAATTGCTTGCATGAACAAAAGCCTACAACGCAATGCTTTGCAAAGCAGCACCCAAAAAAAACAAAGTACTCACAGCTCTCCCTTTGTATATGTGTGTGCTCCACAGGGCGAGAGTTAAAGCTAAAACAAAAGTTAGCTGCGCATCGGTCATGCTTTCTCTCTCGCTCGCTCGCTCGCCTGCTTAGCAGCTTGCACTCGCCCTATCGCGCGCGCGCGCTCTGCCTTAACAAATCCTTGAGTAGGTGTCTGTGTGTGTGAGTATGTACGTATATAAGCGAGTATGCCTGAACCTATGGATTCGTGTATGTCAGCATGTACATACTCATGCAGAATTTAATTCGTATTACATGCCATTTGCTTGTTTGCCTTGCAATTTACGCAGCGATCTCCATTTGGGTGAAACCGTATGTACATACATACATACATACATACATACATACATACATACATATGTACATAAACAGGTACATATGTACATATGCATGTGTTACATATTCATACGTATTTGTGTATAAATAAGCAAACTCCTACTCGCTGCAAGAATTGTATTCAATTGACACACATACACTTTATTCACATATGCGTCCATGCATATACATACACATATGCATGCATGTATGTATGCATATATGAAGTGAGTAGGCCTCAAGTAGCCTCGCAATGTCAGCCCCCCCTCCCTAACTATACGACGTCAACCGAATTGTCGCTGTTCGTGTGCATTCGCAGCTGCATTTGTGTATGTGAGCGAGCGAGCTATTTTTTTTAAGCTTTGTGCGTTGTTGTCGTTGATTATTTGCTCAGTGTTTGTATGCGTATGTGTGTGTGTGTGCCACATGTATGCATATAAACTCTGAGAGTACGCGCGTATTAGCATTTCTCATCGAAAGCTGCTCGGCGCAGCTGCGCTGCCGTTGCTGTTGCTGCTGCTGCTGCTGCGCTTCTGCTGCTGCTGCTGCTGCCGCTTTGCCGGCGAGGTTAAGAAACTTTTTGGGTTTAATAACATTGCACAAGGTTATTAGATAAAAATGTGTTGAGCAAAAATATGCGCTCGTAGTCGACACTGGGAAATGGAAATGAACAGTGCAAATACGAATGCGACCGCCTCAGTGTATGTGTGTGCGTGTGTGTGTGAGTGAGTGAGTGAGTGAGTGCGTGCATGAGTGGGAAGGGGAATGCTATAATATAATGGATGACTATGACCGGTTCTCTCTCATTTTCTCTATAGTTATAGCTAAATTAAATTTGAATTGTAGCTGCATGTGTATGCACACCGATGTATGTATGTATGTATATATATATATACATATATTTGTGTGTATTTACATATGCCCAAGTTGACTGCCATGTGACTTATTCTTGGTTTGAGGCTTATTTTTGGAGCTGGCAACTTTGGGTGCGCCAAATGCCGTTGATCCACTCGAAGGGGCGAGAGAGAGAGCGAGACCGATAGCGAGAGGGAGAGAGTGAGTGAGCGATCCATGCATTGTCGAGTGTGAACGGGTTCAATGATCATTTGATTTGCTGACTTGCTTAACTCGACCGCCCGCCCGCCCGCCCGCCCGGCCGCCTGCCTCTGCCTCTGCCTGACTGTCTGTCAATCGCATTTTCTAGTACACCATCCATAAATAAAAGAACGCATGTGTTACGTATACGCCACATGGTCATCGAGAAACCTGCATTTACCGTTAATAATATAAGAGGGGCTCATATTACAACTCATGAGGCTTTCATGCATATGCATAAGGCATCAGAAAAAAGTGCCGGAGATTCCCTTCGGTCGGTCAGTGGCAAAAGCAGCGATGTAAACTGAGACTCCGACTCCGACTCCGACTCCGACTCCAGACTAGGCCAGGAGTGGAAACGAGGAAAGAAAGAGGAGCGAGAAGGAGACAGCGTGAGCTATGCACATGACACCAATGACCAACTGACTGACTGACTGAGCAAAGACTAAGAATAGTAATAAGAGAAAGACAAATCAGTCGAGCAGCAGAGAAGAAAAAAGAAGGAAAAAGTGCAACTTCCGTCTCGCTTTCGCCTTCGCCTTCGCCTTCGCCTTCGACTTCGCTTTCGACTTCGCTCTTGAAGTTGGTGCGGCAAGGGGAGAGCCGACAGCACGAATAGGAGTCTGTTATTGAGTACAGTTATTTTTTTTATATTTGCTTAATTTGTTCTTTATTGTTATCTCGACTATGGCAACGCCTTAAGCCGCATTTAGCTGTCGTCTATGCGAAGTTTGTTTGTCAATTCTGTTGCTTATGCCGTGGCCTTGGAGTAACCGTTTCCGAGAATGGCAACCGCGCCAAGATGCAGCCTCGCTTCTCGCCCCTCGCCCCTCGCCCCACTCCATCTCACCATCTCACCATCTCTCCATCTCTGCATCTCTCCACTCTTCACTCTGTCGGCGGCAGTCTGCGCTGTCTCGGTCACAGACGCTGACGCAGACCCTCGCACTTGTCTATCTGCTCGCTTTGGCTGCATTTTGCAATTCTCGCCGGCCTTGGAACGGTTGTGAAGGCATCGCCGTCGCCGTCGCCGTCGCCGTCGTTATCAATGTGTGCGTGAACAGTCGTGTGTGCGTGTGCTCTGCAAGTGCGTAGACTTTGCTAGAACTTTACATGCATATGCATGTATGCTTGCTTGCACAAACATACATACATATGTATGTATGTGTATATATGTATGTATGCACGACCTATTGCTGAGTCATCGTGTGCAGAGTGATGCAAAGATACCAAAGCAATGGCGACGGCGACTGCTTCGGGCTTCCTCGCCTCCCCGCCTCCCCTCCTTACCCCCTTCGGCTGTCTTAGGCCGCCCTTCAATTGACGGCAGTTGATGTTAGTTTATTATTGTTTATTGTCTCTCAAGGCCAGCGGAAGTGTTGACGGCTTTGGCAAAAGGGCGGGCTCTTCTAATTACTCACCAATACAATAGCGGGCACACACACAGACACACAGACACACACACACACACACACATATACTCAATGATGGCAGCGACCGACTTCTGTCATTTTGATTAACTGTAAATAACAGCTCAATTTCGCCGGCAGAGCTGCGACTGCGAACACAGGACCGATTCTTGGCAGAGAGAGTGAGGGAGGGAGGGAGAGAGAGAGAGAGAGAACAGCATAGAGAGGCAGCAAAGCCCTACTAAGGCTTCCGCTGTGACTTGTGGCTTCAATTTTACTGTTACATTTTTTTCTTTTCACGTTTCTCCTCATCTTTTGCTCTTATGTGTTTATTTTGTTGCTGTTCCTGGAAATTTCGCTTTGCTGCCGTTCGCTTTGCTGCTTGTCTGCATATTGCGTTTGCGTTTGCGTTTGCGATTGCGATTGCTTTTGACTTTTGCTTTGTTGTAACTGCAACTAAAGCAAGCAGAAGCGCGCGCACACACTCATACACACGCACGCACACAAGTAAGCACAGACGCAGTCATAAAAAACCATAACAATAACAGCAAAAACAATAACAAGAAAACAAGTTGTGCGCCGTCAACCTTGAATGTCGGGCACTTGCACACACATACACACAGACACACATCCACACACACATACAGGCAGACAAACACGCACACACACACTTTCTAGTGCCCTCTATGCAGCAGCAGAGCCAACGGAAACAGCAGCCGCAGCCGCAGCCGCAGCCGCAGTCACAGTCACAGCCATTTGCCTAGCATCCTCCAAGAGCCACAGCCCCAACGACTCGTGCTCCGTCTCTTTCCCTCTTTGTGAGTGTGTGCCTGCCTGTGTGTGTCTGTGTGTGTGTGTGTGTGTGTGTGTCTGTCTGTCTGGTGCGTCTGGTTCTCCTAGTTTTTTTTTTGTATTCTCTTTATGTTAGGCATGCCTCGCTGCAATTTTCATTCACTTTTTCCCTTCTTCTTCACGACTTGGTCCCCTTTTCCACTGGCGAATAGACGAATGGCGGAATGGCGGACGAGCGGAATGGCGGAATGGCGGGTGTCGGGCATGTGGTGCAGGAATGTAGAAAAATGTGTTAGTGGAGTAGTTGCCATTACGTCACCTTTGTGCACATGTGTGCTTGTGTGTGTGTGTATGTGTGTATGTGTGTACGTTCATGTGTGCGCGTCTGGATGCCTTCATGCATATGTGTGTTCGCCTCTGTGCATGTGTGTGCAAGTGTGTGTGTGTGTGTGTGTGTGTGTGTGTGTGTGTGCGTGTGTGTGTGTGCGTATACCGGTCTGTGGCTAGATTCAGGGTCTCGGGCTTGGGGTCTCGGTCGTCCCAACTAACCGGGCACAAATAGTAGACAGACTGCCCCCGCCCCCTCTTTCCCTCTTCTATCTCCTGCTCTTTGTGCGTGTCTGGCTGTCGGCATCGGCGACCGTTTGACTTAGTGTTCCATTCCCCCGTTCCCCATGGTGAGACCCATTCCTATTGCAGTGCATTGAAAAGCGAAAGTTGCGCCTCGGTTGCAGCATACATGTGTGTGTGTGTGTGTGTGTGTGTGTGTGGTTGGAGAGGGGATGGGGGTGGTGGTGTTGGTGTTGGTCTTTTAGCTTAGCTTAGCTTAGCTTAGCACTTGTTACTTGTCGCTTACCTGCTTAACGGTAAATTCAAATGGATCCAATGGGCTATTCTGTTTCCTGAGTTGAGTTGCTTGGGCCTGGATTGTGGCCGAGGTATGCTTTTATTTATTTTACTTTTTACTAACTATTGTTACAAAAAAAAATGTCCTGAGTTGTGTTGTCACAAGGAACAAAATACTAATCGAATTGTCGCACAACTTGCGATCAACAACAAAAAACAAAATAAAACACAAAGAAAACAACAATATATGTACATATATATGTACGGATTTAAAAAAAAAAACGAGGTGAAAACAAAACGAAACGCAACGGAACACACAAAATAAAAACAACAACGTCCTGTCCAACAATAATCGGGATGCAATTTTGCTCTGCTGCGTTTCGAGCTGCCGCACGACGTTTGTTCGCTGCGACGCTGAATGCTTAACTGCAGGCACTGCCATAGCCAAAGCCCCGGACACCCCGAACTCAGTGCAAAAGATCCTCCATCGCGCAGCAGCAGCAACAGCAGCAGCAGCAGCAGAAGCAGCGGCAGAAAAAGGCAACAAAGGCAACGAGCGACACGAACCGAACAACACGAACGCAACAAACGAACACGTTCGGGTTGATGAAGTTGTGTTGTCGTTGTTGGGCTACTGTGTGGTAACGACTTCCTGCATATCGGCCTCGTTCCCTCCTCCTCCAACTCCTCCTTCCCTCCCCCAGCCCAACGACTGCTACAGTGGGTCGGCCCTTTGCCAAAATGTGCTTGAGAAATGCTTCTCTTACTAAATACTTAATATATACACATACACGTATGCTTTACACACTCACACACTTGAAATTCGCCTGCGTCGCCAGCGAAGGGCAACGGTGACTCAAAGTGCTAATGATCAAGCACTGGAACTGCAACTGCGACTACGACTGAGAGTGAGACCGAGACCGAGACCGAGACTGCGAGTGTTACTGTTATTGGAACTGCAACTGGGAACTGGGAACTGGGAACTGGAACTGGGACGAAGAACGCACGCGAAGGGCAAATGTATGCGTGCTCGCTCATACACATTGCGATGCCTACCAGCTAAGCTCAATGCAGAAAATTGGCACAAAACAACAACAAAAAACTGAGAGAGCGCAAATAAGCGAGCGAGTCGAAAATGAAACTGAAGTTCAGAAGTTGAGGTCCAAGAGGCAGAGACGTGGGCTGATCAGATGCATTGGGCTTTACCTCGCTCTCTTTTAGTTTAGTTGTTCGTTCTCTAGTTCGCTCTCCTTCTTGCACTTTGTCAAAACTTGCGCTCTCCCGCATTGCATGAGTCAAATGTCCTTCTTCAGCGAATGTTACTGGAAGGAGGGGCGAGGGCATGCATGAAAGAGCGACGCATACACTCGGCTCTGCGTGCGTGTGTATGCGTATGTGTATGTGCATGTGCATGTGTGTGAATAAGTGTAGCACTTCCTTGAATAGGCTAACGACTGCAACTGCAGTCCGAGCGCATTTTCTGGTCCTGCGTGTAGAATTAAGACGTACCTGGATCCGGAGCTGAAGCTGGAGCCGTTGTTGTTGTTATTGTTGTTGTTGTTGTTGTTGTTGCTGTTGGAGCTGCAGCTGTGGCCGTTGTCTGCGGCCCGTCGTAGTCAACAAATTAAATTTTTCACATGGCGCGACATTTGCGAACTTGAAATAGCTGCATCTTCTTCTTCTTCTTCTTCAACTTTAATTTCTGCTTCTTCTTCTTCTTCTTCTTATACTTCTACTTCTGCTTCACTTTTGCACAAAAAAATAGTTTTCGCTGTCTTTTTCAGCAGTTCTTGAAGTCCTTGAAGCTCGGACTTGAATTTGATTTGTTGTGTTTTGCTCACTTGGTTGCAATGTTATTCAAAAAGTGTGTTTGAACAAACGTGCAAAACGTAAAAAAAATAAAGAAACAAAATAATTGTTGAGCTTTTGATCCTTGCACTTGTTGCACTACAGACGCACGTTGTCTATCTATGGCTCGTCTGTCTATGACTGATCCGCATTCGCATTCGCACTCGCATTCGCATCCGCATCCGCACTTTTCCAGCTGCTAACAGTGAAATTGGATTTGAATTTGAAATTGTGCGTTTTGGCTGAACTAACTTTAGTAACTGAACCGATCGAATTAAAAAGCTCAACTGAGTTCCGAAAAAATGCAGTTAAATGTGTTGATATATTCCCCTGCTGCTGCTGCTTCTGCTGCTGCTGCTGCTGCTCTCTGTGCATGTGTGAATGTGTGCATGTGGTTGTGTGTGCGTGCTGCCCAATTGAATCAGAGAATTCCCTGACACTGTGTGTGTGTGTGTATATGTGCCGCCTGTGTTTGCTCTTTTTTTAAATACAACTTTCTTACAGACATGTACACACACATACACAGCCATGCACACCCATACATATGTATTTCCTTCATTTTTTGGGCTTGCGATTTGCCATTGGAGTGCACCGACGTCGACGTCGTTAACGCCGACGTCAACGTCAACGTCAACATCAACGACAACGACAACGGCAACGGAACGACAACGACAACGACGAAGCACGACGATCAGCGTCGTCGTCGACTGCAGTCGCCAGCGCACATTACAGCAGCGGGCAGCGGGCAGCGCAGTCGCCAAAAATATTGAGCGCTGGGCAGCGGCAGCGCATGCGGCTCTTTCTCTTCTTCTTATTTTTCTTCATCGTGTAGCTTTTGACACAAGCAAAAAAAGGAACAAATTAAGCGAAATAAAAATAAAATATAATAGAATAAGCGTCAATCCAGAGAACGAACGAAAATGCTATACAGCTTTTTCTCCTTTCTTTTTCTTCTATGTACAGATGTACGAGTGTATGTATATGAATGTATGTATATGTATGTATGTGTGCATACATATGTGGATGAACGCATGTATATATAGAGAAATTGGGCGAAAATGTTGAAACAAAAGGCAGCAAAAATTAGGGATCGCTCCACTGGCCGCTTGCCCAGAGTGCGAGAGGGAGAGCTAGAGGTAGAGATAGAGAGCAATGGATACAAATTTGTTGACAGTTATTTGCCAGGGTTTTGTTGTTGCTGCTCTTGTTGTTGTTGCCGTGGAAGACAACAGTTGCAGGGCAGCTAAAAATGTTTGCTTTTGGCTCTGCTCGAAATTGAGTTCATTGCAGATCCGTCGCAGCAGCAGCAACAACAACAATGATGCGGCGCACTTGCAGCGCTGCACGACTTTCTCTGCATTAGTGTGTGTGTGCGAGTGTGTGCGTGTGTGCAGCAGCGCCCCACAAACGGCAAATACGTGTGTGTTCAAGAGTACAATGCATGCATATGTATATGTGCATATGCAGTAATATATATTACACGTATATAGAAGTACATACATATGCTTGTATGTATGTATGTATGTATGTGTGTATGCATGTACGATCAACGGGCATATCAAAGCGTTTATCAGCTTCGTTTTCGATTTTCGTTTTCGTTTTTCGCTGTTTTTGTTGTCGTCGGCTGTTGAAATCGTCGCCAATTGAAAGTTGTAGCCCACATTTTGTTCGCATTTTACAAAGCCCACCAAAATTCTTTGGCCTGTTTTCGACTTGTGTACACACGTCCATACATACGCATGTGTACATGTGTTCACGTGTGTTCGTGTGCCCGTCTGTGTGTCTGTGTGTGTGTGTGTGTGTGTGTGTGTGTGTGTGTGTGTGTGTGCAGTTGCTGATTGGCGATTGTGGATTGGTTATCGCATCGAACTGTACTTCTCCCTCCCCCGTGTGTGTGTGTGTGTGTTTAGCTATTTCTTGCGCCCAGCCTAATTGCAGGCTTAAAATAAATTGCATTTTGGCTCGGCCCCGCCCACTGCACCGCCCTTGGCCCTGGCAGGAACAAGTTGCGAATTGCAAGCAAGAATCGGCAAACGCTTTTTTTTGCTCTCGCGTTCAATTTGTGCTGATTTTTATATAATTTTTGTGTTGCACTTGTATTTTGCATTTTTTTTTTGTTGCTTTTCAGCCGATGCGTCTTTGCATTGTTTTGTCTGTTTGCTGAACTCAATTTTTTTTCCATTTTTTCCCCATATTTTTCGTTAATTTTTTTCCTTCAGTTTTTGTTTTTCTTCTTCTTGTTTTCATGCGTGGCGACTTTATTTTTTAATTGTGCTTGTCTCGCACTTGAGTTGCCAATTTTTTCAGAATACGCATATTTTTTACTGTTATTCTAGTCTTATTTCTTAACGGTGCTGTTTGCCATGGCTTTTCGGCACTTCTTTTGACCTTTTGGGAGTTGCGCGAGATGTGAATGAAATCTGGCCAACATTTTGCGCTTCCCTCGACATTTTTTTGACACTCACACACACACTCACACACACACACATATATATATATATATATATGTATAAAGGTGCATATATGTCAAGTATATAGTTTACTTTGGGTGCTGGGCTTTTAAAAACAGTTAGAATAATGTCGCCGAACGGAACGGAACGAAACGAAACTGAAAAGGAATTACCTTTCTTCATTCCTTCTCCATTTCCTAACGGAAAATTTACTTGCTGCAATTGAAATGAATGTTTCTCTCTCTCTCTCTCTCTCTCTCTCTTTCTCTCTCTTTGCGAGCATAATTGCAACTGTAACTAAGATCGCAAACCTCTCCCTCCCTCTCTCTCTCCTCTCTCGCTTTCTTTTTTTGACGGAAGCAAACTGTAACTGAAGTTTCTTTCTCTCCCATCTCCCATCCATTCCGCTAACGGAACGCAAGCAAAGCTGAAACAAAAATCATAATGCCTCTCCCCGTCCCCCTTCCCCCATTCACCATTCCCCTCGCTGTGCTCCTCTAACAGCTTGCGCTTAGTTGGCATTAACCCTTTGCCTGACCTCGTATTAAAAAACAGATAAAACAAAGGCAGCAGCAGCAACAACAACAAATGGCAATGAAAACACGAGAACGACAACAAACGCAGCGATCGCAAACGCGATCGCAATGAACTCGCCTGCTGTTTGTTCTAATTGTTGTAGATTGCATTCATTGGGTTACCGACACCGACGCCGCGACACACACACACACGCACACGCACACGCACACGCACGCACACACGCTCGCACACACACTAACACATACTGCAGTGAAGGCCTAATAAAAGCGGCGTCCATTGACCGCGGACGCTCGCAAAGGCAAAAGCAAAGGCAAAAGCAAAAGCAAAGGCAAAAGCAAATGCAAAGGCAAATAAAAGCCGACGCTAAACGTGGCGTATACGCAATTCCGATCGTTTCTCTAGCTGCCTGTCTCTCCCTCTCTCTCTCTCCCTCTCTCTCTCTCCCTCTCCCTCTCTCCCTCTCTCTCTCTCTCTCTCTTGTCCGTGCAGATATCACTTCATTTCAATTACAGTAGACACTCACAAATGTGAACGCGCAAAATGATGCGAAACAGAAAACAATCAGTAAGTCTCACCGCATTTTCAATACCCTTCACTTTATATCAGATTCGGAAATAAGAGAATCTACACGAATTTATATAACATGCTTGATTTCATACTTTGGGTTCATTTTTTATGTAGGGATTACTGAATATTTCGTGCCAGGAAAAACTGAATATTTCAGCTTATAGTCGGATTTTCAATTAAGAAATTGGATAACCTAGTTAACACATAGTATCAGAAAATATATGATATATCTGCATACAAAAGAACAAACCTGATTTCTAACTTAACGTTCATATATGTATATGATATATTTTTTGTACATTTTGATAGATCAATAAATAAGTCAATTATCATCGAATGTCCCTACGTTGGCAACTCTATATAGAATACGGATTCGGCTTAGATACAAGCATTTATCATTATGCTTCATTAGCAGCTTCTATAATGCATCGCACATTCGATGACTAAATCGTAATACCTTCTCTAGTTGAAGGACTTTTCCCGCTAAAAGGTCTCAGAGAAGAGTTTCTAAAAGTTCTTGAAGGAGTTAAAGAAGTATTCCCTGGAGGACTTTTTTCATCTGATTTATAACTTGTTCACCAGAAAAGCCTTCTAAATAGGTTTTACTCCCCCTAAGTAAGGCCTCGGATTACCATATCATTTTATATTTTCCTATCTCATGAATTATTTCTTAGTTTCCGAAAGGCTCTGGATGTATTCTGCTGTAGGCTAAGAACCGATTTTTAGTCAAATCTTAAATTCAAGCGCCTTTTTTTTACAATAGTTTTTAATATTTATTTGAAATTGTTCAAGAAAAAAAAAATGCATTGCCTAATTTATAGAATTCGATGTTGAACCAATTTTTCGGGGCACGAATGTTCAGAAACTTAAGATGAAAGAGAATTACTTGTATTTTATACGAAAATGTCTCATGAAAAATTGAGATAATATTTCCTAGAAGTTCTTAATGTGAGTTTCTCTTGAACAGGAGATTTATATTGTAACGGTTATTTGGTCTGGCTTGAAACTCGTCAGGAAAACTCAGATCCTAGATAGGGTTTACCCATAGTTTAGACCTTTTGCCGAAGCAGACTTTAAAGGTTTTCGATGGGGAATATCACACATACATATATGTAAATAAATTTGGGGACATATCTTAGTATGACTGGGAGACATATCTTAACGGTTATTTGGTCTGGTATGATGCTCCACTTACGTGTTTCAATGTCCTTTTTCTCCTGCTTCTGCGTTGGATTCTGCTTTCGTCGATTGCACTTTGTTATCGTTCTTTGTTGATGCGTTCTCTTCGTCGTGGTCTGGGCGGAGGTCCTGTTGGTCCTGTTGGTCCTGTTGGTCCTGTGGGTCCTCTCACTTTCGCTTTCGCCGTGGCTGGATGTCGCGGGTTTTGGTTTTGTTGTCGTTTTTGTTTTTGCTTTTGCCTTTGCTTTTGTTTTTGTTTTTGTTTATCTCGGGACACTCAATCACTGGACCAGGCGCATCCTTGTTCGTCTCCCTAGGAAAGCCAGGACATTCGAATTGGAATGGAATTGGAATTGGAATTACTTTGCGCTATTTTGATTTGCGGTTCGTTTTTTATTTATTGCACATTCGAGTGGGTTTGAAACACAGTAAAAAAATTGATTGACCAAAAAAACTATTTTGGAGAACGCGATCGAAAAAAAATAACAAATAACAAAAATAGTTCGCTTCACACTTATTAATAAAAACTTTCGCAGTTTTTGTTTTCTTTCTTTCTCTTTGCTTTAATTTGTCGACTTTCTGATTTTCGTGTTTTGTTAATAATGGAATGTCCTTTGAGTGTTGTGTTCACCGTTAGAGTCTGTGTTCTTTTGTCTGTTTGTGTTTGGCTTTGCATTTGCCTTTGCTTCTGCTCTGCCTCTGCTTCTGCTTCTGCTTCTGCTTCTGCTTTTGGTTGGTTTCAGTTGCGCGTCGCAACACGCGCACGTAACGAGCAACAAACAGCAACTAACGTTATTTTTAAAAACGGAACTCAATTGAAGTGAGCCAAGTAACGGGCAAGGCACAAGCCACAGGACGAGCCGGCAGCAGCAGCAGCAGCAATGGCAGCAGCAGCAGCAATGGCAGCGGCAACAGCGGCAGCGCTGCGACAGCGCAGCGACTGTGGCTAAAGAGTCGCGCTCGTCGCTTGTCCTCGCCTTTGTTGTTGTTATCGTTGTCGGGCTTAAGGGCCAAGCGAGCGCACGAAGCCGAGCCGAAGCAGCAGCCTTCGTGGCACGAAGCCGCAAGACGACGGCGCTCGCTGCTGATGCTGTGGCCGTCGCTGCGCTGTCGGCGTCGTGCGACGGACGCGCGACAATGAAATAGAAAATTTAGCACACAATTGAAGCCATTACACACAACGCACACACACACACACACAGACACAGGCGGAGTGCGCCAAATGTTGTGCTATGATTTGAAGCCGTCGCGATTCAACGCCGCTGCGACTGCGACAGCGACTGCGACTCCGACAGCGACTGCGACTGCGACTATGGCCGGCATTTGAGCCGTTGAAATAACAGTATAATTGCCGCAACTGTCCGCTGCTAGCTGCTGGCTGCGACGCCGCCGCAATCACCCGCCAAACTACACACGAGGACTAAACACTCTCATTACTCATTTCCATTGGCATTGCCGCCGATCCACCCTTCCGCCCGTCCTCCGGTGGATGCCCTGCTCACCTTCCATCCTTCCACCCTGCTCGGCGGCCTACGCCGTGCGGCATAGTCGTAGCGCAGCAGCCGCCCCTCCCCCTCCCCCTCCCCCTACCTTTCGAAAGCCCAGCAAAAGCAACAACTAGCCTTATTCATTTTTTTCTGCGTGCGGCGTTAAAAAAGGCTGCGACTGCGACGGCGACGGCGACGGCAACGTCGGCAAAAGGAAAATCGCAAACAAAACAAAAAAGTAAAAACGAAAAATGCTGAAACCAAAAGCAGCAGCAGCGGCAGCAACAACAACAACAACAACAACAATAACAACAACGAAAACGCGCTGAAACAAAAAAAGTAAAAAGAGTGAACGCGCATGTGTGTGTGTGTGTGTGTGTGTGTGTGTGAGTGTGAGTGTGAGTGTTTGCATGTGTGTGTGCAAAAAAAAGAATCCCATAACCAACCCCGCTGCATGCTGCGTCCGCTGCGACTGCGGCGCCAGCTTCGCTGCCACAAATACGCTCACTCACACACACACACACACACACACACATACACACAAACAACCCCCGTGCGAAGGCACGAAATTTAAAATAAAAAAAAAAGAAACAACAACAAATTGTAAAGGGCAAAAAATCCAAAATACAACTATGTGCATTAATGTGGGGGAGCAGCGGGTGGGTTGGGCTGCCACCCACCGCCACCCACTGCCACCCACTGGCGTCGCAAAAGGGGAAATCGACGGAGCGACGC
Organism: Drosophila pseudotalamancana; assembly: GCA_037075185.1. Classification (NCBI taxonomy): domain Eukaryota; kingdom Metazoa; phylum Arthropoda; class Insecta; order Diptera; family Drosophilidae; genus Drosophila; species Drosophila pseudotalamancana. The sequence continues at coordinate 190,456 of JBAMCK010000703.1, read as the reverse complement.
ACAAAAATACTCAACCGAAAAAATTATCGGCCTGTGCGTGTGTGTGTGTGCGAGTGTGAGTGTGTGTATGTGTGTGTGAGTAGATTGATTTGCATGTGTGTGCATGGAGACGATTTTTAGGTTTTAATTTTGTTAATAATATTCATTTCGAATTGTTTTGAGCGCGGCGAGTGCATCCTTAGCCACACGCATAGCAACAACGGCCTCTCGTCGGCTGACCCCCTCTAAGCCCCCTCCCCCACCCACACCCCCTGATAAGCCCCATTGACGCAAATGGATAAACAACAGTTAGTAAATCACAGCGACGACGTTCGTTTTTACTTTAACGCTTACATTCAGATTCGCAGTTGCATCTACAGTTACCGTTACAGTTACCGTTACCGTTACAAGCACGCGGACAAGCACAAGCAACACGTCCTGTCCCGTCCGACTGCTGTCCGAGCCAGCTAACTGTTATTGTCGCTGTCGCTGTCGCTGTTGCTGCTGCGGCGGCGGCGGCGGCGGCAGAGCTCGGCCTGCTGTGCCGGCAAACGGCGGAGGCTTGCCGGCAAACAACAAAATGTCGAAACACAAACAGAACAGAGGAGAAAACTAAACGAGAACAAGAAGAAGAACAAGATTGAGGACGGTAACGGAACGAGAACGAAGCGCAGCGAGGCGGAGCGAGGTGGAGAGGGGGGTGCGAAATGAAGCGAAGCGAAGCGAAGGGCAACCCACAAATGAAGCGAGAATGACGACGAAGAGACGACCACGACGTCTTAACAGTTACTAACTGTTGTTCAAAGAAGCTGGCGATTTGGCTTGCTGTCGCCGGCCCCGCCGCCAGCAGCCCGAAAAAATAAGATGAACTCAGCCAGCCGGCAAAAGTCGCCGTGTGGCCTTCATTGGCGAAGCGTCGGCGTCAACGCCAGCGGCTGCGCTGGCTGCGAAGCCTGCGATGTCAGCAGCGTCCAGCGCACAGCGCGCAGCAGGAGGTCAAAGCTGGAAGACGGCGCCTCCACAGCCTCTTGTTGCTCTGTTGCTCTGTTGCTCGGCATCTATTCTTATAATTTAGTTTAGTGGTTATGGCCGCCAAATTGACCAGGCGGGCAGCCCGCACACAGACACACAAACACACACACACACACACACACACAGACACAATAGAGACGCACTCGCCTGCACTGTCTGTGTGTGCGTAACATCTCAATGTATGCATGTGTGCATGTGTGTGCTCGCATACAAATGAGCGTAATAAAATCAAATGTTGATAGTGTGTAGTTGTAAGCATTACCTTAACCTAAACACTGACGGCCGCACACAGCCGCACACAGCCGCACACAGACGCGCACACAGACGCAGCAAATGAAGCAACAGAAAATAGCGGAGCAGCAGGACACGCACAAGCAGGGGCCAGTGTTTGGACGGCTAAGCAAAAAGAAGCACAAAGAAATCTACTACACGCAATCTTCATTTTCAACGCCATCAAAGCCATTCCAATCATCATTATCGTCGCCATAATCATCAAGTAAAGTACCCACCAGTAGCGCCACGCAGCGACGCAGCCGAGCCGTCGCCTCGCCTCGCCTCGCCTCGCCTCGCCTCGCCTCGTTTCTCCTCTCTTCTCTCTTCTCTCTTCGCCCTGCCTCGCTGCAAAGTATGCTACGCGAATGTCTTCGTTCGCCGTTCGCCGCTCGCTCAGCTACGAACTTTTCGCTCTCTTTTTCTTTGCTCTTAGACGGCGAGGCGACTTCGAGATGCCAACAAGTGCGCCGACATTTTTTTCGATTCCAAAGAGCGCCCGCTTGTGTGTGCGAGTGTGAGTGTGAATGTGAGTGAGAGTGTGAGTGAGAGCAAGGCCAAGCGGCAGAGTACCGCAAGCAACGCGACTTCGCGCTGTGGATGTTGACGTCTTCTTCTTCGCAGTAGTTTTGTTTAGCGCTAGACAAAGCGAATGGGTGTGGGTGAGTGCGATGGGAGGGGGAGGGGGAGGGGGAGGGGCCAGACAAGAGGCTCGAGGGGAGGCAGGCAAATGCTACAAATTATTTGAGCTGCATGCGGCGAGGCACATGAACAAGAAGAAGAGGAAGAGGAAGAAGAAGAGGAAGAGGAAGAAGAAGAGCTGGCAGTCAAATCTTGTAGTTTGTTACTGGTTATTGTTGTTATTGTTGTTATTGTGTTGAATAAAAATCGCACAAGTCGGATGTACGCACACACACGCACACACACACACACACACGCACACACACACGCACACGCACACACACACGCACACACACACACGCACACACACACGCACACACACACATGTAAATGCGATTGAGGAAAGAGGCGCAAGTAGTGCTTGAGAATGTGTGTGTGCACATAATTTTGATTTACTCGCCTCCCACACACACACACATACGCGCACACACACGCACACGCACACACATGCAGCTGCATGTACCGTAAGGCGGGAGGCGCCTTGATTTTGAGTTTGTTTTACTTTTACTTTACTGCGCTGGCTGCGGGCTTTTCCTGCTGCTGGGGGAAAACTTTCAGCATATTTTCTTAGACAGAGCATCTCGAGTGTGTTTTTTAAATTACACACACACACGCACACGCACACAGCTCACGCGCGCACACTCATTGATGTACGTATGCATGTGTGTGTATGTGTGTGTGCGTGTGTGAATCTTATGTAGATTATTCGCTGTGTATAATTTTGCAGCTCGTAGTAATTAGCCAATAGGAATAGCTTTTGCATGTGTAGTGGTGGGCGTGTTTTTTATCCGAGGGGGTGGGTCTGTGCCCCGGCTGAGCGTTCCATAGTGTGCATGTGTGTGAGTTCCATGTGTGTGTGCCACGTGTGTGTGTATGCGTGTGTGTGTGAGTGTGGGTGTGAGTGTGAGCGGAGATTGAGGTTGAGGTTTATGCTCGTAGCGAGCCTCTTAGATAAGAAACAACGCCGATCTCCCGATCCCCCGATCCCCCGATATATCTGGAGTATTTGTATATAAATTCAAGATGAATCTGAGATCCGGATGTCTGCTTTTCAGCTAGGATTCGTTTTCATCAACTTTAGGCTTATCCCAGATATAACAACTTTTCCTTTCACTGGGGTAAGGCTAGACGGAAATCCCTTTCGTATAGCTCAGCGATGTAGAAACATTTATCTGGTACAAAGTATATCCTCGATAGGACAGGCGGGAATTAGAAGAGTTAGAAGTGCAACATTTCTTCTGTTAAAATTTGCGTCTAGTTTTAAGTTTGCATCCAATTGCAAGCAGAACTCAATTGAATTTGATTAAAAGTCGGACTGGGAATGAAGAAGAAGCAGATACATATAAAGAGGAACTTTAATGCAAAGCTTGAAAGTCGGTCTAGGGTATTGGGTAGTCGGGCACTCCCCGAATTTGGTGCCTTTGCTTGCTTTGCTTAACCGTTAATAAACATTATTTGTAACCGAACAGGAAATAGTTTAAAATTTAGTTTGTCAATTGGAAATTCATTTACACACACACACACACACACACACACACCGACATGCACAGAGATGTGCTTATCTGCATTGCAATGTATGTGTGGGTGTGTGTGGGAGGGGGGGGGGGCAAAGAGTAAGCCAAAAGTGTCAGCGAGCTTTTCTTTTTTTACAGCTCCACCTATTTTTTTTTTTTACTTTTTATTGTGTTGTTTTTTCGGTTAATATATTACGCACATGTCTAAGGGGGTTGGGGAGGGGCTGCTAGGCGATAGGGCGGAGCTATGAGTGTGAGCGAACAGCCTACATGTGTGTGTGTGTGTGTGTGTGTGTGTGTGTGTCTGCATATACTTATGTACAGGCTGCTTCATACAAACAGGCCGACAAGCACTACACGAACACACGCACACACACACACACACACACATGTATACACCTTCACACACATACACACACATACATACACACACACACACACACACACACACAGACGCACACGCATCGCCCATAAACGAGCCAAAATATTAACCAAACAGAGAAAAGTGCCAAAACGAATATCAACCCTAACCTCCCCGCCAGAGCCCCAACACCCCAACACCCCCACCCCCTTTTCCACCCGCCCATGAAACGATGCGCAGCAGTTAAAAATATTTAAAAATGTGGAGTGCGACGCAGTTGACGGGCGGTTTGCTCCACAAAAAACTGTGCGTATGTGTACCTTTTATTCGACGGAGGGTGTGCGTCAGGGTGTGGGGTTTTGAGGGGGTGTGGGGTGTGGGCTAGAGCGTCGGAGTTCGCGTCGATGTCGATGTCGACGTCGACGTCGACGCCGCAGCCAGCACTTTTGGTTAATTGCCAAAAACAACTGCACGTCTGCTCTGCGAGCAGCGGCAAATGTGGCAGCAGCAGCAGCAGTGTGGCATGTGTCATGTGGCATGTGGCATGTGGCAGGAGGCAGGAGGCAGGAGGCAGGAGTCGTAAAGCGACAGTAAGAAGCGAAGGAAGCGCATGAATCTCTTTGAGTCGATCCTCTTTAGGTAAATACAGTTAGAATCCTTTCTATTTAGAGTGTTGCATGCGACATGTGGCATGCCATGCGACAAGAGAAAAAAGAGCAGAAAGAAACATGGGAATCCCTTAAATTCGATCGACTCTGTCGGTTGGGCTGGAGACTTATGTGTTTGCATGTTGCATGCGTCATGTGGTATGTGGCATGGGAGAGAAGACAGAAGCAGAAAGAAGCAAAGGAAGCACAGCAATCTCCTTGAGTGGATTGTCAAAACGTAAATACAGTTATTGGGTAGATATATTGTTGCATGCATCAGGTGCCATGTGGCAAGGAGGCGAAAGCAGCTGAAAAAAGTGTAGCTAGTTCTTAGAGTCGATCAACTCTGCAGGCTGCATAGTAAGTCCACATTGTAACGTGTTGCAAGTTGCATGTGGCATTTGGCATGTGGCATGTGGCAAGTGGCAGGTGGCAAGTGGGGGAATACAGCAGAAAATGCTCTTAAATCTTTAGGAGACCGTTCTGAAAAAGCTTGCTTTCCAGATTGTTGCATGTGGCAAGTGGAAAGTAACATTTTGCAACAGATCAGCTACAACTGGGAAAAGTTCCAGCGAGTCGTTCTCTTGACTGCGATGCGAGGCGCCACGCGCTGTGGCACATTCATTTGTTTTTGTCTCTGCCTCTGCCACTGCCACTGCCTCTGCCACTGCTTCTTCTTCTTCTGCTCGTGTGTAGCAAAAGTTTTTTCTAATTCGCATTTATGTTTAATTTGCTGGCTGCTTTTTTCTTTGTTGCCGTCTCGCTTTGCCACGTGCCACGCCGTCGAATTCGTAACCCCAGCCGAAAGCCGAAAGCCCCAGAGCGTAGTCAGCGGGGGGCGTGGCAGCGGCGAGGGGCCAGGGGGCGGGTGGCATGCCCCACCTCCACGGTGCGGCAGCATTTTGTGCGCCTCTTTTTTTAATGGGGTGCTTTATGACAAACTTTCAACTCGCGGAACATGTGTGTGTGTGTGTGTTTGTGTGAGTGTGTGTGTGAGTGCTCCAAAAAAAGAAGTAGAAGTAGCACTGCGCGTGTGTGTGTCTGTGTGTGTGTGTGTCTGTGTGTGTGTGAGTAGGTAGTAATGTCGCCTTTGACAATGGGGAAAGGAAGGATCCACGCAATTTCTAACACCGCCCACTAATGCCAAATGTCTGTGTATGTCTGTGTGTGTGTGTGTGTGTGTGTGTGCGAGCGAGTGTGGGAGTGTGAGTGCGTGTGCCCCCCCATGTAAATTGTGTGCGCGTGTCTGCGGAGTAATTTTTTAACTAATTTTCTATACAAATTTTTAGCATGTCGCTGGGGTCGAGCACACATATGAATATATATCTATATATACACATATGTGTGTGTGTGTGTGTGTGTGTGTGCCCATTCCTTCACGGCCAGCACGTATGCCAAATATGTGTGCATGTGTGTGTGTGTGTGTGTGTGTGTGCCGGCATTCGAGTGTGTTTCAGCTCTGAGCTTTGACAGCGCAAGTTCTATGTATACATACATACATATATATGTATATAAATGTGTGTGTGTGTGTGTGTGTGTGTGTGTGTGAAGAGTCCTCCTCTTGATGATAATATTGCCTGCCACATTGTTAATCGCTCTTCCAAATAGGGTTGCCACCCTATAACAATTGTTAATGCTTCGAGCTGCTTGGCTTTAGCCCCAGGTTATACATCTCTGTTGAACTAGATCAAATGAGCGGCACATCGAAAGGAACTAGTGAACTTATTTTGTGGGCAGTGAATAAACCAGTTCAGTTAAGCCAGAACGTCATTTAAAAGGACACGTGTAGATGTATTGAATATATTCAATGGAACTATTTCTGAGCTCTAAACGAAAACGGTTCGTTTAGGAGTTTTGCTAGTCCTAAATATCTCTTCTCTTTTAAATCGAGAACTAGCTCAAGTGAGCGCGGGTAAATATGAACGACATACTTGGCTAAGTTCAGGAACTGCTCAGCTGCTAACGAACTAGTGAGTCAAATGAACGACTTAGCTTGCAATGAATACATTCATTAAATCGAACTAGTTTTTGGGCCCAATTGGAACACATTTCACTGGTTCAAGTTGTTAACCGATAAATTCAAATGATCTGGTTCCTTTTTGTCATTAAAACTAAGGATCTGCTGAGCCTCTTTAAAGGATCCTATAACTGGAGTTTCAAGTGAAAACGAATCGCATGCATTTTCCGCTTCTTTAACGTTAACAAACACTGCTTTTTTTTTGTGGGGGATGGGGGTGTGGGGTGTGGGGGTTATAGAAAAAACCGTTAGGAACTGTTGAATTATAAAAAATGTCTAGCTTTCGCTTGGTTATTATTGCAAGTCATTTTTATTTGTTGTTATGACGATTTTGGCAGCGTGATATTTTGATTTCCGTGTCCTTCCGTGGCTAAAGGTGGATGAGGGGATGGGGAGGGGGAGGGGTGCTGTTGCAGGGGTGGGGGGTAACAAGGCCAGGATCAGGTCAGTCATTGTGATTTTCCATTGTTTGCGATTCGACGTGTCAGCTGTCACACGATGAGAAAGAGAACCGGGGCGGGATGGAGAGAGAGAGAGAGAGAGAGAGAGTGTGTGTGTATGTGTGTGTGTGTGTGTGTGTTAAATTAACATTTCATTTGGCTGCGTTTTTTTTGCTTCATCAATAAATTTGCCAGCCCCAACACAAATATTTTTCCATTTTCCTCTACTTTTTTTTTTGTTTTTTTTTTTTGCCTGATGTGTTTTTTATGTATGCATTCTTTTGCAATAAAAAACCATTACATAGGCAAATGTGTGAGTGTGAGTGTGTGTGTGTGTGTCTGTGTGTGTGAGAGAGATGAAAAAAGATGCTTTGCCATTATAATTACAATATAAAATATAAAAAGCATTTGACGTCAAATATTTTTCGCTATTATTCATGAGATTTTCTCCTCTTTCATATATGTTTATATATATACATTTATAATATATACATATAAGGAGAGAGAGAGAGAGAGAGAGAGGGAGAGAGAGAGAGAAAAAAAGAGAATCCATTTCGATTGTCGCGTAAATAATTTCATAGCTAAGGTGGGTGGGGGGAGGCGTGACCATAAATTAAGCACAATGTATAGAAAAGCGTGTGTGCCGGAAAATGTTGAAAAGCGATCAAAATAGTTGCTTTGAATTGCGGTCTGCTCATTAATTTGGCCACCAGTGTTGCCCGTCTTTCAATTCAGGACTATCGACTAATCGGTTATCGATGAGCCACCTATGTATGTATGTATAATAGCAACTGTTGTGAACTGTGAAAAGTTTGCAAATCCTTTTTGGCTTTTCGGCCGAGCACATCGATCAACCGATTATCGGATATCGATAAGGCAGATATGAATGCCAGCATAGCTTGGCAATACCTTTAATTGTCGACTTATCGACAATTTGGGAAGCTTACTGAGACTTTTTTGGCTTATCGATCGGGCACATCGATTAACCGATTGTCGGGAATCAATGAAGCCTATATGTAAAAGCACGGCATATAGTTCGACCTTGGGAAATACTTTCTCAATATATTTTGGGTTTACTTATGACAATTTATGGGAGTGGCACATTTAACGATAAGAACGAAATAAATGTATCGATAAACGGAGTTATCGGCCAAGCGATCAGAGTACTTTTCTATTGTCTGAGAGGAATTGGCGTTAACAGTCGTAACATCTACTAAGACAAAGGAATTGCCTCTGCACTGACGTCTTCACCCCCACCCCTAAGACACAACCCCGGCACCTGGCAGCTGGCACACACCTGAGCATCAAGTGAAAACTTGCTGCCGCCTCATATACATACCTCCGCATACGGACGGGGCACGGGGCGGGGGGAGGGGTTGGGTTTTGGGGGTTGGGGTGTTGACTGAGGCAGGATGCTATTTTACACAACATATCGCGCTCGTAAAAAATAATATAACTACATACATGCGCGTTTACTACCCATTTAAAAGGCAGCTTCTTCTTCCTCGCCTCCCCATCTCCCATCCCCCATCCCCCTCTCCTCGGCTTCGCAGTGAAAGTTTGCAGGCAGCGCAGTCGCCGCCCCTGTCGTTAAAGCCCCCAGCCACAGCCACACCCCCAACACCCCCTCCCCCTCTCCCATCCCCACCATCGGGTCTCCGTCCCTCGCACTAGGCTAACTGCTTTTCCACGCATAAGCGCAATTCTAAAAAAAAATTAATGTCGCTTTCGTAATTTCAACACACAAAAACTGGCGGCGGCGGCGGTGGCGGTGGCAGCGGCAGCGCTGTCGACAGCGGCAGCGAATGTCTTAGTTAGCAAAACTGAAAGCAGAAAAAAAACCGTTGCAGCCTGCTAGGAGCGAAAAATGGGGTAAGCAAAGCAACAGCAACAGCAACGGGAACAGCAAAGGCAGAAGCAAAAGTAACGGCACTGGCAAAGCTGAAGAGCAACGGCAACGCGGCATGCGTGACAGCGACGTCGACAGCGGCAGCGGCAGCGCCAGCGACAGAGACAGCGCCAGAGACAGAGACGCAGACGTCGCGAACGACACTCACTTAAAAATTCGAATGTTATAGAAAAATGAGCAAAGCGCGGCGAAAAAAAACGAACTGAAATTACATAAAATGAAAAGTTCTCGTTACGCGGAGCAGTTGTTGCCCCCACCCCCTTTCCTCGCCGCTTAACCGTTGCTGCTGCTGCTGCTGCTGCTGCCTGCTGCTGCTGTTGCCTGCTTCTAATGCTCATCTCTTTCTAACTCGGCAACATCGACAGAGCCAACCTCGGCAAATCGCTCGCCTGTGTGTGTGTGTGTGTGTGTGTGTGTGTATGTGTGTGTGTGTGAGTGGGTGTGTGTGTGTGGGAGGCACCGCGACTGATTACTACTTTTATTGCTAGCAAATATCTCGTACTTTCTCTTCAAGGTGGATGCGGCATGTACTCGTAACCCCTCCAAATAAGTAGTGTGCGTGTGCGTGTGCGTGTGTGTGTCTGTGTGTGTGTGTGCTTAGCTTTTTTGTCAGCTGCAGAGGCGTGTAGCTGGTTGGCGTCAGAAGGGTATAGGGGGGAGGAGAGGCTGGGGAGCTGTTGTAACTTGCGCGGAAACAAGGTTTTTATTTCACCATTTCTTTCTATACTTTTGCACTTCGTCTCGTCGCTCGAAATTTTGCTTTAGATTTTGCTGCGCGAAATTTTTTCAAGGGTGGTTTATGTGCATGTGTGTGTGTGTGTGTGTGTATGAGCGACAGTGCGTGCCTGTGTGTGTGTCCGTGTAGTTGGCTGTGGCAAAGCCAGCTGAGACGGAGACGGCGACGGAGACGGAGGCTGAGGCTGAGGCTGAGGCAAGCGTCGCGTCGTGCGTTGTAGTTGTATTTTTTCAATTTCTAACGGTGACGGTGGCGTCGATGCCGCATTTGCGCTGCTTCTAGGTAGCATGGACCACCAACCACCCGCACACACACACAGACACACACACAGCAGAATCTTCATCTTCGTTTGCAGGTCTAAAGTTTTTATTTTTCATTTTTTAACTACGTGTTCGTAGTTAAAAAAATCTCATACATATTATGTTTTATGGTGGCTGCTTGTTCGACTATGTGTGTGTGTGTGTGTGTGTGTGTGTGTGTGTATGTGTTGTAAATTGTTGTGCCGTCTGCTGTAAGGCAAAGGCAAAGGCAAAGGCAGAGGCAAAGGCAGAGGCGGATAAGCGGAATTGTAGTGGAAAAAAGGTGCTTTTTAGACGCAATGACAACGACATCCACACTGAGAGAAATTACGCGGCCGAAGAAAGGGTTGTAAGCAATGCGGAGTTCTCTTTGAATGCAAGTTTGATGATAATGATAATGATAATGATAATGATAATGATGATGATGATGATGATAATGATAATGATAATGATAATGATAATGATAATGATAATGATAATGATAATGATAATGATAATGATAATGATAATGATAATGATAATGATAATGATAATGATAATGATAATGATAATGATAATGATAATGATAATGATAATGATAATGATAATGATAATGATAATGATAATGATAATGATAATGATAATGATAATGATAATGATAATGATACTGATAATGATAATGATAATGATAATGATAATGATAATGATAATGATAATGATAATGATAATGATAATGATAATGATAATGATAATGATAATGATGCTGATAATGATCATGATAACGTCATAATATTGGTACTAATTGGACTTATAATTAGAATTATGAGAACTCTAATGATGGCCAGAAACTGATAACTATGATTATAATGATAATAGAAATAACCTTATAGGTTATCATAGTAATGCCAATAAATTTTTATTGATTATGCACCTGCTTATCAGACTCTCATTAATCCAATTTAAAATTTCTAATCCAAAGACTTTCTTATCTCTCGCTCTTCGCAGTTTTGAACAGTGTACTTTGGAGAACTGCGATGATGCCGGCCACTAAGTACGGGTGGTACGTATAGACGTCTATGTATATGATTGTATGTATGCATGTATGTATGTATGTATGAATGTATGTATAAGTGCGGGTACTACACATAAATATATATGAAAAGCATTCAAAGAGAAGCAACAAAAAACGACAACTTTAGTAAGTTTAGAAAATAAAAAAGCACACACACAACCCTGTGTCGAGGGTTGCAATATTTCTTTTGCATTGCTTTCGGCGGCGGCAGCGGCGCGTTTGCCGACGCTGACGCCGACAGCGGCAGCGACGTCAGCGCTGACGCAGGAGACCAGCTACAAGCGGCGGGCTTTGGTATTAGTTGTTGTTCTTGTTGTTGTTGTTGTTAGTAGATGTCAGGTGAGGGGGTGAGGTAATACATATGCATACTGCCTGCGTGTGTGCGTGTGCGTGTGCATGTGTGCGTGTGTGTGTGCGGCATCCTTTTATATTTAAAAACTCGCATTTGAAGCCCAACCCCGCTTTCACTCGAACATAACATACTTATTATTACTTTTAATTTAGAATTCGGCTGAGTGTCTCCCTCCCTCCCTCCCTCTCTGGGCTTCTCTCTGTCTCTCTCTGGCCGTCGCTTTGTGCCTTCCTATGCATTGTCGTACTCGTTGTTCTCGCTGCTGCTCCTTTTAAGCAGTCGCGATTAGTTTTGTGGTATGGGCTTAAAAAAGCAGACGCCACGTGAAAGTGAAAGTGAAAGTTGGCCGCACAGTGGGGCAAAGTGGGGCAAAGTGGCCAAGCAGCGGCTTCATTGTTGTGCACAGTGGGCTTAGTCACTCAATGAATAAAGTGAACTTGTTCAATCGTCATTTATTCTCCGCTTTGAGTTCGTGGATGGCTCACGAACCAAAGATCGAAGTATATAGAGAGGAACTCATCTGGAGAGAAGAAGTTCCGCACACAAATGTTGCAGGGCATGATTTTGCAGCTATTTATCAGGCATATTTTCATGTGTATGCCGATACATTAAGTAATTCCCTGTATATATACATTATATAAACTCGATTATACGCAACTGCAAGGGAGCTGAGAGTGAGAACCAAGAAGGCGCCAAGGGGAGAGGGGGTGGGGGTGGGGGTGGGGGGTAAGAGAGGTTGATGGTGGGTCGATTTGGACCGACGGTAACGACGGCTCCCATAAAACATACAAATGGCCAAATAAAACATTTTAAATGTAACAACAACAACAATAACAGCAAATAAGAAAATAGTATTTGTGCTTAGAAAAAAGCGAAAAAAGCGAAAAAAGCAAAAAAAGCGAAAAAAGCAAAAAAGCGAAAAGCAAGGAGCAGAGCCAACAATGGAGCTGAAAAGAATGGAATTGAAACGAAACGAAGCGAAAAAGCGGGAGGAACGGTGGGAGAGGAGAACGTGGTTAGAGGGTTGGGAAAGGGGAAGGGGTAGGGGTAGGGGAGTGGAAAGGGGATGGGGATGGGGAAGGGGAGAGCATTAGATACATTTTTTATGCCGACTCGCTGGGCTGGCCAAGGGCAAGGACTCGAGGAACAGAGGAAGAGAACAGAGGAACGGAGGGAGAGAGGAACAGAGGAACAGAGGAGCCCACCTGCCAGCTGGGAGCAGGACGAAGCAAAGTCGAACCGACAAGGACTTTCAGAGATCAAGCGGAGCCTCGAGCTGACTTTTCTCTCCTCTCCTTTCCTCTCCTTTCCTTTCCTCTCCTCTCCTCTCCTCTGCTTTCCTTTTACTTTCAAATGCAGCGAATGCAGCTGAAAACCCGCTAATCGGAGTGTTCGACCTTGCCACACGTCTCGCTCACCGATGTGAAGTGGCGAACACTAGTTCCGACTGATGAACTAGTTAAGTGGCCAGCCGTGCTCCGTTACTAGTTCCTTTTGAAGAACTAGTTCAGTGGTTTTCGGTTCAGTTGTCAACTGTTCGCTTGAACCAAACCTTGAACCAATGACAGAAATCACCTCATGAACTAAAGACCGGGTGAATAAGTAAAGTGCTGTTGTTCATTCAGACTCATGCGAATCGTTCACTAAACTAGTTCACTACCTAACCTCATCACTGGAACATGCCACTTGTGACTGTGTGGGTAGCTCACTAGTTCAGGGGAACAAGTTCACTACTTCATTTGGATCACACGTTCAATCGAACTAGTTCAATGTTCCACACCTGAAAGTTGGGTCGAAGTACAACACAAAACCGAGTTCCGTTGCCTCTGGAGCAGGAACTGGAGCCAGAGGGGGTTTTCGTTTTTTCCTACTTCTGCTTCTGCTTCTGCTTCTGCTTCTTCTTCCTCCTCATCTTCTTCTTCCCCCGGGCTTGTGGCCCGCTAGGCTAGGCATTCGGATTTGGGGGTCACTATTTGCCGCTGTCTACGTGCCTTATACGCAGCTACCTTTCTCTTATGCTTCCTCCTTCTTCTTCTTCTTCTTCTTCTTCTTCGTGTGCTCCCGCCGCATTCTTCTTTGTGTGGGTCTTCTTCTTCTTCCTGCTCGGGCGCATTGCTAAGCGCACAAAAACTTAGAAATAATCACCGACATAAATCTTAAAATGCCCCCCACCCCCCCTCTCTCCGTGGCTGTTACTGTTAGCGTTAACGTTACCGTTACCGTTACCGTTACAGTTGCCTTTGCCGTTAGCCAACTACTCGGCGTCTTCTCTTTTGTTGTGTGTGCGTCTGTCTGCGTGCCTGCCTGCCTGCGTGTGTGTGTGTGTGTGTGTGCGTGTGTGTGTGTGTGTGAAGGATAAAGCAACAACAACAACTAACACAAAGGCAGGCAGCCTCTAAGATGCTGTCTGTGTAAGAGTGATGAAGAGGGGGAGGGGTAGGGGGAGGGGGTGTTCTGCCTCCCTCTCGAGGCGGGGAGCCAAATGAAAAATAACTTAGAAGCACGTTTTGTGGCATTTTTCGTTTTGCTACGCGTCGCTTTCGTTGTTGTTGTTGCCATTAGTGTTGCACATAGTTGAAAAACTCAGGAGGAGAGGCAAATAGAGCACGAGAAAGAGGCAGGGGGGGGGGGAAGCTGTGCGTGGCTGAAGAAAAGTTCGTGGCCCGTCTTCGATTGGCTTGGATGCAGCTTGTAGCTGTGGCATGCGGCACGTGGCACAGTGGGCCTTCGAACAGATCGCTGGCAGTAGCAGCAGCAGCAGCAGCAGCAGCTGATCCAATAATCGGGTGCGAGCTTCACCCCGGAATGTGGCCACAAACAAAGGCCGCCCCCGCTCCCGCCTTCGCCCCCGCCTCGATCGCTCGCTCGTTCGTTCGTTTGCAAATATTGAATGTGTGCGGGTTTCTCTTTGTTTCGATTGGGTTTTTCTTGATGGCTTTGCACACGGCCTCTCCCTCTCCCCCTCCCCCTCCCTCTCCCCGTCCACCTCCCTCTCTCATTCCGAGCATCTGCACCCCCCCGATCCCCCCTTCACACTTGCGTAAATCGATTGTTTGCCAGTTTGTCAATAACTGAATGCAATGCAATGTGCATTGAACTCTTCGGCCAAGGCCAAGACGAAGGCCAAGACGAAGGCCAAGACGAAGGCCAAGGCTAAGGCTGAGGCTAATGCTAATTCCAACCTCCTCTCCCGCTGACCTCAGTCGGAGCTCCAGCCGTAGCTCCACATAGGCTCCACAGGGTAAATATTGTTTCGTAGCCCGTGGACTATATATATTCGACTATATATATTCGTAAGCCATAGCTCTATCTGCAGCCGAGTCACAGTTTGTGAACACAAGAGCCAAGAACTAGTTCCATCCATTTACCTTTGCCACGTTTTCTGTATGAACGGGGAAGAGGAAGCTTCGAATGCGTCCTACAGGGTATCTATAGAGGAGTTCCGGCTTGAATACCGACAGCATCTATGTGGAAGGTAACTGTAGTTTCTATTGGGGGGTGGAGCAGGGAAATGGAAAATGGGGGGCAGCAAAATGTGTATATTTATAGTGGAAAATCTATAAACGAAGTTTCGCAGGCGACTTAGGAATCTAAACATGAAACTTGGCAAACTCGACAAGCTTTGGGGTTGGGCTGGGGCTGGAGGAGGGGTTGGGCGAGGGCAGGGGCAGCAACCCCTAGGCCAGGAGTGAAGGTCTTATCCCCCGTCGTGGCCGTCGAGGCCGTCGTTCCAGTTGCTGGTCCGGAGGCAACGCAGCCAACATCTTGTGGTGGCTGCGGCGGTTGGAGGCGGGCGCCCGGTTAGGGGATGGGGTTGGAAGCTTGGCCCAGAGGTTGAGGTAGGCGAAAGGCAAGAGGCGATGGGTTGTTGCCAGTTGTGTTTTTGGACTCCGTTAAAACTTACAGCAACAGCAACAACAACAACAACAGCAACAGCAACAACATCTGCGACTATTTCGGCTAGTGCTGTCGGCGCTGCCGTCGCAGTCGCTGCCTCTGCTGGCTTCTGCTGGCTGCGCTGCCGCAGCGCTCACCTCCCCCGAAACGTTTTACATAAATCTTCTTTTCAAAAAAATAAACACTAATGCCAAAAGGCGAGGCAAAGCATAGAGTAAAAAGGAAATACAAAGAAAAAAAGAAAAAAACTAGAAAATTTAGTATCTACACACACACACACACATACACAGAGAAAAGGTACTCACACACACACACACAAACAGAGACAGAGTCTCATATACATATACATAAACGTTCTGTGAAGCGCGGCAAAAAAGGAAAATTTTTTATTACAGCGAGAAAACTTAATGGCTGCTGCAGGAGTGCGGAGGAGGGGGCTGGGGCGGGGTTTGGGGGCGGAGGCGTGGCAGGGCTTAGGTAATAGGAAAGGGAGAAGCGAGCAAGCAAAAGGGAAAGGGAAAGGGAAAGGCAAGGCAAAGGGGCAAGGGAATGGAGTTAAAGACGCTCAACAGCGAAGCCGACGTCAAAGTTGTCGACGAGGACGAGGACGAGGACGAGGACGAGGACGAGGACGAGGACTTGGACAAGGACGAAGACGAAGACGGCGACGGAGACGGCGACGGCGACAATGCCTCGTGCCAAACAGCATTGCGTAGGCGCGCAAGGGTTGGGCGACGGCTGCGGGGGAGGGTCGAGCGCCGAGCTCCGAGCTCCAAGATGGGGGTTGGCGGTTCCCGGCAACGGTAAATTTCATCGTTTGATTTCGTCTGCGCCTGAGACATTATTTTTAGAGATTTCTCTAGAAACTCGCTCTGATTGCGAATGGCACGGGATGAGCCGGTGTCTAACTATGCTCCAAACTAGGTACAGTGAGGCGTCGATATAGCGGATTACTTGCTTACGTTGCTAGAGAGAAGTTCTCTGGCGAGACATTGAGAGACATTGAGAGAGGCCTTGGGAAGGGGAGGCGGTACAAGTCCGTGCTGAAAACTGTACAGTAAGGCGTCGATATGTTGGACAGCTGCATATTTGAGTAGCTGAGAATTAGAGGAGAAGACCCATTGATTGCAAGAACGAAGGGCATTAGTTACAGTGAAGCACCAGTATAAGGAACGCCTTGCTGGCATGTCAAACCATGCACTACAGTAAGGCATCGCTACAGTGTAACCGCCCATTAGGGGTTTGTTTAGATAGAAACTCGCGCCAACTGCCAGAAGTGGAGGAAGGAAAAAGGGTGTCAAACTATGCTTCAATCCATTGGCTACAGTGAAGCATCAATAAACGCGACCTGCTGCTCACATTCGGCTCGCAGCTCGCAGCCTCGCAGCCTCGAATCGAGTTGCGTCTGAGACGCGCGGCTCAAGTGCCGCTCATTGATTACGAAAGGCGACCCCAAAGGGGGGGTTCAAGGGGGGTTCAATGGGGGTCAGCTGAGTGGCTGGCTGAGTGGGTGGACTAGTGGGTGGACTAGTGGGTGGTCGAGTGGGTGGGAGGTTTCTCTAAAATTGTAGTTCGTTAACGCTTAGTTGTTGTTGCTGTTGCTGATGTTGTTGTTGTTGCTGTTGCCGCTGGCTCGGTTCGATGCGATGCGATTCGCCAAAAATTTCCTTCCAAATTTTCTTTATTGATACAAATTTATTTATTTGTTGCTTTTTGTTTTTGGTTTTGTTTATTTTTTATTTCTTTTTGATTTTGTATTTTTATTTTCGCATCGTGTTTTGTAGTCGTCCTTTTTGTTGTTGTTGTTGTTGTTGTTGCTGTGCGACGTCGTCGTATGCCGAACTTCTTCTTCTTCTTTTTCTTCTTCTTGTTCATCATCTTGTTTAGCTTCAGCTTGTTGTAGTTGTTGTTGTTGTTGTTATTGCCTTTTTTCAATTTTATTTCTCTATATTTTTACGATGCTGGAAACTACCCTTAATGATGCCGCGGAAGCTGCTGCCGCTTTTCTTTTTATGCGTTTGCCACTGTGTGTGTGTGTGTGTGCGTGCTTGTGTGTTTGTGTGTTTGTGTCTGTGTGTGTGTGTGTGTGTTTTGATGCAAGTTGTTAGCCAAAAATACCGCTGATCATGCGCTTAAAGTAGTTTTTTAAGGCGAACCTTTGGTCTCACACACATACACACACACACACCTACACTGAGGCCTAATGCTACGCTGTGGTACTTGCCACATGCCCCATGCCCCATGCCGCATGCCTCATCGCTTTATCGATGCTCAGGTTGCGTTTGCCTTTGGCTTTGCTTTTTGCTTTTGGCTTCTGTTCGGCTTTTCCTCTTTCTTTCTTTTTTTGTTATTTACTTTTTTATTTCATACTTTTTGTAGTTGTTGTAATTGAAGTCGCGTGGCAAAAACGGGGGGCGGATGGGTGGATGGGGTTGCAGGGGCTGAGAAACTGCCCCTAACGACGGGCAGCGCTGCCGCAGCTTCTAATTTTACATTTTATTGTTATGCTTCGTTATAGTTGTTGTAACTGTTCTTGTTGTTGTTGTTGCTTTACAATTTTTCTTCGTTTTTAGGGTTCGTAAAAGGGTTGATTAGGAAGATGCACGCGCACACAGGCAGACAGACGAGCCATTACATTTGTGGTAGTGCTTGATAAAGCAGCAGCCCTCCCCTCACCCTACCCCCACCCCCTTCCCCATTCAATAGTCTTTCCTGGTTTTCTCTCCCCATTTCCCCATCCCTTTCGCTACACTTTAATGACCTTTGTAAGCTTCGATTTTTGTTATTTTGCTTTGTGGCCGCCAACGGGTTCCTCGTACACCTTGCTAACCCCACCCCCAGCCCCTATTCCACCCCAGCCCCTCCTTGTATTACCCCCTATCTAATCCACCCCTCACTTGCTTCTTCTGTTCTCCACTCTCCCCATCTACCTCCTAACCTCCACCCCCTACACCTACCCCTACCCCTACCCCCTTTCCCCCTTTCACTACCCCCTTAGCTGCTGCTTCTTTACGTTCTTTTTATTGCAGCTAATATGAAAATTATGAAAGACTTGCAACTGCCTGTAAAACAGACCACAATTCTATTTGCTTTACGCCGGCAACCCTCTACCCTCCACCCCCAACCCTTCCCCACACCATTCCCCCATTCCCCCATTCTAGTTTATGGGTAATACGAGCTTGGAATCCTGATGGACATTTCATTGCGATTAGGGCTCAAGAATAGTTGCAAGACATCTTGACAGACACATAAAAGATATGGCATCTATATATATGTATGTATGTATGTATGTATATATAGATATAGATGTGTATGGAGTATATATATATATATATTTTAGACGATAGTAAGAGTTCAAGAGAAACATGATTAAATACACAAAAATCCTTTTACCTTTGTCGCCTGCAAGCGAAGAGCAGAGAGAGGTGCGAGCTGCAAAGAAGAAGAAGAAGAGAGAACATAGTAAATAAGTATAAACGAAACAAAAAAAAGTAATGCGAAGCCAAAAAGTCGGTGAATGAAAAAAAGAAGGCAAAATTGAAAAAAAATTTAGCTGAAATAGTAAAGAAAAAAACGAAACAAAATGGCGCAAAAGTTTTTTCTTTCTGCTTTGTTTTTACGTTTTTACGTTTTACGTTTTTTTTGTATAAATTTTATTTAGGGGCTGGGCTGGGTGGTGGGTGTGGATAGGGAGGCTGGCTCTAAAGTTCGCGGCAAAGTTAAAATAAATTGCAAGTTGGCATTAGAGACACACACACACACACACACACACATACACACACACACATACACAGACGAATGTTAGTCAGCCGCCATATTAATGGCAATTGGGTGGCAAGTGTTGCGGCCCTTGCGGCATGTGTGCGAGTGTGAGTGCGAGCGTGTGTGTGTGTGTATGTGTGCGCGGTACATGAATATAAAACTTTATTTTTATTTATTCCCTTTTCTACTGCCTCTCTGCCCGCCCGCAGTCCGCCCGCCGCAGCGCTCGCTGCCCACGTCCGCTGCCAGCGCCGCGCCGCGCCGCGCACATAAAGCAAAATTTATTAGAAAACATTTCATTCTCGTTTCGTTCCCCATTCCCATTCCCGTTCCCGTTCCCATTCCCATTCCCATTCCCTTTCCCATTCGGCCGCCGTCGCAGCTGCTTTTGACTGCGGCTCCGACTCAAGCGCCTTGCAGCGCGCTCTCGCTCCCTCTGCCGCACTGTCTGGCCTCTGCGTGGCGCTGTCTCGCTCGCTCATTTGGCTACTTCATCTTCTACTTGCGTTTTGCATGCTTATTCGCAATTGTTGTTGTAATTGTTTTCATTGTGCGAAGGCAGCTGAATATAAAAAAACCAAAACAAAACAAAACAAAACAAAACAGAGAAGCAGGCTACGAAAAATATGTGTGTGTCTGTGTGTATGTGTGTGTGGCAACATCTTTAACGGTGGCTATGTCGGTGGCAGCATAGAATTATTGCCACGCCCCCCCCCCCCCTCTCCTTCCGCCAGCCTTCGCCTTCGCCTTCGCCTTGGCTTCTGCCTAGCGCCTCGCTCTGTCTGTTGGAGGCGCCCGCCTGCGTCTCATTGTTGTAGGCGTAGGCGGTGGGCGGGTACGGGGGAGGGGCGTGGCAGCGGCAGCGGCAGCGGCAACTAAAGCCCAGATGGCGCACTACACAAAGTTATGATATAATTTGGATTTCTTTTCGCTAAATTGCTTGTTCCAACAATAAATATGTATTTATGTTGAGGTCCTCTTTGTGTTTGTAAGCCCTATCTCCCCCTCCCCCTCCCCCATCCCCTTCCCAGCCCCCCTATTCGTCTATCCCTCTCTCTGTCCGACTGACTGTCTGGCTGGGTGTGTGTGGGTGTGGGTGTGGGTGTGTGGATGTCTGCATTAGTGTGCGTTTGCAACTGTGTTTAAGTGCCTATACAGACAGCTTCCCAGCTGCCAGCCCTAACTTGGCTTAGAGGCAACAACAGCATAAACATCAACAACAACAATAGCAAATCTACTTGCATCAGACAACAGAGACACATGATGTACATGCACATACATGTGTGTAACCTTCACCAATACGAATTTAATTAAAAGAGAAGCAGTATAAATAAATACAAGAGTCGGAAATACTTGATGTACACGTACATCCATATGTACATCACTGTAACATCACTTTCTACTAAAGGTATTATTTATATCAAGTATGAATAGTCGGACTTACTTGACGTACATCTACATCCATATGTACATCACTGTAACATCACTTTCTACTAAAGGTATTATTTATATCAAGTATGAATAGTCGGACTTACTTGACGTACATCTACATCCATATGTACATCACTGTAACATCACTTTCTACTAAAGGTATTATTTATATCAAGTATGAATAGTCGGACATACTTGACGTACATCTACATCCATATGTACATCACTGTAACATCACTTTCTATTAAAGGTATTATTTATATCAAGTATGAATAGTGGGACATACTTGATGTACATCTACATCCATATGTACATCAGCTTGTGTAACATCAATTCCAATATTTTCATTCATGTATATATCAGTGTATGTACCATCACTTTCTATTAGAGCTTATTATTTACATACTCGATGTGAAGTAAGAGGCGATTGTACATGATGTACACGCATACATTTGTACATAACTCTATGTGCAGAGACTCTATGAAAGTATCTCATATATGTTGTCCGACTGATGTAAGTGATGTACGTACGTATATGTACATACTTATATGTACACACCTGCATATAGAATAATTGACTAGCTTATATTTATACGGCTACGTGTTTACATCGGTTAATTGAAAGATCGTATCGTCGTATACGTAAATATGTATGAATGAAATATTTATACGCGTACATGTGTACCGTTAGCAACCACCCAGCCACCCACTCGAAGGAAAAGAAAAGAAGAGAGGAATAAGGAAGGCAGTTGAGTGTATGAAAGGGCGCAAGGACAATGCGAGGAGCAGGCGACTGATTTACATTTTTAATTGTATGTGTAGAAAAGAAAAGCAACAACAGCAACAGCAACAGCAACAACAACAACAACAACAACTAGCACAAATGTTAGTTAATGCGAATTGAAATTCTCTGTCCTTTGAATCCTGCCAGCTTAAACTAATACGCAAAGCGAATTCCTCCTCCTCCCCCCTCTCCCCCTCCCCCTAGCACTCCCTCCAGCTCTTGGCCAAGGGATATGCAAAGACTAAACGTCTAATAGGCATCGGCGCTGACGTCGCTGCCGGCGTCGCTGTCCGCGTCGCTGCTGCTTGGCAACGTTCGAGATTAAAAATTAGGCAAAAGGGTAGTTTAGCCTGTCGCACACACACACACACACACACACACACACATACATCTATATACACACACACACCTAAGCACATAGAGTGTACATGTATATAAATTACAAGTACCCAAGTTGTTGTAATGAAATGAGCGCACACACAACCAGACACACACACACACACACGCATTGAGCGGAAGAGCAAGAGAGAAAGCCGCAGAGAAAAACGCATTATAAAATGTGAGTAGTGTATGCTAATGGCAGACGCGCGCTTGGCATTGGCTTTGACGTAGCGCCCAACCCTCTGCCCTCCACCCTCCACCCTGCACCCCGCACCCTGCACCCCTACCCTCAACCAGCTACCCCCACCGCTGGCAGCTTCAGCTACAGTCGCAGCCCTAGCTTCAGCCGCTTCAGCCCCAAAGTAAAAATGGAAAATTTTTTGTTGTTCTTTCTTTTTACTTTCTGTCAGCGGAGACATGCGTGAGGGGTAGCTCGGGGGTGTGGTGGAGGCAGCACCAGCACCACCAGCACCACCAGCAGCAACAGCTCCACACAACACACAACACACAACACACATTATCTAATGTATGCGTGTGCTTGAGTATGTGTGGAAGAACCATTCCCGCTAATACCGCAGCTCCGCAGCTTCTTTCTCCGCCTTCCCCGCCTTCTCCGCCTTCCGCGCTTTTGGCCAACCTCCTCGTTGGCTCGGCTGTTGCGTCTACCACACGTCGTTTGCAATTTTTCATTTTAATTTTCATTAGCGTTTTACTCGTTTTTTGTTGCGTGAATTTCTACGTGTGTGTGTGCGTGGGTGCCCGGCTGTATGTGTGTGTGTGTGTGTGTGCGTTCTCCTTGCACACACATAGAGAAAGAACCGAAAAATGCGTAATACCCCTGCCCCTAGCCGTACCCACAGCCGTACCGCTACCCCCCCTCTCTCGCGCTCTCTCGCTCTCTCTCTCTCTCTGACTGCTCTACCCCTTCCACCTACCCCTAGCCGAAACGCAAAGCGAAACAAAATCCGTGGAGCCGAGCCTCGCCTCCGAGCTGGAGTTTGGGCTCCGCTCCGGTTTTGCTTGAGCTTTGCCTAAAATGCGGCACATGTACATTGAAATGATGTAATAAGCGTATGGAAAGAAGTACAAAAATGTTGCTACCCACCGCCCAAGTAGTGCTCCCCCTCACCTCACCCACGGTCGTTCTCACGAGTGCCAGAAGGGGTGAGGGGTGGAGGGGGTGGCTTCTCATCAGAGGGAGGGAGAGAGGGCGAGAGGGAGAGGGGGGGTTAAATCAAGGCAACGAAACTTTGCGCGAGCGTAATTTTTCAATTTGGCAACGGAAATTGCCTAGGGAGGTGACACATACACACACTCACGCACACCACTGATGTTTGATGGTGTGCATGTGTGTATATGTGTGTGTGCGACTGCGTGTGTTCCTCCGGGACGCTACCCTTTCTTACGCTCTTTACCACAGCTGATGCTTTTTCTAATAATTAATTTAAAACTTTTTCGTTCAAATCGAGCGATGAGCAGCCCTACCTACCCCCTACCCCCTACCCACACCCCCTACCCCCACCTGTCAACCTAGCCACCTACCCCTCCCGCCTCTTAGTTTCCCCAAAGGCACAAAATACTGAAGCGAAAGCAAATATTTCATAGGGCGCTGCTAATTGGCTGCGAAGGTGCTCCTCCTGAGGTCCTGGAAGAGAGCCTTCCTGCAGAGCAGATCGGGCAATAGGAGGCACAACTAGTAGCTGCTGCTCTCAGCTGCCCCGCCTCACAGGGTTCAAGGTTCAACAAGCATTTAATTAACTCTCCTGACTTCTCAACCCTAATCGCAAGAGCTTGGGGAGGGGGTTGGGGGTTGGGGGTTGCCTCGTCTAGCATGTGCGAACGGAATGCGATTTGATTGCTTGGTTAGATCAGAAAACCAAAAGCCTCGGGGAGGGGTCATCCAAACCCTTGAACCCTTTCCTCAACAACGCTTCAAAATGCCGCAGGCCAGGAATCAAAACGCACACACTCACACACACTCGTAGACTTAGCCATGCCCCTTGACCTTCGACCCCGACCCCGACCCCGACTCCAACATTGTCCTGTTGTTGTTTTTTTTTGTCCCAAAAGCGATCGCTTCAAATGCGACAAAATAGGCAGCAATTTATAAGGCATTATCTGGGACAACAAGAGCAACAAATAAAACCAAACTTCGGTGGTGAGTCCTTCCTTCCCCTTCCCTTTCCCCTTCCCTTTCCCTTTCCCCTTCCCCTTCCGCTTCCCTGACCCATGTGTGTGCGTCGATTAAAACATGTCCTATTGCTGACAAATGCAAATGAACCAATCGACCAACTGGCCGGGTGGCAGTCGGGCGTGTAAATAACCTTAACCCTTAACCCTTAACCCTTAACCCCACACCCTTAGCCCAACCCCTTTGACACCCCCCACCCCTCTAACCCACTGAGCCTGACCCCAACCCATGTGGCAAATCTTTGCCAAAACACTTAACGAGACACGGCCCAGACGCGGATGCGGACGCGGACACCCGCCAATCCGGCAACCGGGCAGACAACCCGCCTGCCCGCCTGCCTGCCTGCCTGACTGCCTGACTACCCAACAACCCAACAACCCGTTAGCCCGTTAACCCGACAACCCGGCAACCCGGCAACCCTTCACGGAAAACCTGTCTGACATGACATAAGTAAGTGATATCGCTCATGAGTCTTACTGGCTGCCTTCGTCAAGGGTCAAGGGTCTATGTGTGTGCGTGTGTGTGTGTGTGTGCGTGTGTGTGTGTGTGTGTGTGTGTGTGTGCGGTAAAGCTCACGCACGCATGTGTGATAGTGAGGGCAGGTCCGGGTCCGGGTCCGGGTCCGTGTCTGGGCCCGGGTTCCGGATCCGGGTTGCTACTCGGACTGTGACGGCCAGCTTTTCCATTTATTTTCATTCACATTTCCCGATTTGCCGTTTCTGTTTGTCGTTCTGTTTGCTTGTGAACAATAACGTTAAGTTTGTGCAAGGATTCTCCTTATTGGCACACACTCGCTCACACACACACACACACACACACTGGCACACACACTATGATATGCAGTGCTAAGTTGTCTGCGGATTCGGGGTAGAAAATCATAAAAATTTCCATATTATCGAACTCAACTAGCACTAAACACACAGTCGGGTGGACGGCGAATAGATACCCATCCCGGAAAGCGAGGTGGCGGGGGAGGCTGTGAGGGAGAAGTGGCAGAAGGGTGGGCGTGGCGCTGGCGCTGGAGCTGGAGCTGGAGCTGAGGCTGGAGACAGGGGAGGCAAAGCAGATGTCCAGATGAAGACATACAGAGAGACGTTTGTAAGGCAGTGTGTGATAATTTGTTGATTTGGGTGTGTGTCTGTCTATGGCTGTGTGTGTGTGTGTGTGTGAGTGTGAGGGACTGTGTGTGTGTCAACTTGTTGCACGAATCGCCCTGAGGCGCAACAATAGCAACTCGCTTTGTTGAAGGCGAGCGCAGTCACGGAGTCGGCCAGTCTTTGGGTGTGTACTTAACGCCGGACGTCAAGGACTCAGACACACACACACACACACATGCACAGTAAGACATTGTCTGCTGTGGGCGGCAGCTCCTGTAAGTGTGTGTGTGTGGCAGTGTGTTAATATATTCATTGCCTTGCTCGACAGTCCCAGCTCCTGACTCCCTGACTCCCAGACTCAACCTCAAACTCAAACTGAGACTGAGACTGAGACCCGGACCCGGACCCGGACCCAGACCCGTCGCAGACCCGGAAGTAGTAGTCAGCAAGCCATAAAAACTTAAGAACACACACACACACACACACACACACACACACACACACACACACACACAAACACAGGGAGACAGTCGCCAGGACTACGAGCAGGACATGGCAAGGAAATGTTTTTTGGGCGTCGCGTCGAATTCACATATGCTCTTGACTGGTTGACACACACGCACGCACACACTCGCACGCCCTGGCTGGCACACATATGCTGGCTGCTGAGGACTTCAGGACGTACGTTTGGCTAGCTGCCTGCCTGGCAGGGGAGGGAGAGCGGAAGGGGAGGGAAATGAGCTGCTTGGCTTTTCTTTTTTCTTCTTTCTTTCTTTCATTTTTTTTTTTTGGCATGCGAGTGAAAGTGAGCCACGCGCCGACGACTTTTCTTGCTTGGCCAATTGGTGCGTGTGTGTGAGTGGGTGTGTGGGTGTGTGGGTGCGAATGACCTTGGCCTTACTTTTGGTCCGCCTTTTCATGTGTGAATGTGTGCGAGCGAACGTTTGTCGTCTGCTCCCTGCTTGTAATTTTATGCATTACAAACAGACACAGACACAGACACAGACACAGACAGAGACAGAGACACCGACGCAGTCACACACCCACGCAGGCACACGCATACAGGCACACGCATACACATGAAGCGGCACGCGTAAGATTGGCAGACAGGTAGACGCCCAGTCGCCCAGCCTGCCAGGTGGAGGCCAGTTGCAAGGTCAAGTCAGTTGTCGACTTGCCGACAAGGCCAGAAGCAGTGGCAGGGAAACACACAGAGCGAGAGGGAGGGAGGGAGGCGGAGGCAGAGGCAGAGAGTGGGGGGCAGTGGGGGGAGAGTAGCCGGAAGTGAAAAGTACGCGAAAGCAAGGCGACAAACACCTCAAGCTGGGCAGTCGGAGTCCAAAGAAAGGGAAGAGGAGGCAAGGAAGAGGAGCATGAAGTGCTCTTCCTCTCCCTCTTCCTCTCTCTCACTCGCACTCTCACTCTCTCTCTCTGTCTCTCTGTGTGGTTGGTGTTTGCCTTCTTGTTGGCCAACTCCTTCGATTCGTTTTTGGCTTTGAAACTCCTTCGCACGGTTCTGGCTTTAAGAGATGCGAATTGCGAATTGCGAATTGCGAATTGCTTGAGCCAAGTTTCGCCCTTCCAGCCCGGCCAGAAGCCAGCTGTGGAGCACAGGTTGCCCCTTGCCACTGCCAGCTGGAGGCATGTGGCACAGTTTCGCATTGTCCAACGCGAAGGTCACGACTGTCTGACAACGCCAACTTCTCTGCCACGGCGACAGACGCAGCGAGGCGATGCGAAGCGTGGCAAAGCCGCAAGTCAAGCAGCCAACCACCCCCTCGAAAGCAACCTGTTGCAAGCTGGCAACCTGTCTGTCCAGACAGACAGACAGTCAGACAGACAGTCAGACAGACAGACAGACAGACAAAGAGCGGGAGAGGAAGTCTCCCTCGCTCGGTCAGCTGAGTTGCAAGTCGCAAGTCGCAAGTGGCAAGTGGCAAGTGGCAAGTGGCAAGTGGCAGGTCGACCTTTGCGCTCATTACACAGAATGTGGCAATAAGTCGATAAATGTTGCAAGCGTATTTGCATACGATCGGATTATTAGTTTGTGCGGCTTATTGAAAAACTTTTTCGCTCGCACAAATCAATGAGAAATGCAGCCAAAACATAAACATAACGGTGAAAAGTGGCTTGGGCCATGGGTAGATAAGCGACTGCTCCGAGAGGCGGGGATTAGTGCGATGAGGCGTGTCATGCAACATTTTCCATTTCCCACTTCCCATCGCCATCGCCGTTTCCCTTTTCCCATTTTCCATTTTCCATTTCCCACTTCGCATTCATTTTGCATTTTGCATTTTGCATTCTGCATTTGCATTTATTTATAGCACTTGCTAAACTTTCTACGAAATTACAACCTAGAATTCGGAGCAGAGTGCAAAAAAGGGGGCAAGGGAAAAAAATGACAGCGTTGCAAACAATGGGGCAAAAAGTATCAAAACTGACTTTTGCAATTTACAATTTACAGTTTGCACACATGCAAACGAATGTGTGCACAAATAAAAATGGAAAAATGGAAAAATGAAAATGAAAATGGAATACAGTACGGCTAGAAGTATTCCTACACATGCATAAAAATGGGCTGAAACAAAAAAAAAAAACAAAACAAATTCTATAATTATTTTAATACGAAAGCATAACAAAAAACGCGGCTGCAAAGCGAAAATTACATTAACAATGCAGTCGCTTCCTCTGCCTCTCCCCCCTCTCTCTCTCTCTCTCTCTCTATCTCACTCTCCTCTCTGTTATCAGCAAAGTGGCGCTAATACACACACACATGCCACATAATGTGGCAGCTGAAGGCAGCAAGGCGAAAAAATACCGCGCCAAATAATATTATAATTATATTTAAAATGCTACCGACGCGTCGGCCTGACTGTCCACTGCCCTTTGCCTTCGACCCACCAACCCACCAGACCCAGTAAGCTCCAAAACCCCATCCCTCACCCCCCTCCCCATCTCTGCAGGACTCTGCAACTATGACTTTGTCTATGGCAGGCAGCAACAAAACATTTATTTTCGCCACGAAAACCATCGCAAGAGTGCGAGAATCGGCTTTGCCTGGTCACCCAATACCCTGTACCAATTGCTTTTTAGGCTTTCGATTGATGCGATTGTCGACTATTCATAATCTATAGCTGTACATCCATTGCAAGCATCTGGATACCAACATTTTGTACAGCTTTCAGATTGTGATGTAAAAGGGATAAAAATGTACTTATATATCGATGTTGATCGATATTAAGGGAATTGTATGGACTAGTAAAAAATAATGCTAACCCATTTAGGAATACGGTTTACGAATGTATTTGAATTTCCCATCATTAGCGCTTGTAGTTTTCGGGATCGAAGCATTAATGTGGGCGGACAATTAATTTAAATTCGGCCTTCAAGGAACACCAATATACCCCATTAGCCATCTTCAGTTTGTACAGGGTGCAATAAAACAGCAGTAAATTTCAGGCTAAAAAACTAAATGAGATTTTGCAGCCGGACCAACGTTTGTGTTAAGCTCCGTAAATATTTTCCCCTTAGCCCTCTTATCATCCCTTTCCCCTCTCCCTTACCCTTCTCGGCCCCATCAACGTCTTTGTATTGTTTTGCTTTGAAGCGATTGCTCTGTTGCACTTAGGTATGAGGTTTCTAACTTTGTGTCCGCATAACAGAAGCACATGCCGCATGCCTCATGCCTCATGCCGCATGCCGCATGCCGCATGCCGCATGCCACATGCCACATGCCACATACCATTCGCCAGTTGCCACTTGCCACACAGCTAGCCGCAAACACAACGCAAACAACAGCAACATCGATTTCATTGCAACAGCTGCATAAATCTCGTTGCATCTAAATATCACGTATACGCCACGTCGCGTGCCTTTCCACTGCAGCACGCTCATCTTGCAACGGACTGACTGATTGAGCAAATGGTTGACGGGCTGATGTACCGAATGACAGACTGATCGATTGATTGATGGACATATCTGCTGTAGATATTGATTGAGCAGTTGGCTGGCAGAGACTGACTGTCAGACCGATTGAATGACTGACAAACCCACTGAATGATTGCCTGATGTACTGATTGAAATACGCTTACCGACTGAGTGGCTCACCAGCTGACTCGCCGAGGTAGCAAGTGCATTATTAGTATAAATCTCTCTCTCTCTCTCTCTCTCTCTCTCTCTCTGTTTGCGCAGCTCTGTTGGCTTAGTCAATCACAGTCTCAACGGGTAGCCGCGAGGAGCGACCGACTGACCTGCAACTATGCTGACATCCAAAATTGTCGCAGCGTTATCGCCCGACCTCCGATCCTCGAGCAAATGTTGATCGTTGATCAAGTCAGACGGTGAAGCGAATGCAGCTGATTCTCTATTGCCCCTCCCTGACCTCTCTGAAGGCTGTGTGCCTGTGTGCCGCACGCACAACTGTACCCAAGAAAGTGAGCCAAAGAAAACTGAATCTATCCGCCGCTAAAAACGAAGCTGGGCCACACATAACTCGAACTCTCGGCCTGATATCGATTTGAATACATAATAATTCAGCGAAACTTTGTATTACAATTTATTTAGTGCACAGCGGCAGCGCAGCTGGCGTCGCAGTCGACGGCACAGCCTACGTTAAGTGCAGAAGTAGAAGTAGAAGAGGAAGTAGAGAAGAGAAGAATAAGACGAGCCAGCTTGGCCTATCTCCCACCGCTTGCCACGCCCCCTTTCGCAGCTGCTGGTAGTTGGCAATCTTTTTATACATGCTCCGGCAATACTTTTGCCAACTTGCCCCACGCTGCCGCACTGCCACACTGCCACACTTTGCCTTTACCTTGCCGCCTTGCCGCCTTGCCGCCTTGCCCCATGTTCCCTTGTAGCAGAAGCAGCTGCTGCTACTTTTTTCCTCCTTCTTGTATTTTTTTCTGCTTGCCACGATTTTTGCGTGGGTGGGACTGTAAAATTTGTGTCTAAGCGCAACACAGCGGCGCGGTGGGTCGTGGGCGGGCAGCCAACCGTTCAATCAACACCCCATTTGGCTAACAACAACAACAACAGCAGCAGCGGGAGTGAAGACGAAGACGTTGACGTTGACGTCGCTGCTAGCGCCGTCGACCTTCAAACTTTGGCAGCAGCAGCAGCAGCAGCAGCAGCCGAAGTCGTTCCTTTAACGCACACCCAACACAAACACACACATTGATACATATACATATATATATTTATATATATATATATAGATGTATATATACACAAACACTATTCTAACGTTCGCGAAGCTATAAAAATATTTTTTAACATTTCTCGCGTACATTTTCTTTGGGTTTCCTTTTCATTCTCGCCTCGCCTCGCCTTTCCACCCCCGACCCCTCAAAATCCCCCAATCACCCAATCACCCAATCCCTCTTACCCCCCACCCTGCACCCCCAATGCTCTACCCATTGACGTTATATTTTAGGTATAGGAGAAAACTGTTAGAGCGCTGAAAAGTTTGCGTCTGTTTGCCAAGCAGCGGGGCAGGACTCAAAGGGGGGCTGCGAAGGGGTCTAGGACGTCGGCTAGAGAGGGGTCTAGGACGTCGGCTAGGGCTGAGGTCCTGGCTGGGTTGCTGTTGGTGTTGTTGTTGCTGTTGTTGTTGGTGTTGCTGTTGCTGTTTTTTGTTTCGCTTCGCATCGAGTTTGAGAGTTTGCCTCATAGTAACAACAACATTAGCACAGCAACAACAACAACAACAGCAACGGCAACTAGAAGCAAACGCAAGCCGCCTCTTATTACGCTGTCGACTCGCTCTCTCTCTCTCTCTCTCTCTCTCTCTCTCTCTGTCTCACTCTCGCTCGGTAGCTCCCTCTCTTTTAATCCCATTTAGACAAGAAAAAATGAAGAAGAAGAATAATAATAATAATAATAATGGAGAGTCTTGTGTATAGAGAAGCAGCACAGCACGCAAGAAATATGGCCAAAAAAAGACTGCAGCAAACGGCGGCAATGTATTTGAAACTAAACTGCAAAATAGATGGATGGGAGCGAAGGGAGTGGTGAGGGAGGGGGGGGGGTGGATAGCGAGAGGGTGAGGGAGGGGTGTTGGGTCTCTAGCTCTCTATCTTTGGTTGCGGCACCGACTCGACTGCACATTAAGTTAACGGCAACAATTCACCCCCCTCCCCCCTCCCCCTACCCCATCACCACTCACCATCTCGCTCAACCTTCGAACCCTGCCACCTACCCTCCCCTCCCCTCCCCATCCGACAACCCCTCCGCCCAACATAAAGAAAGTTGTAACTATGAAAATTTTATAAATTCCGCAGATTTTCTGGCGCTAAGAAAGCTTCGGGCAATGGCAATGGCAATGGCAATGGCTGATGAGCCGCCCCTTGGCAGCATTTGAAAGCAAGCCGCTGGGGGTGGGGGCATACACTCACTATATGCCAGTTAGTTGGCAAGTTCTCTCTGTAGTTGGAGCCGGAGAGCAGGACGGGGCTAAATGACAATGGGGCACTCGAGGGGCGTTGCTTTGATGGCAAGTATTTCTGTTTAGCGGCTGTTTGTTCTGCCTCTGCCTCTGCCTCTGCCTCTGCATCTTCTTTTTCCTCTTCCTCTTTCTCTTCCTCTGCATCTTCTTCTTCTTCAATAAGAGAAATAACGGTAACAGCCCACTTGTGCGCCCTACTGCAAGGGCGAATGGCGAAGGGCGAAGGGGGCCGCGACTGCTCGCAGCTGAGGCTGAGACTGAGGCTGAGGCTGAGGCTGAGACTGAGGCTGACTCTGAGTCACGATCGCCGGGAACTTAACGCATGTTTGCTCTTCCTCAAAAGCAGCATTGATAAGCCCGGACCCGGGCCGGCTTGTGCCGGGAAATTGTGGTGGCTCCGTTTGATAAGTGAGACGTGACAAAGAGAGCGATAAACGGAGTTGTAAACAAGGCGATAAACAGTGCAAAAAAGGGCTAAGCGAAGCCACAAACGCATCTAATATTAGTCATGATTACGGCGTAATCCTTCTCGTTTCCGTACAACTTGCTGCTTACTGCTGCCTCAACACGCAATTACAAGACTGACAGACTGACAGACTGACAGACTGACGAACTGACAAACTGACAAACTGACGAACTGACAAACTGACGAACTGACGAACGCTTGAACAAGCTTACTCTGAAACTAACGAGCCGTAAAGAAGAGCCAGAATTACCTCTATTATTTATTATTAGTGATTACGGCGTAGAGTTTGCGCGCTTCCGTTATGCCTGGCCCGTGATTGGAGAGACTCATCTGGAACACAAGTCTATAACAAATAACTACCTGCAGTGGAGGAATACTTCAGAAGGCGCCCTGTGATTAGAGAGCGACTCGACTGAAGAGCTGAAACCTAACTCTGAAACTAGCGCAAGGCACAGATGGAGCGGGAGCCAAGGGGAGCGGGAGGGGGCCAGAGTGGAAAGGGGTGGTAAAAGGGGGATTGGGAATTTATTTTTAATAAAATTCATAAAGCGCATTTCCTTTGCCATCCGTTGACGGCGAGTCGAGTCGTCTGATTACTGAGAAGACAACCTTCTGGTGAATCTGAATGTAAGCGCAGACAAGCGCCTGGCGGGGGGGAGGGGGCTGCGACTCCACTTCTTTTGCGCTTTTTGATTATTTAGAGTTTATTTGATTAACAAAAAGCGTCGGGTAAAGCATAAAAACATGCAACATGAGCAATGCAAAAAACAAACGACAAATTCAATTAAACTTAATAAGGATGTCGCGACGTCTTCTTCTCCTTCTCCTTCTCCTTTTCCTTCTTCTCGTTGTTGTTGTTGTTGTCGTGGGCGCTTCCTTGCAGAATTGAATTACATAAGACTAATTGGGCAAATGAAGTGCAGACTTAGCTGATTTGCTCCGACCAATAGATAAATATATCCAATATAGTATGATGTAATAATAAATTTCATTCCACAGATATTTCTCTAGTCCAGCCTCTTACCTGCCTCACCTGCCTCGTCTCACCTGCCTCGCCTGTCTCACCTTGCTCCGTCTGCCGAATAAACCGTTCCCAATTATTCTCTGCCTGCTTATGATAAATTGCCAACTATTGCGGTTGCACTTGACGCCACACTGGAAGATACCCTGCAGGTGCGATAGCTTGAGTGATGCTCTCGACTGACTTGCAGCTACCCTCGAGTCATCATCATTAGCTTTACTGTTATTCTCTATCCAGCAGATACTCTGTAGGTGGAATTTATTGATGAACTGACTAGCAGCTACCCTGTGCGACCATCGTTATATTATCATATATATATATATATATATCTAAAATATACTCAGTATAGAGAAGGCCGATATTTATAGCTGTTACATACGAGCACAGCACATCAGCAGACCCGCGGCAAGCCTTGACAATGGGTATAATTGAATTATTGCAGCAACTCAATTCGAATCTCCGCTCGTCTTTTTTTTTATATTTATGAATCAATATTATATTATCAATATGTTGCAAATCATGAGAGAAATGTCATCAACCTCTGAAAAGTATTATAACTGTATATAACTGTAATTACTTGGAGCCCTACACGCTCTATACCCCGCCCTTTATCTAATTTAACGACAGTTCCAGTGGCTGTGACGCCGACAGCGACTGCGACAGCGACTGCGACAGCGACTGCGACTGCGGCTGCATTTTCAGCTAAATGGAAGAGCGGACGCTGCTGCACTTGCTTTTCCCATATAGTTTTCTTTGCTTGAATTTACAGACAACAACAACAACAACAAAATCAACCAGTAGTAGATGAAGAAGAAGAAGATGAGGAAGAAGCAACATTTGCCTGCCGAATAATACAAAAAATATACAAAATCGATCGATAATTTTTAATGTAGTCGTATTTCTTTTTAAGCTGCTCGCTGTACCTTTTCGACTGCCGTCGATGCCGCTGCGAGCGTCGCTGCCGCCGTCGCCGTCGCCGTCGCCGCTTCAAGTTTTGCCTTAGCTATCGTAACGGTTCGGTTCTATGGTTGGGTTTTCCTTCTTTCCTTTCCTTTCCTTTCCTTTCCATTCCATTCCATTCCTTTTTTTTCATTTTTAATATTTACCCAATTCATCAAAAAATAAGTAATTATAAACTTTTCAGTTTTTCTTCTGCCGTCTTGCGTCTGCGTCTACTCTCTCCCTCTCGCTCGCACACTCCCCCCTCTGACTCTATCTCTCTCTCACTCACTCACTCGCTGTTTCGTTTTGTAAAAACGCTTTCCTTGCCCTTTTCTGACTGTGCAACTTAAACGCACACACACACACACACACACACACACACACACACCAATACACCCCCTCCCCCGTGGACGCGCAAAGTAGAAAAAAATTGGAAACAACCCCGAAAAAAAGAAAGTTTTTGTTGTATAAGCGAAAAACTAAGCTTCTATTCAAATTCTACGCCATCGAGTGCTTCGCTTTTATTATTCATTCATTCCATTCTCAGCGCTTTTTGGGCCACCACCCAGCCCCAACCTCCACCCACACCCCCAGCCCCACCCCCACTACCACCCCTCTCAAGCCCCTCTTTTTGTATTTTTGGCACAAGCAAAATGAAAGCACACAAAAAAAGATGAAAAATGTTAAGAAAGAGGAAAGTTTCCGATTACAGCGCTTGGGCAGGAGTTGGGGTTAGGCTCGGAGACGCTCTAAGGGCTGGGGGTAGGGCTGTGAGATAGGTGGGGGGTGGTGGCTGGGTGGCTGTTAGAGTAGCGAACACTGTAACTCTGTGTGGATAAATGCGAAGCGGGCTACAGGGTATCGAATGGCTGGCTGACTGCTCCGCATTGTAGGCTCGGCACAAAGGCCAGCCACTAGTCCTTACACACACACACACACACGCAGACACAGACACAGACACACACAGACACATCTACACACTCGCTTCTTTTGAGCATAAGTAGAATATAAAAATTTTGCGATTATGAATTTGAATAAAAAGCGATACCGAAGCCAAAAGTAAGTACGCAGAAGGCTCTGCTTTCCGTTCTGTCAGCGCTTAACAACACTGTTGCTGTTGTTGTTGCTTCAGTTGTTGTTGTTGTTGCTGTTGCTGTTGCTGTTGTGGGATTAGAAGCAGCTACAGCTGCAAGTTGGATACGAAGGGGAATGTAAAGCGAATGCAAAACAGTTCAAGCGCCGTCCCCACTAACAGCTTTTACACACACACACACACACACACACACACACACACATACACACACACACACACAGATAGCTATGTTTGTACATGTGTGTGTCTGTGTGTTTCTCAGCTTCTAAATCGCCTAAAAGTTGCATCGATGCACTTAAAGGGACAATCAATGTGCAAGACTTCGCAGCCTTCAGCTTGATTGTGGCACGAAACGCGCAACACTAGATGTTTGTGTGTGTGTGTGTGTGTGTGTGTGTGTGTGCTTGTATTCTTCTAAATTGCGATGGATTCATAATTACAATCAATATGCAAGATTTCAGAAGATTGCGAACCAGCTTCTTCCCCTAGAGCTTGCAGCATAGGACATGTGGCATGTGGCATGCGGCATGTGGCGAGTGGCATGAGGTAACATGTCGTAGTAAATTGTGAATTGTATTGCGCAGTCTTGTGTGCCACACACTCACACAATAACAGGGAGCTAAGACATGAGCTACGAGCTGCCAAACTGAATGCTGAATAAGTGCGTGTGTGTGTGAGTGTATGTGTGTGTGTGTGGGTGTGTGGGTGTGTGTGGAGGCAGTGAAGCCTGCTGCTGCGGTTGCCAAATGTTTAAGCTAAGGATTAATACTTCTTTTTTAGAATTTTATACTTATACAAAGAATGCCGCACACACACGCACACTCACTCACACACACAGGCACACAAGCACAAACGCACACTTCTTTAGTAAGTACGTATTACAAAAAAGAAGAAGAAGAAAAATAAGAAGAAGAACAGCCAGTGTGTGAGAGAGAGGGAGAGAGGGAGAGAGAGCGAGCGAAATCCTTGTAAGCAGTTTTCACTTCTGCCTGATTTTCTTTTTACATTTCATTTTTTTTGGTTAGCCAAAAACGACAACAGAAGAAGAAAGAAGCACACGCTGAAGGTGGAGTAGAGAAGGCGAAGTAGAAGAAGGGCATGGGAAGGGTAAGTGGAAAGCGGAATGGGCGGGGGAGGAGGAGGAGGAGGGGGAGGCGAGGACAAGGACGACGCTAAAGAAGCGCGCAAAATGATGAATAGAGTTACTCAAATACGCAGCTTTCACGGAGAAGGGAGGGTGGGTGTGAGGGGGGAGTGGGAGTGGGAGTGGGAGTGGGAGGGGGTGAGGGTGCGTAGTTGAAACATGCTTAAGAATTTCTATAACATCTTTCGAAAAGGAAGTCGGGGGTGCGTCAACGAGTCGCCCCGGATGGGGGCTGCAATAACTTCTAGTTCACTTTTTAATATTGTTTGGATTCAATGGATGTAGCGACTCGCATACACACACACACATGTCGCATGTGTGTGTGTACGTAAGAGGGAGAAACGTAACGCTTTTCATTACAATTTTCATTTAAGACTTTTGATTGATAACTTTTAAGAGCCCACACACGCGCACACGCACACGCACACGCACACGCACACGCACACGCACACTCACATGCACATTAACTAAAAGCTGAACCTCTAATGAACAATGAATAATGAGCGATGAGTAATGAGTATACTCCTCTACTCGTCTCTAATGAATAATGAGCAATGAATAATAAGAACTTTGGATCAATTGGGTTTCCCAATAAATGATCGATAATGATCATTATCGATCATTATTGCGTAATGAACTATGTTGAATTGTACTCAATGAACAATGAGTGACGAATAATGAGCAATGGATAATGTGATATTTGTGTCAATATGACAAATATAAAAAATTGACGCGCTGCGCATTCCGGCACTCCGCCGCAGCTTACGTCAGGGGCCACGCCCACTCGGGAGGCAGCTGCGCGACTAGCTGCTAAAAGTAAGCAAAGACACACTCACACACACACGGACACACAGAGATGTGAAAGTGAGTGTGAATTTGATAAAGAGCATTTCGCTGTGTGTATTTTTAACTTTTTGTTGCTACACTTTGTCGATTTTTGCAGTTGTTGTTTTTTTGCGCAGCGTCCACTGAACTTTTCTTATCGGCCAAACAAAGCGGCCAGAGAGCGGCCAATGATCAGTGATCAGTGATCAGTGATCGGTGATCGGTGAACAGTGATCAGTGAACAGTGATCGGTGATCGGGGAACAGTAAACAGTGGTGTTCTACGAACTGCTAATTGCAGTTAGTCAGTCGAGGTCAAAGCCTTGCCTCACACACACATCCACACACACACACACACACACACACACACACACACACACAATGCATGGTCGTGTGTCAATGCCACGCAAATCGCTGAGCAGGAGGAGTCAATGCACTTCTCACCACGCATTTGGCGGTTGCGGCGCGTGAATCATTTTTGGTTATTTGTCTGGCTATGCAGCGAGGCGAGCTTCTAAGCACCCTGTATGCCAGCGCGCGCACACACTCACACACACACACACACACACTCACACACACATACGCACATGCTGCAGTCAGGCCCGAAAAGAAATAAAGCTCTCGCCTACTTGCGATGAGCACTGCAGCCGCGCTCGCTCCCTCTCTCTCTCTCTCGCTCTCTCGCTCTCTCGCTCAGTGAGATCACCACCAGAAGCTTTAAGTGTGCGCGTGTGTGTGTGCATTAGTGTGCGGCGACTATCGCTCTCTGTGCTGCTTAAGTTGTTTGCTATCTTTCTACATCGCTCCGCCGTTCGCCCCGCTTCGCCTTCGCCTTTGCCTTTGCCTTTGCCTTTGCCTTTGCCTTCGCCGACGTCTCTGCCGTTGCCGCTGCCGCTGCTTCGGTGGCGTTCGTTCGGGTCAATGACTGCCAAAAAAAACACACACGCACACACACACACACACTTGAATTTATTTTTGCGACTTTTGAGCAGCGGAGCAAAACTGAATAGCTGCAGCTGTGCATGTGTGTGCGTGTGTAAGAGGCATACAAGTGTCGTTCTTGTTCTTGTTCTGGTTCTCGTTCACATGCTTCTTCTTCTCCTCCGCCCGGCCCTGCTCCCTCTCCACATCATCCTCTCCCCCTCCCACCCGCTGCTCTGGCCTATGCAGTTGCGCATTTTTTCGTAGGCGTTTGACTTTGCCTTTCAAAAGCAACAACAACAACAACAACAACAGAAAAATTAATAATGCAATCATGTACATCGATACATAGTAAGTATGTACATGCATACTTACATACATACATACATACTTAGGCTGTTCTACATTTCGCATATAAATTATAAGTCTTGCAAGATTAGAATGGCTTCTCAGTCTCTGCCGCCGCCTCTGCTGCTGCTGCTGCTGCTGCTGCTGCTGCTGCTGCTACCTTTGCCTCTACCTCTGCCGCTGTTGTTGTTGTCATTTAATACCCGAAATTCTAGTCTAACCGGATACAAGGTTCGGTGCATTATTTTGCATTGTTTGGGCCCTTTTTCTTTCTTTTCCTGGTACGCAATTTTAACTTCGTTCCATTTTTTTTTGTGAACAACAAAAAAACTACTAAAAAATTGTGCAGAAATATATCAGCAGGCCGTATACGGTAAATAAACGTATATATGTATATATTTATATATATTATGTGTACAGCTGTATATGCGAGTATAGTTAAGTTATATGGAATATATACATGGGTAAATTATATGGTTAGCATCTGGTCTAAGAATCGAGGCACGATTCTCGTTTTGGCCGAAGCACGGGCAACTTATCTACAATATGTACATATATAAAAGTATATTTATAAACATATATATTTAGTGTCTTATTTGTGTTTATATTCAATAGCAGGTGACATCAATTTATACCGTTATTCGAGCACATTGTTAGAACAGATTAAATGTATTACAAATTTATATTAAATGAATAGTATATGGATTAGAGTTATGGGGTATAGAGGAATAGGGTATATGGTCTAGGGTATAGCTTAAGCAATGTACCTTCGTTTTCTTAATATAATATCTATAACATCTAAGCCCGTGACTAAAACACACACACTCACTCTTAGTGGCTTAGTCTGCGATTCAAACCAGGAACTGTATTTGTGTACAAATGCAGATCAGATCAGCAGATTTATCAGCCTCCAGCCTTCAGCCTCCAGCCTTGAGCTTCCAATGCGAGCCCGCATTTCTGCTGAGTGCAACAACTTTGCTGCACAAATTGTCTATCGTAAAAGTACATTTGCTTATCGATAATCTATCGTGTTCCATATAAATCATGTGTGAAACCAGATCTTGACTAATTCAAGTTTGTCTTATGATTGCCTGCATTCAAATGAAGTCATCGACTAGAGTGCCAATCGCATTCATCGCAAGCTCCATTGCACACACACACACACACACACACACACACACGCATGTATGTGGCTGTGTGTGTAAGTTGCTAGTGCTGGGCAATTACTTTAATGGCCGCCTTGGCAGGGCCGACGGCGATGTGCGCCATATGTTGGCCTGATTCGCCGCGGAAG
This sequence comes from Drosophila pseudotalamancana, assembly GCA_037075185.1. Classification (NCBI taxonomy): domain Eukaryota; kingdom Metazoa; phylum Arthropoda; class Insecta; order Diptera; family Drosophilidae; genus Drosophila; species Drosophila pseudotalamancana. Next base: position 151,130 of record JBAMCK010000703.1, on the reverse strand, counting down.
ATTTCGCCTCCTCCCCTATGCAGCGCCTGTGTCTGTGTGTGTGTGTGTGTGTGTGTGTGTGTGTGTGTGTGTGTGTGTGTGTGTGTGTGCATGTACAGATGTAACTCGTGGCTGGGTTTCTGATCCTTGCCCGCCTCTCGTTAGCTGATCTCGTTGCTTGACTCTGCGTCTAAGCTGCTGCAATCATCTCTTCCCCCTCTCCACTCCTCCCCTTCGCTGCTCTGCGCGCACCCGCCACCCCTCCACTCTTCTCGCCGTAATTTTCGCCCCAACCGCTTGGCGCATGAGTAATTTGCTATTTGATATTTTTGTATGCAAGCTTTGTGTGTGTGTATGTGCGTGTGTCTGTGTATGTGTGCAAGTTTCGTGTTTTTTTTATTTTTGTGCGCTTTTTGGCAACTGCACGCGCTGTCTCTTTCACTTTGCCTTTGCCTCTCTTCAGGCTTCGCTCTCCTCTTCTGCCTCTCTCTCTCTTTCTCTCTCTCTTTCTCTCTCACTCTCTCTCTCTAACAGCTTGAAAATCGTCGCACACACACACATGCACAGCATACAAATATACGAGATTGTACAAACATATAGAAACAGAAAGAATCTCTCGTTGATCTGCGCTGCTTTCATTGTTGTTGTTTTGTTGTTGTTGTTGTTGTTGTTGTTTTGGTTTGGTTTTGGTTCTGGCTGAGGCTTTTGTTTGGTTTCAGTTTTGTGGGTCATTGAACCGGCCGTAAATTTCGCTCTTGCCTAAAAACAAAAAATTGCAGTCAATTTAACTGCGAACAATTTTTGTTGCCTGGAATTTCTGATCTGATGGCTCGCAGCTCTGCCTCGGTTCTGGATCTGGTTCTGGTTCTGGTTCTGGTTCTGGTTCTGGTTCTGTTTCTGATTCCGACTCTCGTCTGTTTTAACTGTACTGAACTGTTTTCGTTCTTCTTTCCTGCTAATCAGGGCTGTAGATCAGGGGAATGTCTCGAGTGTCAGTGTCAAAAGTTGATTGAAATTTACAGCCAACGATCTTGGCTTAACATTAGAAGAGAATTAGTGTAGAGTATCTATAGTGTCTATATATTGTCTATATATTGGATAAATTGAGGAGGAAGGCTTTGGGCGAATGAAAGAGGTGAGAAGGGAAACAAGTCATAGGTCAAGTTAAAGGCAACGAGAATCGAGTGCCGAGTAGCTAGAGAGGGCGATTGGAACTGTAATGAGGAATAAAGCCAAATTTGGGATGAGGACTAACGAGTGACGAGTAGCGATTAGTGAGTAACTAATTAGCAGCGACTAAGAAAGTGACGAGTAGTAGAAAGAGAGTTTCGAGTGTCGAATAACGAGTGACGAATAACGAGTAACGAATAACGAGTAACTTAATATGTGAGTTAGAGAAAATGTATGTCGAATGGGGCGAGAAAACGTGTAGCGGGTGACAAATGCAAAGTGACGAGTAGCGAGTGACGAGTAGCGAGTGACGACTAGCGAGTAACAAAAGGGAATAGATAAGCACAGATCAATTAGTTGCAGTGCGAAAGAAAGAAAGAGAAAGAAAGAAGTCGACATAAAGAGAACAACGAGTGAAGAGTGGCGAGTGACGAGTGAGTGACTCTACTAAACCTGAATTCCCGCAGAGCACATTTGAGTTGGGAGGAGCGCCAATCAAATAGAGAAGCGAGCAGCGAGTAGCAAGTAGTAGCAAGCGTGCAATTTGTTGCATGCAACGGTGCAGTTGCACTAATTAAATTAGATTGCTGGCAATTACGCGCACAAAGGCCGCATAATTAAATGAGATCGCATTTCGCAGGAGTGGGGCACACACAGAGACACACTTACACACACACACTCAGAGTTTACACTGAGCAGAAAAAGGGCTGCGTTTACCGTTGTTTTGGCCGTCGGCTGTTTCCTTCATTCCATAAAATTTGCGATTAATTAATAAGGCAGCGATTTAGCGCAAATGCAAATTGATATTAAAGAGCGCGCATTAGCGGTTGCCACATCGTTCGTGCCACCGCGGTGCATGCCACGAGGCTGCTCCTAGGTGAGCTAAATGGCCAACAGCTGCGATCCTTCAATTAGGCCAACAAGCTCGATTGTTGAACAATTGACAGTGGGTGGGGTTGGAACCGGAACTGCGAACTGCGAACTGCGAACCGAACTTTTGTTGACTGCGTCTATGTTTGCATTTTTTTGTTGCCTGCTTTTGTGCTGCAGTCAAAGCCAAAGCCAAAGCCAAAGCTAAAGCGAAAGCAAAGGCAAGGTTCGAAGGGGTGGGGCTCGCGCCTCGATTGTGCAGCTGTAGCTGCAGCTGCATCTGCATCTGCCTCCACTGGGGGCAGGAGCTACTCTCGAACGACCGCAGCACACGCCACACGGGAGTCCGGCGGAGTGCCTGGGAGGGAATGTTTTCGCTTCCGGGTGTTAAACGCCGTTTTAGTAGTTTTTCTATTCAGTGAATGGCTCGGAAAGTTGAATGTGTGTGTGTGCACTTTGTTTTTTTTTTGTGTTTTGGTATTTAACTCCGGGTGTGAAAAATTATGAAGTAAACCTTTTTGTTTCTTATTGTTTATTAACTTGTTTTGTTTTTGTCTTTTTACTTATTGTGTAATGCGTGAAGCTCGAAGCGAAGCTCAAATTGAGTTCCTTTTTAATGGAATTCAGTCGGTGTTCAAGTTAAATTCCATTAAGCGACAAATATAACTCGGGCTTTAGGTTGAAGGAGGCTTTGGGAGGCTTTCTAATTGCTTTCTAATTTGTAACTCTTTTCGTCTATTTTAGGGGAGATGCGAACCACAGCGAATTAATTAAAATTAAAATAAATATTCATTTTGCAATCTGAAACTGGCAGCCAAAACAATCAATGCTGGAACGTGGAAGGTGGAAGCTGGAACTTGGAGGTCCCTGGAAACGGATTCTATTTTTATATCCAGTACTCAGCGTATTACGAATGGAGTGGGGAAACGCAGATGGGAACGGCTTCTAGTTTATTTGATAAGTTAGTTCGATTGTTCATTTTTGTATCGCGAACTCTATTTGCTTCACTTGTTCACTGAATCATTATTTGAGCAGTACATAAACTAGTTCAGTTCATGAGCTAGTTTCACTGTTCATGAACCAGTTCACTTGTTCAGCAGTTAGAGAACAGATTCTAAATATTAGTGTATTCCTATATCTATATATAAAGAATGAACGAGCCACTTCGCTATCTGGAACAAACTTATTTTATCCCATTTGGACGAGGAGAAAGTTTTGCTGCATATATAAATATATACAGAGAAATGTAAATAGAAAGTTACTTTTGAAGGAGTATTCAATTATACGAGTAGTTTATTAGTAGTACGAGTACTTCTATTCCTTTTATGGGAACTAGTTCAAAGTAAGGATTATTTCTTCACTTTGCTTCAATTTTAATAAATTAATTTCTGTTAATATTTTTATAAAGAAATGACATTTAGAAATGGAGAGAAAGAAAATATTGAGGTCGAATTTAAGATCTGTTAAAGCTGAAAATATTTTTGCGCTTATCTCTAGACATTATTATAAAAAATGTCAATAAAAAAAGATAAACCAAGCAAAGTAAACAAGTTATTGAGGTCAAATTTAAGACCTTTGTTCTTTATTTTCTAAGCTTATCTCTAGAAATGTTATAATAAAAACATACATACGAAAAAGTAAATTATTGAGGTCAATCGTGAGATCTTTATATATATACATATTTTTTTTAAACTGTTATCAAAAAGAAATAATTTAAGCAAATATACATATTGTCTGGTCAAAATAAAGATCTACATTTCGCTCCAGAAATTTTTAAATTTAGCTCTAGAAATTAAAATTTTAATTTTCATTAAAATAATTATTATATGTGCTAAATAAAGAAGCAGAAATTGAGATCAAATTTATGTTACGTTTTTTTTATAATTCGTAAACCCAACTCTTGAAAAGCTTTACATATTATATTTTAATATTAAGAGAGAAGGAAAATAAAAATAAAAGAAATATTGGTTCAGATTGATGAATTGTTTTTCCTACTTTTCTAAGTTTTTCTCTGTTCATTTTACTTACTTAAGAGGTGCGTAGGAACGGAAACGGAAAACGGAAGTTGATAGGGGACCTTAACCTACCTGAATGACTCGAGAGTTGATCCTGATCCTTGACCGATTGATTGTTTGATTGATTGAAAAGCTTTTAGATTGGGGTTTAGTCCAAGGCATAAAAAGCAACACACTTAAAAGACACTTCTTCTGTTTATTCTTCTTTCAGTTTTGATTGCAATATCTGAATACTTGTTTTTCTTAAGCTTTTCTTAAGCTTGGTTTTTTTTAAGCTTTTATAGCTGTTTATTTTTTTGCTTCACTTTAATTGTTTGCAGTTCACATTTAGAAAAAAAAGAACAATTGTTTTTTTCATGGCACTTGAACAAAAAAATCGAAGCCCGTTATTTTGTTTTGTTTAGAGACGGGAACAACGGCAACTCGAGAACTTGCAACAGCAGAAAGTTGTTTGTGGCATTGTTGCAAGTGCAGTCGCAGGACTCGCTGTCGAGGAATCCTCTACGCAAGGAGTCGTCCTGTTGACCAGCTGAGTTGCTCGCTTGCTCGCTTGCTCGGTTGTTCGCTTGTTCGGTTGTTTGTTGGTTGTTTGGTTGTTGGATTGTTTGGTTGTTGGGTTGTTTGGTTGTTTGGTTGTTTGGCTGGTTGCTTGGCTCGGCTCGACGCACGTCCAATCCGATAGCTAACTGATGTTCATCTAAATGGATCTGAACTATTCGAAAATAATGTTGCCCAGAAACTTTTTTGGGATCAGCGTCGACGTCGCCGTCGAAGTCGACGTTGGCAGCATTTGACGCCGGCATGCGCTGCACATGTGTGCGTGTGTGTGAGTGCGTGTGTGTGTGTGTGTGCCGACTTGCAGTTGTCAATGCAAAGTCCGAGTTCTGAGTCGCTCCGATGTCTGCACATAATATGCAGGCGAACTTCATAATGAGCTAACGCGTCGTCATCATCGGCCATGTCCATCACGCACACATGCACACATGCACACATGCACACATGCACACATACACATGCATACACGCACACCCACTTAACATGTATGCGTGCACTTTTGACTACCCCTACTTAAAGCTCTCTCAGGCTCTGCTCCCGCTCCCGCCCCTCAACGCGGTGAATTCGTCCTCTCTCGCTCTTTCGCTCTGGCCCAAAGGCCGTGCTGCATTGAACTGCAGCGACTGCCCTTCCCCATGCGCATCCCCTCCTGCTTCCTCCCTCCCCTTCCCATGCCTTTCGCCAGGCTCAGATTCAAAGCCGAGGCCGAAAAATAAAAATCTGCCCAAAACACGCGGCAAAAAGAAATCGTAAAAAAAAAACAACGAGGCAACCAGCAAAACAACTAAAAGCAACAAAAGTTGAGCGACATACACACACACATGCATGCGAGCAGGCAACAAAGCGTAATCCAAATGCTGAACAAAAAAAAAAACGAGAAAAAAAGACAGCAAAAAATTAAAACGCAAAAAAAAATTAAATAAAAATTGCAATGGAAACCCTATAAAAATATATGCACACTCATACACATATACTTGTGTGTGTGTGCGCGCACAATACCTGCGTGGCCGCCGCGACCCCCCGCCCCCCACCCTTTCGCCCCCTCACCAAGTACCCAATACATATGCCAATGTATATATTTATATATGCTGGCAAATGAGCGCCGCACTCGTCCTTTTTCGGCCTATGCGGACAGCTGCGTCGACCGCGCCGCCGACTGCGCTGCCAACGTCGTTTGTCGATACTGTTGTCAAAGCTGGCTCTGCCGCTGCCTCTGCCGCCGCCGCCTCTTCTGCAGATTCTGCTTTTGCTGCTGCTGCTGCTGCTGCTGTCCACTGCAACAAAATGCGCACAAAACTTTTTGTTTTTTATTTTTATTTTTATTTTTATTATATGCGAACACACTTGCACACACGCACACACGCACACACGCACACACACGCACACACGCATGCTGCACAAACACCAGTTGCAGTTGCAGTTGCAGATGCACCAACACTTGTAACAAAGCGCGTGCGTGCGTTGCCGCAACAACAATATTTCAAATTTTTATTTTTATTTTTATTTTTATTTTCATGTATGTATATTTTTTGCTAAAAATTCCCGCTCCACATTCCTGCCCCAACGCATTTTTTTGTGTGTGGCATGCAGCATGTTGCACGCACGGAAATATTATTGAATTACAAAGGTCCGAAGGACCAAAAAGGACCAGCCTCACAACTCTTCTAACAGAGCCCGCTCTCATCTTTCATTGATTAACTTTTTGCCTCTTTTAATAGTTGAAATAGTTCAGATTTTCACATTTTCCGATAGATTTTTGATCAAGATCAAAGTTAATTATAGGATAAAGATCTTGTTATATTTTGCACTTCTTACCGGAATAGGCAATAAACGATGTAGTCAGAATTCTTCTAGAAGGGTTTTCTCAGAGAATAATTTGAAAGCTTGAAGATCGTAAATATATATATCATATATTGTACAGCGTCTCATTTTTCGTGTATTGTATATCCTATTCTATTTTGCATATCGTGTCACATATATAATACATCGTAACGTTTATCGTATATTACATATTTTATGATATATATCGTATATTGTATCTCGTATACTGCATATGGAATATTGTATATCGTATCGTAAAAGGAAGATAATAGAACTAGTTTATTTCATGAATAAGTTCGTTCCACTGGCTCAATGAACCATAATGATATGTATTATTAAGTTCTTCAGTTTCTCATCAATCGATCTGTGAAGAGCGCATTAGAACAATGATTAATAAACTAGTTCATCAGGCTCGTTTGATTGAACTAGCTCTGAACTCTTTTTCGATTGCTTTTAAATATGAACTTCAATCGAGCACTTTTTGCCTCACTGTGCAACTCATTATATTTACTTAGTTGACAGCAACACACACACAAACGCGCGCACAATCACACAATCTCGCACATAATTAAGTATACGCAACGTTCGACGCGTGTGCTTCTTCCTCCAGGAGCTGGGAGCTGGGAAGGAGGCAAACGCCACCCTGGCTCCAAAACTGAGCCGCCTGAGTAGGCCTATCAAAAAGTCGGGGGCCATATAATAAATAACGGCAAAAAACAAAAAGAAGACCAAAACATTAAAAAAGGAAAAACTAAATAAGCAAAAAAAAAAAGGAAAAGCGGAAAAGTTGCAGCCAAAGCGCAAACCAAATGCAACAGAAATTCCAAAAAACAAAAAAAAAAAAAACAAAGCAGGCGAGTGCTAAAAAAAAAAGGAGAACAAATGCTGCTTTGCTCGCTCTGACGCATGCAACGCGTGCAATGGACGCACGCACACAACGCACGCATGCAAAGCGTTTGCGGATGTCAAAAAAAAAGAAGCGAGCAACGTTACTGGCCACAAAAACAACAAAAGGAGTGGCGAAGAGGGAGGGGAGGGTTGGGAGCAGGAAAGGGGAGGGGAAGGTGGGGAAGTGGCTGCTGGTCAGCAGCCCTGCAATGACATTGAATGCATTTGCTGTGGGCGGCCTATTGCGCACTCACAGTCACACACACGCACACAGACACAGACACAGACACAGACACAGACACACAAGCACACATTGCAAAAAAAGAAGAAGAGGTTTAAAAAATAAGCCAAGTGCAATGTAGAAATTGTATTCCCCTATTTTTTGCATTTTTTTAGCCTTTTTTGTCTGTTGCACATTTTTGTGCGTGTGTGCAAAACAACCCCCGAAAAAAAAGGGATGCATGCACGCATGCAACAGTGGCGCCGGCAGAGGCAGAGGCAGCGGCGGTCGCCGCCGATTATCTGACCGAACACTCAGCCAGTCGCGGCGGCAGTTATCGCCGTTTTTTACGCCCACAACAAAAGCAAAAACAAAAGCAAAAGCAAAAGCAAAAAAAAAATAAATGAAAAAATGGAAAAAATGGAAAAAATGGAAAAAAACAGAAACAGGAATAACAAAAACGCAAATTTTATAAAATGCAGTTTTGCAGTCGCCGCTGCTGCAGTTGCTGTATCTGCTGCTGCTGCAGTCAAAGTTAATGCTGGCTGCTGGCGGGTGCCGTGCGGCAAGGTCGCGGCGTGTGGCAACAACAAAAATAACAACAAAAAGGCGAACAAAACAACCAAAAATAAAATAAAAAATGTGGAAATGTGGAAATTATATAAAAATGCGCTAAAAATGTGAACACACACACACACACGCACTCTCGACACTCTAGGCTAGTACATAGACACAGGCATGCGTGCTTATGTGTGTGTGCGTTTGAGTTGCCTGCTTTTGGGCGTCGCAGCGAATATTTTTGGGCAGTCAACGCAGCGGATGAGCAATTTTGCTCTTCTTATTTTGTAATAAGGGTGTGCGTGTGTGCGAGTGTGTGCGAGTGTGTTGGTAATATGTTTGCTTAATAGGCCCAAAAGCCTCTGCCATAAGCCTATGCATGTGTGTGTGTGTGTGTGTGTGTGTGTGTGTGTGTGTGTTCATAACGAAATTTGCAGCAGCGTATCGATAATATCGACCACACACTCACACATGCAATTATGAACGCATGTGTGGAAATGTACAGTTAATACGCAAATGCACATGCAAAGACAAATACAAGTGCAAATGCAATTCAAATGCAATTTCAATGGCGACAAATCATTAGAAAAACAAGTAAGAAAACTTTAGTCGAGTGTGCTCGACTAGGGGATACCTTAAATTCTGCTCACTTCTCTATAAGTTTATTACTGACGCACGCACGCACGCAGACATACACACATACGAATGCAAGCAACATGAATATAGATTTAAGATTTACGAGATATGCTTGAACTTAGCCGTGCTGTCGATAACAACTAAACGGAAAGAGTAATCAGAAACAAACGCGATAGCCGCTTACTTTAGGAAAACCTACATGTCACATTTCAGAGTCTGAGAGTCCCACTTCCGATATCTGAGATCGACGCGTTTATACATGCAGACAGACGGATAGACGGATAGACGGACAGACGGACAGACGCACAGATGAATGGACGGACGGACAGAGCTCAATCGACTCGGCTGTTGATGGTAATCTTTCACGGGTTCAGGGTATAAGAATCGTCACCCGTGATCACCCGCTAGACAGGGTATATTGGTTTTGCAACAGAAATGAACAGTTAAATCCGACTTTTATGGCACTCCAATTATGTTAACAGGGTGTATTGGTTGGCAATTCTTCCCCTGTTCGTCTGCTCGAGGACTACAAAAGGTAAAGACTGAGAGTTATAAATTTAAAAATTTACTATAATGCCCCATCTAATTTTAATATTGAAACGAATCTAAAAGAATCGATTGTGAATGGATGCATCTCGACTTGACGAACTCCGATCTGTACATATATATTTTTATATTCTGCAACTTGTTGCACTGGTTCGGAAATTTTGAATACATTTCAAGGGAGTACGAAGTAAGTGGTACAAAAGACCCGGGACGATTGACGAGTGATGATTCATGACTGATGATGAATGGTGCCTGATTAAGGATTCGAGCTGGATTCATGGTGGATGATGTACGACTCGTAATTGAGGATGGATGAAGCATGATTGACAAATATCTACTTATTTTAAAGATTGATGATCGCCGATCGATTACTGAATGGATCTCAATCACGGTATCAACCACATGACGAAATATGCTCAGCACCTCAAAACTCAAAACTTTTTTCGAGATTCTTCTTCTTTTCTATTCTAAATGCCCTGTTGCGGGCACAGGGTGCCTCATCTGTGGCACCTGCCGCAGAAGAAGAAAGCAATTAGGATTTTATCTAGAAGTCTTCAAGCCATCTTGGTTAAGCAGCTGAACAGGGGTGGGGGAGGCGGGTTGTGCGGAAGCAGCAGCCACTCAATCTCCGCTTCCCCAATCTTTATAACACACAACTACACACACATACACACACACAGCTACACACATAGAAAGCTACACACACACACAATGCAATTGGTGGCGTAAACAAACTGCGTGCAACAAAAAAAATGCGGATTACAAAAAGTAAAAACCCAATCGCTAAGGGTCTCTTATCCATGTACGACCATATATGCCTGCACATGCATGTACTAGCACACACACACATACACACAGACGTCCATACACGGGAGTAAGTGTGAGGATGCGTGTGTGCAACTAAATACAAACAACGGTTAATACTGTGTGGGCTGCCAAGTATTACATTAACATTAACATCAACGAGGCTCACACACACAGACACACGCACACATACGCACGTGTCATATACTTGTGTACATGCACAGGGCGAAAAAAAAAAACAAAAAAAAAATGGCTAAAAAATTCATGGAACGAAAAAAAGGAGGGAAATGACAAAAAACAAAGCTGAAAACATAAAAATTAAAAAGCATGTCCAAAACTTTGTATATAGCACACACACACGCGCACACAGATGCACACAGACCCACTACCACACGCACACGCACACTCGCACTCACACTCACACTCACACCCTGTGTGCACCCCGACCCCCGTGTGAGCCGCGTCCAGCCGATTGCGAATGCACGCACGAAAATAAAATGCAAATGCATCGGGTGTTCGAGTGGGTTGCAAAGTGGGTGGCCAAGTGGGTGGCCAAGTGGGTGGCGGGGTGGTCGGTCGGTCCGGATGTGCTGGCCGCCATTGCATTTTCGTTAGCCACACACACGCACACATACGCACACACACGCACACTCACGCACACACACGCATTTGCTGGCATTTCCATTTGGTTCATTTTTATTTTGCCGGCTGATATTTTTTTTTTGATTTTGTTTTGTTCTTTTTGCTCGCTTTTCTCTACTGACATCATTTTTTATGCCTTATTTTGTTTTCACTTTTTGTTTTTGTTTATTTTTCAGCTCCTTTTTTGGCGGGGAGTGGGCAAATTACGAATACGCCCCGCCGGCCCAACAGTTGACTTGTTATGAAAATTGGACGAGTGGACGAACGAAGCCAGGGCCAGGGCCAGAGGGAGGAGGAGGAGGAGGAGGAGGAGGAGAAGGAGGAGGGACAGGAGCGAAAGGAGGGAAGGTGGAACAGATGGGAGGTTGAACGGGTGGAAGGTTGCAGGGCTGAAAGGTTGGACCGTTGGACGGTTAGACCGATGGACGGTTGGACAGTTGGACAAACAGACGTATAGATGGATAGACGAAGGGACAGAAGGACGGGATGGACATATATAGACGGATGGACTGTAGACAAAGTGCGTGCCGAGCCTACGCGCTGCCCCTCCCTCAGCCTCTCTCTCGCTTCGTTGCTTGCAATAGAGAGAGAGAGAGAGAGAGAGAGAGAGAGAGAGAGAGAGAGAGAAAGGAAGAGGGAGAGAGTGAGAAGGGGCGTGCATGCGTGGATGAAGACAACAACCGCGCTGCCAGGGCCTGCATAATTCCGGCTCCTGTGCGACTTTCAACCCAGAGTCCGTTTCTATAGGCGGCTGCATTTTTCGACTGTCCTGCGGTGTATTTATCTATTATATTTTTGTATGCATTTCGTATTTGTTTTTATTTTTTATATTTTTCGTATTGCAATTCTTTTTTTCTCTCTCTCTCTCTCTCTCTCTCTTTTCTCTCCGCCTGCACATACTTTGGATTATGTTAACGCGCCTCCCAGTCATGTGTGTGCGAGTGTGTGTGTGTGTCGACTTTTTGCTGTCGGCTTTGGCCTGTTTGGACGCTTATATAAACAACAAATTGTGTTATGCCTACGCGTAGTTATTTACTTATATTTTTATTATTATTTTTGTATTTGAATTTTTTCTTCTTTTTTGTGCATTTATCAATTTAATTTGTGAGTCTGTGTGTGTGTGTGTGTGTGTGTGTGTGTGTGTGTGCGTGTGTCTAGTGTACATAAGTATTATGTGTATCTGTTGACAGCTCAGCCGAACACCCAACTCTCCTGCTTCCCTTTCTCTCTCTCTCTCTCTCTCTATCTCTCTCTCTCCCTCTCTCTCTCTCCCTCTCTCTGGCTCTGTTGTGAGTCCTTTTTTAAAATATACTCGCATATATTTTAATATATTGTAATACTTACTAGGCCTTTCTGCTGTGGTCCAACCGAGGTGGGCGTGTCGGAGGGGCTGGGGGTTGCGGCTGCGTTCAAAGCAACGGAGGCGCGCCCACTCGCGTTTGCTTTTTATGCAGTTCTGTTTACTTAGCTCTTAATGAAAAATGCGTCGCAAAAAATTAGCATAAACATTTTTAATTGATTCCATGGCAGTGGACCTTGCGCCACCTTGCACCACCTTGCACCACCTTGCACCACCTGGCACCACCTTGCAGCAAACTGCACCACCCTGCAGCACCTGGCCAAAAGGATTCAATTCCTGCGGTCAGGCCTTTGAAAGGGCACGCGCTGCCATGCCAGCGAACAACAGAGGGCCAGAGGGTGGGAGGGTGAGAGGAAGAGATGTGCAACAGCTACCACGCCACAGATTGATGTGTGCAACGGCCACCTTGCCACATATTGATTGCACTCAATTGAACGCCCCGATGAATTAATGAATTTCGTCGAACATCACTTTTACCTTTTCGATTTTTAATTGGTACAGTCTGAACACTCCCTAAAAAAAGGCCTTTGTGTCCACTGGATAAGCTTTACGTAAATCCCATCTCTCTCTTCTTCCATTCATTCTCCAAACCTAACATTTGCTTTGTACTCCTCTAACGTAATCGTTAGTAGCTGCTGATCCCATGTGATATTCGTCGTCTTCTCAGCGACCCTCGGAATGTGCTTTAAAAGGTCTGAAGGCACGTTCTGCCATAGCAAATAACGACCTTAAAACCTGGCAAGATTCTTTTCTCGATTATCCTTAGAACACGATATTTCGATGTAGCTAAGGTCCTTGGCTTAGGACCCTCTCCTCCTCCCCTTGCCAAAAAGTCTAAGGTCTTGCAGTCTTTGCAACACAGTAAGCTAACAACTCTCTGAACATCCTCAAAAGTCACTTATTCAATTGAACTTATGATCTAGTTCAGTCAGTCGAGCCGCGGACTGACACATAAACTTATATTGAAACTTGTGTCTTATTCCCTAGTCGGATTTCTCCGTGAATGATCCGAAGTGTGGCTCTGACCTCTTCCCCATCAAGAAACCAGTTTCACCTAAGGTGAACTAGTTCCAAATGTACTCTGTAAAAGATACAAAGTGCAGCGCTGACCCCCTTCCTATCTATGAACTAGTTGTCACTAGATTGAACTAGTTCACACTTAACTGAGCACACTTGTTGTATTGATCTAGTTCATTTCGGCATTGGATTCACTGACTCCACAAGTTCCGTTTGTGTGCCTAAAAAGAAATTCAAAAAGAGAAATCGCTAAAAAAAAAATAAGAAAACAAACAAATTGTTCGAACAAATGCAAACTGCAAAATGCGAAAAGATGAGACACAAAACTCACAAACTTTCAACATCATTGTGTGGCACGCACACACGAGCGTGCACACGCACACGCACACGCACACACACATACACAGATGCAACAGAACACATCGATCTTGGCTGCTGCGAAGGCTTTTTACATGATTTAAGGGCGACGCCAATTGGAAATCAACTTCGTCTTCGACTGCCTGCCAAGGCATAGAAAGCTGTGCCCAAAATTTCCAAAAAAAAGTTGGAGAGGGGGAAGGGTTGGGGGTAGAGGGAGGCTTTGGTGAGTGTTCAGTTGGACGCAGTTGCATGTCCGGGAACTCGTTTGTGTGTGCCAAATATTGCAACTCACAAATCTTGTTCTTTCACTAAAGCTTCTTCATCTTCCAACAAGTTTCAACGGGTGTGTGTGTGTGTGCGAGTGTGCGAGTGTGCGAGTGTGTGTGTCTTGTGTGCATTTCTTGATTTTATTTCACTTTGCTTTGCGTAATTTTTTGTGCAATTTTTGTGAAACGCATTCACACACAGGCAAATGCACAAATGTGTGTGTGTGTGTGTGTGTGTGTGTGTGTGTGCCTTAAACTGCGGCTGCTTCGTTTTAGAGATGTGTCCCATCAAATGAACAAATGAACAAATGCACAAATGAACTTGTTCGCAACCCTAGTTCGTTGTTATTATTGCCTCACATATGTGCTGCCTCTGCCAGCGTTTTGGCAAATGACTTCACTTATTTACTTTATGGTGGCTAAGCGCTGCCCCGCTCCCCCTCCTTCGCACGCACACACACACACACACACAGACACACACGCACACAGAGAAAGAGGCAGTCGGCGCTTCGCTAAGACGCGGCCAGGCACACGGCGTTGATAATTTCCAAAAACAAACTCGGACGACAACCACGCAGGCGAGGTTAACGGCTTCCATACAACTTTTTGAGGTTTCTCAACACACACACACACACACTCACACACACAAATACACGAACATGCAAACACACACTCACACACACGCGATCGCAGCGCAGCGACCTAGCGAGGGCACAAACTGAGAATTTAGGAAGTACGAGTGAAGCCTTGCTTTGAGAGAGTGCGGTGAGAGGGGGAGGGGGGCAGGAGGGGGAAGCAGAAAGCTCCAGTGTGGATGTATGTGCAAAGCTTTGTTTGCATTGCCATCAGTGGCGTCTATGTGTGTGTGTGTGTGTGCGTGTGTGTGTGTGTGTGTGTTGTGTGTGTGCTTGCATATTTCAAACTAACTGACGGCGAGCTTCCCCTCGCACACAACTTGAGCGCGAGAGAGCGGCGAAGAGGGACGCAGGGGAGAGGGCGTAGAAGAGAGCGAACGTTATTTGCCAAAAATATACAAAATTTTGTTTTTGCCAAAAAAGTTGCTTTGCTTACTCGCTCTCTCTCTCGCTCTCCGGATCTCTCGCTCTCTCGATCTCTACGCTCACCAACACATTCGCAACCCTCTGAATGCCCCCTGGATTGCAACGACGCCGGCAGCGATGCCCTCTGCGACCGCGAGCGCGACAGCGACAGCGACTGCGACTGCGACGTCACATAGATCGGGAGGCATCTACCAAGAGACCCTCTGCTCGAAACCCTGCACATTTTTTATTTTCGGCTTTTTGCGTGCTTGTTTTTATTTTTATTTTTATTTTTATTTTTTTGGTAGTTCAAAGACCGCAGCTCCAGAGGCAATAAAGCAAGCAGCGTGACTTTGCTTTGCGGCATTCAAAGCCCCCTCCTTACCCTGCCACGCCCCTTTGCAACGGTCCGTTTGCTGACTGTTCCGCTGGAAGCCAGAAATAGGTGACTAGTATTCCACATGGAGGTCCATTGAAACAGTTGACAAATATTCTAGTTTAAGCTGAAGTATTCCAATGTTAGAAGCACGGAAGGAAAAAACAAGAAAAGAACAACCGACACAAAAGAAAACTCAATTAGCTTTCCTGGTCGAAGAAGTTAACTTGGTCAACTCTCCTACGAGTACAAGCCACAGTTTTCACCAAAATCCTTTCTCTATAGACTAGTTGCTCGAGTGAGCCAAAGCAGGGATCGGGGCTCAGCTCCCAGACAAGTTTTAGGTCATAGCTGGAGAATTGAGTTTGGGAACTGAAATCAGTTCTTCGCAAGATCCACTAAATTAGGGACCCATGCAGGCAACCAACAGTCGAACTTCGGCGCCGACTGTACAAGAGCAACTATGCGAGAGGGAGACGGAGAGTAGTGGGGCTTACTTGCATGCGCAGCTTAGAGCTGCTCGATCGCTCTCTTCTCTCGCTCTCTCTCACTGCCGCACGATGAGGGACGAGGTGGCAACGCTTTTCAGATTTACACACCATAACATTATTACTTCGCATACGCTTTATACGCTTTTCGCATTTGTCCCCGCACAGGCAAGCTACACACACACACATACATATATATGTATATATATATATATATATACACAATTTGTTGGCTTGTTCTTGTTTTCGTAGATGTCGGTTGCCAAATTGAATTTTGTGCTCTCTTTGGGATCAATGCACTTGCAAGATCTCTTGCTCTCCCTGCCACCCCTCTCTCCCTCTCTCTCTCTCTCTCTCTCTCTCTCTCTCTCTCTCTCCTCTACTCTCCTCTATGAGTGAGTTTCTCTTGCAATTTGAAAAATGATTGCCTGAAACGAAGCTTCCACATTTGCTTAACCATTGTGTTGTTGTTGTTGTAAAGTTCAGCAATCGGAGTGGAGTGTTTCTTTTTTTTTTTTGTTTTTGTTGTTTTTGTTTTTGCAACTCAATGTCTCTTAATTAAATGTACAAAAATAAATGCATAAGAAAACAAAACAAGCGTGTATACAAAACAGAAATGACTAAGTTAACGCACACTCACACACACACACACACACACACACACACATTCGCACACTCGCACACTCGCTTTTTGTGTTGCAAAAGTCAAACAAAGCTCAAGGTGAGCCTCTTTTAGCAACTATGCAACTTTTCGACTGCGTTCAAGGCAGTCGTAAACCTTCAAATCTGATAGCTGCATGCATATGTATACATATATATATATATATATATATATAAACGGAGACAGAGAGGGAGAGGGAGAGGGAGAGACTATCTTGATAGGCCGAAGCGGACATTTAACCCTCCACCCACGCAGCCAATTAGAAAGTCGTCAAATCGTTGAGAAGCACACACGATTAAGGAATTAAACGCTTTGTCGCACGCTAATAAACACATTCACATTCTGTGGCCCACACAAGTTCACACACTCACACACTCACACACGCACACACGCACACAAATGTGGCATTAGCCTATGATGGGCCATAATCACACAACCTGCAGGCGACGAAACAATCCTTTAAAACTACCAACAAGTTCAAAGTTCAAAACGGTTGAAAAGCCACAAAATCAACACGTCTCACACACGCACATGCTCAAACTAGAGCGAGAGGGGTGGGAGGGGGATGGGGAGGGGGTAGGTTTAGAAGTGCTGCCAAGAGGCAGAAACCGCTTAAGTGCGCCTATAAAATTACTGTGAAAATTTCACACTAAAACTTTTACCCTAGCTCGAACCCAAAACCCACAAAAAGTGGGCGGAGTTGATAATGTTGTTGATGATGTGTGTGCGTGTGCGTGTGCGTGTGTGTGTGTGTGAGTGTGTGCAAATGAGTTGGAATTTTAGGGCACAAATTCATCATAAAATCACTTAAAATGATATTAACAACCCTTGCCCCCTGACCCTTGCCCTAGCCCAAGCCGCAGTGCTTGCTCTTATGCTTGTCCTCTTCCCGGTCCTTGAGCGATATCCTTGTTGTTGTTGTTGTTGTTGTTGCTGCTGTTGCTCCCCGTACAGGCCTAGCCCACATGTGCTCAAGTAATTGCGTGTCAAAACTTTTCAACCTTTGGCCTTTCGCCGGCAAACAAAAACGGAAGCATTTGCCACCCCTTTTTGTCCCGTGGCGTGCTGCTTGCCCATTTTATGGGCGTCATTGCCTAATCCTTTGATGGGCCTAATCGTGGACAGGACACTACTTGCCACCCGTAACAGGCAAAGGCACATATCATGCTAATTTGCGGACAGCCGCCTTCGTTTGACTCCGCTTCCGACTCATGTCCTTGCGTGCTTGCGTCCTTGCGTCCTTACTGTGTGTAACGGCAACCGGACACCCCATAAAACTAAACTAAACACACATAAAGGACAGACCGAGGGGGACTCTGGGACGGATGGACGGATGGACTGACGCTCGCCCATATCAATAAACACAGTCGAATGCCTTATGCTCGCCCATGTGTTAGGGCGCAAGAGAGAAAGGGAGAGAGTGAGAGAGTGAGAGAGGGGAGAGGGGGAGAGTGGGAGAGTCTTGTAGCGCTTGCTAGGAAGTGGCAACAAAAGTATCATAAAACTGTTAAAATAATTTTTGGGTTTGGCTTCCGTCTTCCGACCCAGACGAAGGCGACTTCCTAAGTGGCCATCATTAGAAGCTGGTGTGGATGACTGAAGCACGCTGCGAGCTGCTGAGATTGACGAGAGGAATAGTTGGGCAACAATTGAAATGCAAAGGGTTATGCCGGTGTGTTGTGCATGGCCGCCTTAGCTAATTAATTTACATAATACCTGCGAGACGTGGTCGGACAGCCATCAAAGGCACATCATGCGCTACGTTTAGAAGCTTACCCAGGAGTGAAATCGCTTGACGCAACTCGCACGCCATCGAGTCGAGCCGAGTCGAACCGAGCCAGCTCCCAGTTCTCTGCTCTCCTGAGCCCAACCCTAATCCCTCAGCAGCCCAAGCGCTGCCCCAACCCTAACTGGCAATCGTCTTCCTTGAACCGTCTTCCCGTCTTCCCGTCTCGCTGCTCTCCTCCAGCATCCTGCCTTCGTCCATTTATCCGCATTTGTGGGTCACTCAATCTACGACGTGCCGGGCGTTGCGTGCTGCGAAATCCGAGAATTTCACTCTTGAATTTCTAATAAATTCATAGCGCAAGCTGAATTCTGTTTGGGGTGCCAGCAAGGATCTAGACGAGGGCTGGTCCGGCCTTCTAACCAAAGGCAATAAACCGACTGTGTGTGTGTGCCTGTGTATGTTTGTTTGATGATTATGTGTGTAATTTCCAATTATGACTTCCTTGCCACGGCCTTCTCGATGCGGTATGTGGTATGTGGTATGTGGACAAGGATCCATTCGGTTGGTCCCGCCTTGCAGATGCTTTAATAAACTGCCAGTCTTTTTGGCTGGCGTTTGGTCCAAATTTGAATGCCCACATATTTGTGCATGCGAGTAGGATCCAGGACACACTTGACCACAAATGTATTTCACACCCGAGCGCTCCGGGACCAAGGGTCAAGTCGTGCCACAAGCTGTATCCAGAGGGCTTGCTCGGCCGCATTTGGTCTTCGCACTTGTGGGTGAGCTTTTGGCATTGGCATTGGTATTGGCATTGGGTTTGGCTTTGGCTTTGGTTCTGGGTTCGGTTCTGGTTCTGGCTCAGGTTCAGGTTTCGGTTTTGCGTGTGCGTCTTAAATATTTGCTTGGCCTGAGATTGAGTTGTCTGAGACCCAAGGAAAACCCTGCTACAAAAATCAAGGACATTATTGTCTCGCTCGCCCTGCCCGCACTGGTAATCCCTGATTTTCTGCTGTTCATGTGAGTTTACACCAGTCTCGTCTGCATAAGACCCAAGTCGGAAAGCACAACTGTGTCGTTCTCGCTCTGTTTCTTTACTTTCTTTCTCCTTCTCTCCTCCTGCACTCATGTGTGTGTCTGTGTCTGTCTGTGTCTGTCTGTGTGTGTGTGTGTGTGTGTGCGGTGTCGCATTCGCATAATTTGTGGGTCATACATATTTGGCATGTTTGACATGTTTCCTTGGTGTTTTACATGATAAACACTTAAGGGTAATAACAAACCCAAGCCCAAACCCAAACAAAACGAAACACGCACAGGCTAAGCCCTAAAGACCGGCCGACGCTTCTGTCGGGCAACTTAAAACCTATTTAAAATTGTTGAGAAAGGGGTATAATAAAGTTGTGCTTATGCGTAGAGCAGCCACAAGAAAGAGAAAGAGGGCTAGCACAAATTTGAAACTTAAAGAGCTCAAGAATTTCGATAGACAATTTCTCGTATATCAGAGAACACGTAACTCGATAAACACTGTTGCATAGCGCCAGTTCGATTGCTGAGATAAGAAAAAAGAAAATTTGTGAAGCCCTTAAAGCTGAGGAAATTCAAAACATATCTTGTCGTATGTCAGGCAACTCTTTCATACGAGTATTTACGAGTACCCTATCGACATTCACCCATAGACATTTAATTCCATTTTATTTACTTTGACTTGAGACCTTAGTTCGTACAGTTGGAAGAGCGCTTCACTCAGTTCTGGGTCCAACCTTGGACCGCTAATAGCAGCCATTAGAGCAGCAGATGCCGATTGACTTGGCAAGCTGTTTGGACGGGTGCGTCCTGCTGCATCGGCTGAAGGTCCTAATTAGGAGCGTCCCCTTTGGCCAGGTTCAAGTGAAATTGTGCTAAAAACTTCAATCAAATGCTCAGACAGGCACTGAACACTCTGGACACTCTGGACACTCTGGACACTCACACACACTCAAATAACCAGTTAGCCAAGGGAGCTAAATGAAGCCGCAGCTAAAGACCTAGGGCCAAGGGCGAGCTGCCAAGTTGCCGAGTTGCCGAGTTGCCAAGTTGAAGCCGATGAAGCCGTTGAAGCCCAAACTAGTTTTCTTAGTTCCGCGTCGAGTTGATCCCTCTCTCCCTCTCCTTCTCTCGCTCGCTCTCTTTCTGTACGTTTGGCATTGCCCAAAAACCGAGTCGAAACATTTTGGTGCGCCAGGTCACGTTATTCGAACATGGACATCGTCTTCATCATCGTCATCAACGATCATCTCCAGGCAGAGGGTAACACGGAGAGGCAGGCTTTGCAAATATTGTGCGTTAGTCGCTCGAGCTTACAATGCATTTTTTCAATTTAAATCATTCCCCCTCCCTCTCGCTCTTTCTCTCCCTCACACTCTCACACTCTTTCTCCCTCTCTTTCTTTCTATATATCTGACTTTTGGGCAAAAACAAGTAGGACCAGGATCAGGGAGTAAATTATCATAGAGCGACTCTCTTTCTCTCTCTCGCTCTTTCTCCGCCGATCACGGTGCCTTCTTTCTATATAGGTCGTTGCAATTTAATACTTGGACTTCGTGTTTGCTTCGCCTTGGTTTCCCCCTGTTTTCTCTTTGATGCATTCAATTTTTTTAGTTGTGCCCCCGGTTTCGGTTTCGTTATCGGGCCCAGTTTCTGCATCGCTTGCTTCGGCGCTCCAGCCCCAGCCCCTGGCCCTTTACCCCGGGCCCTTAAGCTGCATGCAGCTCAGCTTCAAATCTTTTAGGACAAGCTCTTGCATTTTCGCGACAAGAAATAAGCAGTTGGCCGGTAGTCGGGAGACGGGAGACGGGAGACGGGAGACGGGAGACTTGCGAATTGAGAGCTGGGAGATAGCAAACAGGTTTCGCTGAATCACATATCTTCGTAGCAAAGTAATTTGCAATGGACACCTCGTCTACATCTCGGAAACGACAAAGAATGAGAGGAGGCAGAAGAGAGAGAAAGAGAAAAAGAGAGAAAGAGAGCGAGGGCAAGGTTTAACGGTCTACTGAATCTGGCAAGAAGCCCACCGAGCTGCCTGTTAGACCACAGCACGATTAAGTCATCAAATTGCAGCTCGATATGAGAAGGAAGACGGCGATATTCGATCGCAGGACATTCATGAGACTTATCCAGAAAGCTGCCAAGTCGCAACTAAGCCCAAGCCGAGGCAGCTGTCAAGCTGTTTGCAAGAGGTCCTTCCTATCTCCTATCTCGTATCTCCTATCTCCTATCGCCTATCTCCCTGAGCCTTAGACCCATAGACAAACGCTCTGACTCTGCTTCCCATCACCATCGACATCGACTCGGATTCGGACTCGGACTCGGACTCGGACTCCTGTGACAGCAACAGCTTGAGGGCACACACTCGTGTGTGTTTGGTTGCCAGGATTAGTGGCGTGTGCAACAGGCTTCGAGTGGGCGGGGAGGCTGCAGAGAATGGACCAAGGGGACTAACTCAACAAGGGGGCTGACCGCATGTTAGGTTCGGCTGCTGCCATGGCAGCGCTGAGCTGGTGGCCAAGGTCAACCGAACGAGTCCATTGCCAACAGCTGAGAGGGCACACTCACACACTCACACACTCGCACACACACACTCACACACACCCACACGCACACACACCCACACGCACACACACAATTTGCAACCTGTTGAGGAAAGTTTTAAGAGCAATAAGCAACAGCCGAGTGACACGTCACGGCGAAAGCCAAAAGAGAAAGCTAAGCACATGGAAATCCTTTATACATTTCTTAGTCTTTCTTTCCTTTCTTCCTTCCTTTTGGCAGCTTCAGCAGCGGCTGTGGCATCGACTTTGGCAAGGACTGGACTGCCGCCCTTTCTCAATCTACACATACGCACACACACACACACACACACACACACGACTACACATGTAGCAGAGAAACACAGGCACGCTTTGCTGGATGTTTAATGAAAGGAATCGCCGCTGGTCAACTTAGCTTACAGGTGGTTCTCGTCCAGGGTGTGAGTGTGTGAGTGTGTGTGTGGGTTACCAGCTAGGGGTTAAGGGTTAGACGCAGCCACTGCGAACCCAATTAGGAGACACCTTTGGCAACAAGCTAGTTTTCCTTGGTTGTTAGCCTGGCCAGCAGGTAAAATGTTTTCGCTCAAGGTCGGCACGCTGGCCGACATTTTGATATATATCTGCCTACACCTGAGCTACACCTGTAACGGTGATGGCAACGGCAACGGCATCAGCAAAGGCAAAGGCAAAGGCAAAAGCAAAAGCAATGGTAACGGTAACGGTAACTGTGCCTCGACGTATCCTTGAAATTTTCGCATTTTCTTTTTTGGCATAGAAATTTATCGGCTGCCACATTTTTCACATGCCCGTTTTTTCTGGGCAGCTGTTGTTGTAATCTTTTTTGCGTTCATGCGGCGAAGAGCTGGCTGAGAAAAAGAAAAATTGGCAGAGGCAGCGACGCAAGCGTTGACGTCGACGACGTCGCTAACGTTGACGTTGACGGTTACGTCGACGTCGACGGCGACGTCGACGCTAGAGCAAAAGAAGCTGAAGCTGGAAAAACGAAGGCGACGCAACGAAAGCGAAAGTTTTGTCTACCCACATGAGGATACACACACACATACACACACACACATATACTGTTACAGTTTGAAAAGGCGACGCGTCGACGTCGACGCCAACGCCAGCGCCGACGTTGACGTCGGAGTGCGCACGTTCCTTTCAGTGCGTCTCGTTTTCTTTTCTTTTCCATTTTTCTGTTGCCCTTTCGAGCTTTTTTTCTTTTTTGGCAGCTGCCCCCCTTTTCCGCATCTACTGTTGTTGCAGTCGTTTTTCCCATTTTCCCGCAACTACTCCCGAACAAGTTTCCTTCTGGCTTTTCTCAACAAAGAGAACTTGTTGTGCCTCGACGCCCACTTGACTTTCTCTTCGCATCGCTCTTGACTATTTGAAAGAGCGCAGAACTGATTTATGGCCACTTACAAGGCGACCCTGCCCCTCCAACTCCCCCCTCCCTTTACCTTATCAATACCTCGTTATCGTCATCTTTATCTTTATCTTTTAGCCTTGTATGCACGCATCTGTCTCATGGTCAAAACGCTAACCGAAACTTAAAGCTCAGATAATGAGCTTTTGAGCAGAAGATTTCGAAGCTTTTGTTTTTTTTCGGTGCGTGCGAAACTTTCGAACTTCGATCGAGAGCGGCAATAGCTAAGACACAAACCAATTGAGGCTCGATATTCGCGAGCAGAACTTACGATGATTTTCTGTTAAGCATTTTATCATTAGTCTGAATATATTCAAGTATTACATATATGCAAGGGAAAACTTTTTTAAATTAGTAACAATTTACTATATATTTTACTATACATATGTTGAAGTGCACATATGTATAGTCTTCTGAGTAATGAGAGAGATAGAGTATATGAATTGAGATTTTTGATAGTGGCAAATTATTTTCTTTGCTTAAATTCTAACCAATTCAATACAATACAAGTATTTTTAAACTATTTTATTCTAATAGACTTATTATTAATTATTTGTTGAGACGGATACACCATATATTCGTCGATCATCCTTTCTATTTGTGTTCGTTGAAATGTTTTGCTGTCTATTTATCAAGCCTGTCATCTATCCATATGCTAATCCATTAATCATTCTATCCTTCTCTCTATTTACCTTACTATCTATCATTTATCCTTTTTAACTATCATTACCAAACAATCTATATATATGTATATATATATATGTATATCTATCCATCGGCCTATTTATCCATCTATTTATCTGCATTTCTACCTATCTGTCTATGTTTCTATCCTTACGTATCTCAATTATCTATCTACCTATCCATCTATCTATTAATCTATACGTATCCATATCCATCTACCTAGTTTTAATCGCTATTAATCCATATTATTATTGTCCACTTATTTATCTCTAAATGTTATCTTCTCTTATCTTTTGCAGCATTAAACTAGACTTGGATATTACGGGCGATATAAATAAATATTTATATGTATATAAGATATATGTAAGCTGCAATGTCTTTGTCAATAAAAAGTGAAGTCAATTGCCGAAAAATAATCGAAAATGGATTCTTTTAAATTTTGCGGAACTAAACAAAAACAAAAACAAAAATAAACGAAGTGCAATCCTTTCTTTTTGCTGGTGGACAAAGCGAAAGGCTAAACATTCGAACAGGACACGAATCGGAAAAACAATGATATAATACAATGCACCCTTCCATGGGGAAGCGGCGCAAAACTGGATGTTGGCAGCTGGGGGCTGGGGGCAGAGGGCTGAGGACTGAGGACCGGGAGTCAAGCCCCGGCAGCGTGTCGTCAAAAGAAAAGAGGAAAACATGCTGCCCAAAAGAAGCAGGACAACAAAATTCGCAGTCGACACAAAAAGTTACACAGCAAAAGGAAAGAAAAGCAAACGTCCTTCACAGTGGGTGTTCATGGGCTGGGGAGGAGGAGGGGCGGGTAGAGGGGTGGATTGCGTGCCGTCCAGAAGCTTGGCGCCACCTGTTGACGGCGCATGGCGAATGCGGAGGACCTCGTGTGCAGCTGCAGCATAAAAGAAGAAAACTCCATCAGGCTGTCAACAACAAGACCAAGCCAAACGACTCTCCACAGTCGGATAAGCTTCACCCTCACCCCCAGCCACACACTGGCTCGCATCCATAACTCAACACACTCACGCAGACACACACACAGACACACACACGAACACACACATACACACACACAGAGTGAAAACTCGAGGTTTTGCAACAATGAGAACGAGCAAAAACACAAAATGCGACCAAAATCGGACGCTAAAGGTCGAACCGGTTGCATGCCCCAAACCTGTGTGTGGCATGTGAATGCGAATGTTTGCGGCACAAAAGAAAATGCACGGCTATGCGAGAAGTGGGCAGCAGGTGAAACTGGTAAAAGCAATAACAAAGTCGAGAGTTGAACGATTGATGCGAATCAAGCAGGAAGAGTTATTATATTATTATATCTGTATATATATATTAACATTATTAAAGTAAATATGTATATGTATATGCGTGTTATTTTGAAAGAAGGCTGAAGTTTGAAGGCAAAGACAACCGAAACAAAATAAGGCGAAAGAAAGAGAGAGAGCGAGAGAATGTGAGAGAAAGCGAGAGGACACTCTTTTAATAAGGCCATATCAACCGATGAGGCTAACTTTATGAAAATCGCGTAGAAAGGCGACTTGCACCAGATTTGAATTACCCTCAACTTCTGTCACATAAATAAAACTTCCACAGAATGATTCGCAGCTAACTGAACTCTTAGCACAGATTAGGGTGTACGTAAAGAGAATAATCGTTTATGTGTATATGTTTGCATATGTATATATTATATATGTAAAATATTTACATGTAGGTAAATGAGTATATAAAAATATAAATTGGGAGGCCTGGAAAATGGGAATCTAAGTTGAAGGTCTGTGATTTTTTTTTATGCATTCAGCAGAAAGTCAATGAAAACGCGTTTCGCTGATTAAAAGAAAAGTGGCGACTGGATAAGTGTAAGAAAAACTAAGTACACACACGCATGTAGAGTACACACACATGCGTAGGTACATTAATGATAATATGAAAAGAAAAGAAAAGCGTGCTCTGCAATTTTCCAAGTTTTCCATGTGCCATCTGTTCAAATATGCATTCGTATTCGCATTCGCATTCGCATTCACATTCACATTCACAATCGCCAACATTCACAGTCGTTCGCAGTCGCGATTTACAGTTATGCGTGCCACAAATCGGCATCAAAGGAGCTTAGCATCTGGATCTGTATTTGTATCTGTATCCGTGTTTGTATTTGTATCTGGATGTGGATCTGCATGCAGCATCTGCACAAATCTCCAGTTGCCAATGAATTATTCAACAGTTGGCATTACGCATACGCCCCCATTCCCCCATTCCCTTCCCCACACATAATACACTCCTCACACACACACACACACACACACACACATGTGAAACTATGGGATACAATTTGCAAGTTTCATATGTGTGGCAAATGTTACAGGCACGAAATTGACTACGCACCCATTTTCGTTCGCTTTTCCCGGCTTTTCCCCCAAATCCTTTTTATGTCCACATTATGTAGTTCGCACGCATTTGCGCTGTCTATGGCAAAAGGCATGTGGGGCGAGGAGGAGTGGGGGCTGGGGAGGCGTGGCACATTTGGCACACGCCTCATTCAATTCCATTTGGCACGCAAGTTCAATTACCTGTTACAGCCGTTAGATGAATTTCTACGGCCGCCCACATGTGCGCCAGTGGGCGTGGCTGTGTTTTTGAATATTTGAAATGTTCTTCGTCTTCTTCTTGAACCAGCAGCAGCAGCAGCAGCAGCAGTAGTAGTAGCAGCAGTAGAAGAAGAAGAGGCAGAAGAGAATAACGACACACTTTGGCACGCATTTGTGATAAACATAAATGAGCTTAGAAATGAACCCCGGAGGATAAGACGAGGCACACACACGCACACATATGGGCACACACACATGTGGCATGTGGCATAGTACAGTGGGTATCCAGTATCGGGGCCAAACACAGCATTATACAAATGATATGACATTAGATAAGCCTAAGTGCAAATTGGCTTACAAACCGGGATTTGTTTGCGGCTCGGCTCGGCTCGGCTCGAGCCTTTTCTTTAGAGCCCCTTACAACTACAACAACAACAACAACAACAACAACAACAGCAACATGAACAACAACAACTGTGACAGCTTCGACAACTGGCAAAGCCTTGCATCTGTTTTGCATGTAGGCTTAAGGCTCAACAGTGCGCTGCATCTGATTAGAAACGATTTGCCATAGTGGAAAGGATGGGACTGTTGCTACTTTATGCCTGTTGCCACATCATTTACACTGAGCGAAAAGCCGTGTGCGAAATTAATATATGAACTGTCGCAGTGCGCGGCATCTGGTTAGAAACGAACCTTTGAAGCAACATGATGTATTAGTTCAATCGTTCACGATACACACTAGTTCATTTAGTAGCTCAAGAACAAACTTGCACAGTATTTCACATTTATTCTCATGAAGTCCAGTCGTTTTTGCAACGGTTCAATCGAACTTGTTTGCAGCAATGCCACACAATTCTTCGAAATGCCGCTTGACTGTGATTTTGAATGAGTTCACTAGTTCGTTTAAGAAGTTCGATGGAACTAGTTTGAGTTCTAAGCTCAGCATTTGTTCTACTTGAACTTCTCTCTTGAAATAAAGTTTGTACACGAAATAAACAGTTAATCTGATTTAACAAGCAGTGCTATGGCTATGTGCGCGTGTGTGTGTCTATGTGCGTATGTGTCTGTGTGTGCATGGGTGTGCATGAGTGTATGTGTGCGTACGTGTGCGATGGCTTAGCCATTCGATGAGCCGAGTAAACGAAAAAATCCTTCCAATCCGCAAACATTGACTCGGCATTATTTTTACTTTGATGTAATCTACAACAATAAAAACAAAGGCAGCAAGAGCGGCAGTAGGAGGATGAAGAACAACCGTTAACCGTTGTAATGTCTCTTTTATTGGCCACATTGCTTTTTACAGGGTATTAGGAAAACGCATTGCAATGAGCCTTAAACATCGAAATATTCGAGCTTGTTGTCAAGCAACAACAACAACAACAATAACAACAACAATAACAACAACAACAACAAGGATAATGGCGCATATTGTGGCACACATTTGCATGCCAGTGACAGCTGCCACCTGCCACCTGCCACCTGCCACTTGCCACTTGCCACTTGCCACATGCCACAACTGGCAGCTGCCACCTGTTTGGCAGCTTCTTCCTTTTTGCGCTCGCCATTTGCTGCACTTCTTCTTTTTGGCCACCCAATTTACGTTGTCGTCATCTTTTTGGGCGCCCCAGAGAGTTGCATGCCACATGCCACATGCGGCATGCAGCGGCCAAAAAGGTAGCAAAGAAATCGCCGCAACGACTCGCAACTCAGATCCCAGATCCCAGTCCTCGACTTTGCGACGTATGTGTGTGCAACAACAATAACAATAAAGTCGAAAACAGAGCAAAAGCCAACACACACACACACACACACATACGCATATACAGACAGAGAGGGAGAGGAAGAGAGTGAGAGACACAGACAGGAGGCGGAAAAAATTGCCAAAAAATTCGTCCTTGCTTCGTTGCAGTTTCTTTTGCTGGAGTATGCTTTGCTAAAACGAAAGCAAAAACCTGCAGTCAACAATGCCACACACGCACACACACACACGCTTACACCCGCACACACACACACACACACACAGGCAAACTGGCCGGCCTGTAAGACTGGAGACTGGGTTCAAAAGGCAGCTGAGGTTGAGGTCAACGCCATGAATGAAAAGTGTGTCTGTATGCGTCTGTGTGTGTGTTTGTGTGTGTCTGTGTGTGTGTGTGCGTGAGTTGTTGTTGACTTCATCTTTGTTGCATTCTTTTTGCTGAGTTGTTTGTGAGGTTTGATTCCTTTTTGCAGGCCGCGTTTTTTGTGCCACATTCGCTGTGGCAGACACTTTGCTCCACTTGCAACACCTTTTTTCATGTGTGTCTCTTTGTGTGCTTGTATGTGTGAGTGTGTGGCTTATTGTTAGAAATCTGCATCGGACTCTTATTGACTTTGCAGCTCTTGCGCTTCGCTTCGCTTCGCTTCGTTTTTTTGGCGCCTCTTTAAATGGAGCGCGCTTTGACTCACTTTAGGCCACTTGCAAAAGGGGCGTGGCACAGGAGGAGTAGAAGGGCGGTGGGGATGGCTTTAATTGAATTAGCCGCCCGCTTAGCCATGCTTTTGTTTGTTGCTTTGCTGCCTTTGCTGCTGCTCAAGTGGACAATCGGACATTGTGGCCGATTTTGTGGCCGAGCAAGTTTTTGTGGCACGTTCCGTGGCACGTTTTGTGGCATGCACCGGCGGCTGCTTTCGCGGCCAGCTGCATGCACCACAGCTGCTCAGAGGGCCAACTAAGGCGAGTGGCGTGTTCCGCATACGCCCCGTTGGCCAAAACTGTGGAGGGTCGGCCATGCTCCACAGGCGAATACCCTGTACCATGAGAAAAGCTGCTATGCCAAGCTTGCTCAGTAATAGAGCACCTGCACCGTTTTTCCCTTCTTCTTTCCACGCTGAGGAAAGTAAGCTCCTGAAAAACTTCGGCATTAGATATTCGATCCTTATGAAATCCAACAGTAAGTATATTCAAAAGCTGAAGAATCGCCCCATCGAATCGAATTGGTTTTCTAGTTAACACATTTAACCCAAACTTAACTTCCTTTCATGATCTCGGAGTTTCGGCACAAAAATTAAGTTTGAGTGTTGATTACAATGTATGTCAAACAACGGGATGGAGCTGTAGAAAGAAGAAGATCATGTGGTATACAAGATGTGAATTCAGAATTACAACTCTCTAGATTTCGTAGTCTTCAGGCTTCGAGATCGGAACGTTCATACAAGCGGACAGAGGAATAAAACACGGACCGATGTCAAAAGCGAAAATATTAGCATTTACTTTCTAGTTCGACCTGAAAGAAGCCCATATACCCTTTTTGAGCATGTTCAGAGGCTCCAGGGTATTGCAAAACCTGCAACAAATTTCAGTTTCAGTTTTCAGTTCATCGTCGGGTGCACAGATTGAATTCTGTTGCCGCTTTTGAATGCTTACAAAATGTATGTGTTGCAAGGCCTCTCAGCCCCACGTAACGGTACAAAAACAAGCCAAAACAGCAAAAACAAAAAAAAAGGGAATGAAAAAATGCCCCCACAAAAAGAAACAGAGTATAAAAAGAGTCGTGAAGAGTCCTCGAAGCGTGTCGAGGTCCGACTCGAACCTTTGGCTGATTTTTCCTTCCTTGTTGCGTTTTGTTTGCGGCAGCTGCATTTGCAAACAGTTGACTTGCATACATATAGAGAGACTGTAGGTGTGTACGTGTGTGTGCGTGTGTGTGTGTTATATATTTAATTGCATTAAGGTCCTTATTATTTATTGACTTAATTGATTTTAAATATGGATAAAGCTGCGGCGCATTTGCAATATTTGTCTTTGGCTGCAAAGCGCAAAGGCTTTCAATTAGTGGCCCAGCCTCAGCTGACAGACAGTTAACACACACCCACACACCCACACACCCACCCACCCACACACACACACACACCATATATACACCTGCGCCACGTTCCAATTGGAAACCTGTTTGCGTTCCGTTTTTAATTTGATGTTTGCATTATCGCATTTTAACTTCGACTTATTTTGTGTTTGTTTTTGTTTTTGTTTTTGTCTTTTTTGTTGCATGCCACGCACGGCAAATATGTTTTTTGTATCCTAGTTTACCTGGCTTCAAGGGGGTTGGGGGCGCGGCACAGGCAAATGAGCGAGCGACAACTTTGCTGCTGTTTTTAAATATTCATTCATAAGCAAATTGTTTGCGACGTGGTCGACGACATTCACTCACTGCGCCACGCCCACCTGCCTGTCCGCCCGCCTACCTGGCAGGCCCCAAAAACTATGCAACTAAAAATGAACATTCGTCGACTTTTAGCATAAAAATGCCAGCGAACTATTTCGCAACAATCTGAAGGAAGCAAGGAGGGGGACGGGGGGAGATAGAGGACAGATTGAGAGGGAGGGGGTGGCACAAGCCTTGTGCATTAACAGGTGAAGGGGGCGGGGGCACAGCAAGTGCTCTCACAAATATTTGTTAGCTGATGCAATGCGTATTTTTTACGCTAATTGTTTCTGCCCCTCCTTGAACCCCTCCCCTGTGCAGTGGCGCGCCCCTTCCTCCCCCTCTACAAGGCTTAAATGCAAACTTTTTATATTTTATTGAAGCATTAAAACGCATTTTTACAACCCAAGTGCAATATTAGCGCAGAGTCTGCCGCGTCTAGCCAAGGTCCAAGGTTCAGGAAGCCGAACCGAGCGGCGCGGCAGGTGGAGGCAGCGACTGCAACGCCGGCAGCGACGCCGGCTGAGGCGCGCTTGATGGTCCATTAAATACAAAGATTTTTGAAAAATTACTACATTCACTTTACTGGCTGGCGGATGGGGCGAGCGGTGGATGGTGGGCGTGGCAACTAGAAATGGCCGCTGGCAAACAACAAAGTTGTAAAAATTGTTTCGTTTTTAAACAGCGAGCGGCAGCCTCCAAATGGGGGCGTGGCCAAGGGGTTGCCAAGGCGGTAAACTACAGTAAGTTTTACAGCGGCGCATAAACTGCAGCCCCGGAAGAAGAAGCATCATCAGAAGTAGAAGAAGAAGGCGAAGATGAAGAAGCCGCTGCCATTAGCAATAACAACCAAAAGTGCTCTCGTCGGCATTGACTAACTGGCAGATACCCTGCCAAATTGGATTTCTCCAGTTCTAATAGTTCTCGAGCTACCAACATTTGGCAAAGGGAATACGCTATATACTACACGAATCCATTCCAAGTCTCAATCTTTGTAGCTCTCGAGATCGGAGCGCTAAAGCCATTAACAATAACAACAAAATGTGTTCTGAATGGCCGTGACCGACTGGCAGTTACTTAACACAGCACAGGCACAGGCACAGGCACAGGAAGGTGTCCAAAAGGGAGGCATCCTCAATCCGAGCGGTACATCAAATTTGATATATTTTGCGAACATTGTAGGCCAGCTACTAAGTCTTCGAAATATGGAATGCGGTATCTTCTGGAATTATCCATTTGTAGTAAGTGGGATGTAAATAGTGGAGGCATTTTCACCTGAAATTTCAACTTTCTAGCTTCTACAGTTCTCGAGATCGGAGTGGTAAAGCAGACAGGTGGAAGATCGGACGAGCTCATCGCCCTGATCAGTTGCACATACATATTATACATTCCTTTGGTCATGCCTCTTTCTAACCGTTACATACATTTGGATACAATCGTAATACCCTCTCTCACCCTCTTTCAATGGATTCAGGGTATGCTTGGGAGTTGGGGTTAGGTCTTGAAACTCGTCGAAGATTGAGTTATGTGCGTTTCGACTTTGTTTCGTCCACGCTCGCGAGAGGGGGAGAGAGGGAGCACGCGTTGTTTCGGCAATATAACGGTAATAACTGAATCGTTACAATCGCGCTGCTCACTTTTAGTTGCCGTTAGAAAGGGGCATGGGGGCGGGGAGAAGAGGGGACGGGGACGGGGGCTTCGGCAGTTGCAGGTCATGAATTTGCCATTTTACAGCCTCGTATTTTTTCCGCACTCACACACACACACACACACACAAGTGCAGCTGTAGTCTAAGCTCTTATCCGGAGCTGATTTTCGGGGGTATTCGCGCTACCCTAGAAATAATAACGCTTAAACTTTTTAGTGTTGTCATTAAATTCCTCGTGTAAGTTGCCAAACGGGGGTTTTCGTACGGCTCCACCCTTATCCCGGCCTCTGCCAACGTCTCCTTCCGCTCTCCCTCTCCCTCCCCCTCTCTCTCTCTCTCTCTCTCTCTCCGGATTCTGTTCAGTGCGTGCGGTTGGCTGTTTGTTTGTTTTTATTTAACATTTTTAATGTCGCTTCGGCCGCACTAACTTTAACCCCCTCCAGCAACCCACCCCCCTCTGCCCCTGCACCCCTCCAACCCCACGGCCTTGGCAACCCTCTGCAGGTCTATAAATTTCGATATTTACTTTTTATATTGCAAAAATTTTTCTGCTGACGGAATTACGGAAATTAAAAACGAAATGACGCTGAACCAACCGCCGTACAGTTTCGTTCCAGGGCTTCGGTTTCAGGGCTGCAGCTGACATTTGAAGCTGACACCACCCTCCCCCCTCATATCTGCCACGCCCCCCCCCTTCCCTCTCCCCTGCCAACAGCTCAGCCGCTACCACTTTAGTCATAAAAGAAGCATTACCCGTGCACTTTTTAATATCCCGCACGGTTTAACTTTCTTCGCCTTCGCCCTTAGCCCCTCCTCATTCCATTTCCCTACCGCCCTGCCACGCCCACCTATGGCAACGTCAATGTCGTCGTCTGCAGCTTCCCCGTTTGGGCTGCAAACTTAGAAAAGATTCCCATGCGTGGACCACTTACCATATCTTTAACATTCCAGCTAGAATTTCATCTCCAGAGTTGAAAATCGATTTTCAATCGAATTGCACTCGTAGTGCAGATTGAATCCAAAACCAAAACCAAAACCAAAGCATTTCTCCACCATTCTTCATCGACAAAGGTAAGACTAGCTCTTCAGGCATGGAAGACTATTTAAAGTCAACGCTTATCGGATGGTGCAATAAAATGTAGAAAATGAGATTTGCAGTAAGGTTGTGAAAGTCCGGAATAATTTAATTATGTATGTTTCAATCGCATTTCTTACATTTATTTCTCAATAGTCCTCTTAATATACCTACAGCTTTTATTCTGCTCTGAGACTATTTCTGAATAGTCCTTTTTATATTCATACGGGTCTTATTCTGTTCCGTGATTCTTTAGATTAATTCGTGATTGATTTAGATGCGTGATTCAGCGATTCACGAGTGCTTCAATTTGGTAAGCAATATAGGTGGTCACTCGCTTTTCGATTGGCAGATTAATAGTTTTAAAGAAGTAGAAATAGTTGGTGAACAGTTGAACCAGACAAACCGTTCACCAGCAATAAATATGCAAAAAGTGTCGTTTCTGAACAATCAACCGTTTTCTCCGTTCATTCCATAAAGATCGATCACTCATTTGCATGACTAAGTTTTGGAGCTAGTTCCAAGCGGTACGCTGAAGCAGATCTATTTTAAAAAAAATTATTTACGAGATAGCCTTTCCCTCTCTAATGATGAATTCTCTGGAACTTGTTCCGAATGATATGGTAAGACATAGCTCTATTACAGACTTGATTTACGTAAGGGCTTCCCTTCATTATTTGTTTTATTTTAACTTCTGAACTATGGAACGAGTTCAGAATGATGAAGTACGTTTATAATTCAATCTTGGTTCCTGCGACACTCTTTCCTCTCTACTTGCCCAACCTATTCTCTGGAACTAGTTCTGAATGATACAATAAGGCACATCTCTATTGCAGTCTTGATTCACGCGGCCGTTTTCCCCCTCCCCAATTGCCTCTTGGAGTGGAAAGTCTCTGGGGAAAAGGCGGTCGAATTGCAATTCGAAGTTGCGAAATGTGCGTACGGTACAATAAAAGGCAGTACAGTAAAATTACGGCAGCAGTAGCTGCGGCAGTAACTGTAACTGTGGCAGTAGCTGTAACTGTGGCAGTCATTGAGGCCATCTAATTTCTAAATTTATGGTTTCTTCGCATAGTTGTAAACTGTAAAATGTGAATAATGGCTGGCCATAACGAGGCGAGGCGAGGGTTGCTCCACGAGTTGAGGGGGTTGGCGGAGGTGGTGGGGGATGGGGGATGGGGGATGTTGAATGTTGCAGTTTAACTGTCCTCTTGTTGCTTTTGTTGCTTTGTAGCTGCTGCTGCTGCTGCGCGCGTATTTTGATTTGATTTTTACGCCCGAGTCATAAATTGTTTAGATGAGTTTTTTAATCGAAATTGTTGGAAATGACTCTTAGAGGTGCGCATAAAATGTCTCTCTCGAGAAGAAGCCGACCCAGACGAATTTCCAAATACATTTTTGCTTATGTTATGCGATTCACTTTGGGCCAGTTCCTCTCGTTGCGTTCCGTTCCGTTCCGCGTGGCCTTTTTTATATGGCTTATAAAAAGTATATTTTTAATAGGGCGTAAAAGCTCTTGGTAGTTCCGAAGCCAGCGGCTCGTCAAAGGGCCAAAACACACAGATACAGATGCCCAATGTCGAGTGTTCGAATGTTCGACAGCTCGAGTGCGAAGGCAGGCCTCTAGGCCAGGTGAACTGGTTCCGGCAGGGAGCTAATGTCCACTTCTCAAATAAACTTGGATATGAAAACAGATTCCTTAGAGTGCTGAAGACCAGAACTAGTTCCAGAAGAGAACTAGTGATCTCTTGTTAAATGCACAAAGATACAAATGCAGATTTCCCTTGCCCAATGTCGAGTGTTCAACAAGATGGGACTATTAGAGTTGAACTAGTTCCAGCTGAGAACTAGCGAGATCTCTTCAATGTAGCCAAAGACAAATGCAGATGGCCAACGTCGTTGGCTCGAAGTTGAGTGGCAATTCGACAACTGTGCCAGCCTCTAGGCCAGTTTATTCTATTGAACTGGATCCATTTGGGAATTGGCAGCCCTCGTCAAGACACGGTCGAGGTACAAATAGCCTATGCCCAATGTCAAATGTGGAGTACCCAATGCCCAATTGGCAACCATGGCAGGAAGGCGGCTCAGGTGAGCTGAACTGGTTCCATTTGGGATCTGGACGGCCCATTTGGAGGCACGCTCTTCATTTTTACAGGCGACAGCAGCAGGGCTCATAAACGTTGCCAAACTTTGAACTTGATGGTTTTGCTCGATTCCTTTTACGGCTCCGGCGTGTGCGCCATGTTCTCATGTGGTCGAAGAGGAGCGAGGAGAGAGGAGAGAGGAGAGAGGAGAGAAGAGCAGCACCACCCACTCCACCAGGGCAACCACCCACAATGGCAGCCACATAAAAAGATACATTTGCAGGCACCCAAACGACGCATAAAACGCGTTACTTTCATCCATGAGCGACGTTTGATGGGCTCATAAATGCCGCGAATGTGCATGAAACGCGTATTTTTCTACTTTTTGATGATTTTGAAATTTTGTATGCGTTGAGTGCCGTTAACTCTCTATATGTGTGTGTGTGTGTGTGTGTGTGTGTTTGTGTTGTATTGGTGTGCTTGTATCTGGGCACCCGTTAACTGAAACCTAACCTCAAACTTGCCTCGGCCAAACAGTTGGCCCGAATTGTTTTTAACCCACTGAAAGCCTCAGCCGCAGCCACAGCCACAGCCACAGCCTCGAGAGCTGGCGGAGCAGGCGGAGCAGGAGGAGCAGCAGTTGCTGTAGCCATAAAAGTAATATGAAATGTCTCATTTTTAGAGCTTCGAAATAAAAAAGTTATCGACGCATTTCGTTAGCCTTAGTTTCCCTTCGCCCGACGCCTGACGCCCGACGCCCGACGCCCGACGCCCCTGCCTCGATGACCGCCTATGCCTCTCAAAATCTCTCTAAGATGAGCACTCGAGGCTTTTTGCTTAGCTCAGAGAAGCAATATGTGATTATATCGATAATTGGTATCGATAAGAGATCGCTAGAAAAGCTGCCGACTCATTACTCATTTCGATTCGTCCGACGTCCATTGCACGATTCGAAATCTCTGGGAGCTGAAAAGCCGCTGTCTTCAGCTTAGCTAAGTATAAAAAGTTTCTAAATGTGTCGATAATTGGTATCGATAGAAAAGAGAGCGATGTATTTTCAAAAATGAACCTTCAAGGCTTCTCCTGGCTGAAGATAACTGAAGACAACTGAAGATAAAAAGCATAGCAAATCGATAGCCTATTCCGATCCTTACTTTTAGAATGTGTATGGTCAAACCTTTCAGCATTCTTGGTTTTCGGGTTTGTTTTATGTTTCTTATTAAATCCTTTGATAGAACTCTCAAAGCCCCCAAATTTTTTGTTTTTTAAGCTCTGTATACAACCTTTAACCTCTACTTTAGAACCCTCTTTAGGCTCCTTGTTAAACTAATTTTAGGCATCCTGTTAGAATTCTATCTAGGCACCCCCTTAATTGACTTTCAATGTGTGTCTGTTAATAAGGGTCGCACTTCAAACTCCTTTTTTTCCTGTACTTCACTTCCTTAGCCTCTTAAGACTTTTAAGAAAGCTCGTCTCATTCAAATTTCTTGATATATGCCTCCTCTTAAGGTTTTCTACTCTACGCTCCGCTCTAGACTTCTTTTCACCCTTTTTTTTTTAATTTATTAAGTTTCTTTTAAAGCTCTTACTCATTAGTTTCTTTCTCTTTGATCTCTTTGAAGAAGAAACTCTAAAAAGCTACTTTGCAAAAACTTTCTCGATGTGTGTCTCTTCTTAAGGTTTTCTTCTTTCGACTCATATTCCGGCCTCTCTTTAAGTTTCCATAGTTCCTTTTTAAGCGTCTCGTAAGACTTTCTTTTGGGCTGACTCTCTGACTCACTTTACCAGTTGGGCCTCCTCTCAAGGCCCCCCTTAGGCTGCTCTGCAGACTCCTCCTTCAGCGTCTGTGAGTCAATTTGGTAGATGGTTCAATGTTGTTGGTTTGGTTAACTTTGGGTCGGGTTTTTGGCCCGGGTTGGGTTTGTTTTGGGGTCCGGTTAATCGAATATTTCTGTTGCCCATAAATGGTAATCAAAATGGGTGCTTCGAGGGAGGAGGTGGCGGACTTTGAGCCTCAGCCCCAGTCGCGCAAAAAATAATGCATTTTAAATTAGTGCACACACGCACACACACACATGTTCGTCTATGTATGCGGCATCTAGCATGTGCCTTTCTTTTTTTCGGACTCTCTTTTTTTTTTAGTTTTATTAGTTCGATTTTTATTTATTCATTTTTTTTTATTTTTTGCATATTTTTGCATACATTTTTTTTTTGCTCTGCTCCGCTTTTTAGGGCGGAGTTTTTCCATTTTATTTTGCGCCGTGCGTCCGAACGAGAGAAAAGCAACTCACATAACGCCGCTCCCTCACACACATACCCACACGCACACACACACTCACACACGCACAACAATAGCAACAAGAAAAGTAACAAATTTAAATATATGTTGCCTGCTTTTCATACAATTTTTTGTGTGTTTTGTTTTGCATATTTTTTCTTTTTTGGCCGCAAAATTGCCAAATTGCGTGTGTATGTGTGTGTGTGCGTGTGTGCGTGTGTGTGTGTGTGCGTATGTGAGCTGCAGCAGCAACTGCAACTGCAACTGCAGTCGACTGCATTTCTCCTCCTTTTTTCACCAATACAATATTCATTTTTCCTCCTCTTTTTCGCTACCCTTTTTTTTATTTAATTTTTATTTTGCTCCCTTTTTTCGCTCTCAACTTAATTTTATTTATTTATGGTCTTTTTATTTTATTTTCGTTTTGGTCTATTTGGCCCCTGCCGCATGTGTGTGTGCGTGTGTGTGCGTGTGTGCTGGGTGGTCACTGCACCACCCTAAATGTGCATCCACATATGCTCCACTCTGAATGGGGCGCTGCTCACTGCACTTGTTGTCTCACACTCAACGCACTCGCTCTCACTCTCTCTATCCTGCTCCCTCTCTCTCTCATTGGCTCTCTCGCTCGCACGACGCGTCGAACGGCCGAGCAGAAATCAACAGCCGAAGCGGCGAACTGCATCGACAAATGCATCAGCCGCGAAACAGGAGCGGAGCGCGGGTCCATTTAATTAGCTTCCGAGGCCCAACATTTCAAGCGCCTACTTTTCTCCTACTTTCTTTAATGTGAATAAAATGAAATAATCAAAAATAGCTGTTTTACTATCTTTTTGGCTACTTAAACTAATCTGAATTTTCAGATTTGGGATGCCCTCTTTACAACTTTGTTAACTTGTCAACTTTTCATTGGCTTCTGTTACGAATTGTTCAGAACAAGTTCAATGAACAGTTTAATAAGATGCATTGCAATGAATGAACTTATTCGTTCCAAGGAGCTGAGTGACCGATAAACCGAATGACCGGGTAAGGAGTTTTTATGAACTTCTCAGCTGATGAGCCTTAAAAGTGCACAAGTGAACTAGTTCATAAAATTGAGCTATTGTTCCGAACTACGCAACTAATGAGCTAGCTCACGATTCAAAGATGATCAAATGAAATAGTTCATTGAATTGTACTACTCTTATTGCACATTTGGTCCAGTGCAATTCGCAGTCTAAGTTAAATTTTATATTGCCTACTTTTTGGCATGAATCACACATTGAATATATCGCGGTGATCTAGCTTATCTATTCAAGCGTGTTTTGTAAACACCTAAGCACAACAAATTATGGACATTATCGAACAGAAATATTAAGTATACGCAGCATCGGCTGCGTCTGCTACTTAAAACACAAATCGAATAGAAATATTAAGTATACGCCGCAGCAGTTGCAAAATCGGCTGCGCACCTGGCAAATGCATTTCTGCTGGCAAAAAATAACTAAAAAGTTCAGCCGCAACAACAACAGCAACAACAGCAACAACAACAACTGCGAATCTATGTGCACTTTTTGCTCGCTCCCTCGCATCTGTTGCTGTCTCGCTCACGCTTAGGCCTGAAATTTAGGAGGCGCCTTTTTATTATATTCCCATTTTTCTCTTTTTCCTCCTTTTTTTATATTTTTTCACATTTTTTTTTGTGATTTTTTTTTTGCGTTTTTTTTTTTGCTCTTTTTGGACAATTTTTATGTATTTTGTTCTAGGCCGCTTTTTTTCCACATTTTTTTTGTTGCTTTTTTTTGATGGGTTTCGCATGTGTAACTGGCCACTGCAGCTGCTGCAGTTGCAGTTGCAGTTGATGCAGTTGCAGCAGTTGCATCGGGCCTCTGCCGGCGCCGCAGCTGACTGCGCAGTCGACTCCGCGGACGAAGCTCCGCTGTTTATTTCACTCGCACCCAAGGAAATTTTCGCAGTGGCAAATGTTTCGATGTTTTGCTCCTCATTTTTATTTGATTTTTATTTTTATTTTCATACTCTTTTTATGTATTTTTTGTTGTTGTATTGGTTTTTGTTTTATACCATTTTTTTGTTTTCTTTTTTTTTTCGGCGGCTTTTTGTTTGATTTTTGCATTTTTTGCTTTTCCTGTTGCACGCAATTTTTGACGCTGCATTTTTATTGGCTACATTTGCGCCTCTGTGTGCGTATGTGTGTAGAAGTTCAGATGCATGTCCAGCACGCACACACACACACATACACACACTTTGCGTGTATGTATTTTAGCTATGAACCTTCTTTTTTTCCTGCTTTTTTTGTTGAATTTTTTTTGGTTGTTTTGGATTTTATTTTCGTTTGTTTTTTGCAGTTGTGGAATTTTGTTGTTGTTGTTATTGTTGGTCTCTGCCGCGGCGCTTAATGCAAATAAAATGTTTGTGTAGGCCTGCATTATGCTGACGCAGGCGGCAACAAAGGTGGAGGGGGTGGGGGAGGGGGAGAGAGTCTTGTATCCTGGTTGTCCTTTTTGCACGCACGCAAAATTTCAGCAAAATTTTTGCACATTTGATTTTTTGTTGTATTTTGCGCCATTTAAAAATGGTCAACAACCCCCCAAGCCTTCACACACCAGTGCCACGCCCACCCGCCGCACGTCCCCTTTTTGGCGGGCGTCCTTTTGTTGTGGGGTCGAATGTGGGTCGCAGCTGCAGCTGCAGCAGCAGTTGCAGTTGCTGCTCCTCTTTGTAGCCGTAATCGGCAGCTTCACACGCCGCTTCCTCCTGCTACTCCTGCTGCTGCTCCTGCTGCTGCTCCTGCTGCTGCTCCTGCTGCTCCGGCTGCTCCGGCTGCTCCACATGGAGGTCCTGCCACGTTCTTTTTCGGCATTTTTTTTGCCTGCGCCTATTGATTTGGCCGTCTGTCTGACCCGTTCCACAGCCTTTTTATTGTGTATGCCACATAAATTGTGTTTTATTACAAAAATTACACAAGTGACAGGGACTGTGGGGGGAGGGGGTGGAGAGGGGCTTGCTATGGGGGGGCAGCCGCCCTTCGCTCGCTTTTAAGTTGAATGCTTAACGTTTAGCTACACGTTCGTTGAATAGGCAAGAGGCGCTGCATTACAATGCCACGCCCCGCTACTTAAACGCCGCCTAAAATCAATCGATGTGGCTAACCGCAATGCCCCAACCCCAACCCTTTCCATCTCCCTTTCAGATAATGTTCGTTTCTCTCTCTCTCTCTCTCTCTCTCTCTCTCTTTTCTGTGCTTTGTTTTTGTATTTTGCAAACAAACATTTGAAGCACTCGAAGGCTTTTGTATGCACATTTTCAACGCTTTGACTGCCAACTGCCAACTGCCAATTGCCAATTGCCAATTGCCAGCTGCCAAGTGGATCAACAACAACAACAACAAAGAGAAAATAACCCACGACTCAAATTCCATGCAAAAAACTATGCAAAAAAGCTCAACACACAATTTCTGGGCGGCTAAGAGGAATAGGAAGAGGAAGAGGAAGAGGAGGAGGAAGAGGCGTGGCAGTTGAATTAACGGCAATTATGAGTTCTAACTAAGCTGAACAGCAGCCACAATTTCCATTAACACAAGGTAAAAAATGCATTCGTTAAGCTCTCTTTTAACACCCTAACAGAAAGCTTATTAATTTGCTTAGAAATTATGTGAGGGACAGAAATAACAGATTATTACTTATCAGTTATATATGTCACACGTTTTATATATATCAAAGGTATCCTCTATATCATATATATATATATATTATACACACATATGTATATACAGTTCATTTATTCCAAAGAAAACGAAGAACAAAATTTGCATTTATGAGTCTCTAAAAGACAGTTATGTTGTACTTCAATTATCTCTGAATCTTCTTTCCATCGAGAGGAACATAGAGCACATAGATTATCTTAATTAAGCTAAACATATGATTTAGCTACCAACAGAAACTAAATAGGAAATTTAAAAAATTGCTTAAACCAAATTTATATTATTGTTATTTAACCAACTTAATATTAAACTTAGAAGTCTATTTAATATTTCAAATCTGATGCACTTTTTATATCGTATAACATACATATAAGGAGTTAATTTAAGTATGCCTTTATCTTGTCACACGGTGAAAAACACGACTGAAAGAGCATTCAATATTCAGTATACGAAGAACAACGAATAATTCTTTTCCTTTTCCACCCTTTTAGGTGGTGTTCAAATTTATGTATGAATTATGTAACACCTTATGTGGGAACTCATTAAATATAATGCGTATTATAATACATTCTTCATCAAAACTTGCAGCCGGTCAAATTCAGATCGCATTTCTACATAATATTCGAGTGATTGAACAAAAACATATCCAGAATAAAGTCGATTGCTAATTGTAGCCTGATTTATGAAATTTTGCACACTTTTTCATTATTTTTCAGCATAACTCGAAGAGTACAAGAGATAGAATCACCAAATTTTGGGTGTAGAATCTTGAGTGCTAGACTATCATATTCAAGGGTATGCGCTAGTCGGGCACTCCCAGCGCTCGTGCTTTTAGCTCAGTTTCTAGCGTAATCGATTGTTCAGTTATACGCTGTTTGCCTCGAGTGTGGCCGTTAACAAAGGCATTTGTTTATTTTTTTGCACGGCTACTGAGAAGAAGTGGGTGGTGGAGGGGAAGGGGAGGGGGAAGGTGAAGGGGAAGGTGAAGGGGAAGGGAAAGAAAGAAGAGGCGAATGGTTGGCAGACTTCGTTGTTTACGTGTTGTCCTTGACCAAAGCAATCAGCGAGCCGGTTAAAAAAAGCGCCGCCTTAATCGAATCGAAAGACAATGGGACTCCAAATGAGAGCCACAACTACAACAACTACAACAACAGCAACAACAACTACAACAGCAACAAGGCGACGCGACTGGAGAAGAAAAAGCAGAAGCGAAACATTATAAGAAATATTAAAAATCTGTGCACGCATTTTGAGCGCGCATTAAAATCAAAGTAAAAAAAAATGACATCAATATAAATACTCGTAAATTTGCAATTTCGAGTCGCGGCTGTTAACACGCCTCTCTCGCTCTTTCTATTTGTGTGTGTGTGTGTGTGTGTGTGTGTGTGTGTGTGCATGTGTGGGTGCTTCTCTTCCTTTGCTGTCATAAAACAAGCAGAGCCTCCCTCGCTCTCATTCTCCTTCTCTCCCTCACCCACTCACTCTTAGGCCAAGCTCGTTGCGCATATGTTTAGAGAAATTAGTTTTTCATAACACACAAGTTGTTATTGCCACACACACACACACACACACGCACACGAGCGCGCATACACGTACGTTTACATAGCTGCCTCTTAACGGCATTTTTTATTGCAAATTCTATTCAAATATCCATACATTTTTATGGGTCTCCCCCCTGTGGGAAAAGGCGAGGCTCGAGCAGCGACATCTACGCCGTTTTTTAAAGCGCATATGAGCGAAATTCCTTGTCACCCACTGAATCAGCCAACCAGCCAACCACCCAACCACCCACCCACTGAACCACCCTCCAGCTTATGCGGCTGTTTTTTGAACAAACACAATTTTTAATATTCGTGCAATTTTTATGAGTGTTTAGAGCAATTTTATTGCCAAAGATTTTGACTGCCTGCTCTTCTTCTTCTGCCTTCCTTCTGTCCCGTTAGTTGCCACGCTAAGTGGCTGGGGGCTAAGGCTGAGCATGTGGCGATAAGCGCCACCCAAGTTTCTTTTAGTTGCATAAAAAAAGGTAGGCAACGCACACACAAATAAAAATGAGCATGAATATAAAAACAAAAATAATATTAACCGTTATGCTAGCATTTTGATTGATGCCGCTGCCAGGAGATACTGAAAGACACCTGCCCCATGCTGCCTTGTCGTATGTTTCGACCCTTTCAACCTTACATTTTCAAAGAAGAGGGAGTGAGAGAGAGAGCGAGAACGTCTTTGCTGACTTCCTCATTAGCCATCGTTAACAAAAATCTTAGTTCTATGATCCTTAAACTACCAATCAATCATTCTATTCCTTTTCTAACAGAAGACAAAGCATCTTTTCTGTAAAGGTTTTTAAATCGCGAATTGTCTTAATTAAAACCCCTTCAATCATATTTAATGCATAGTTTTTTGTTGCTTCAATCATTCTTCCCATTTGCTTGTCAATCAGAGAATTGGTCTCCGTTTAACTTATACCAACGTACTTATACCAACATACCATTGTTCTTTGTCGTATGTTCCTTCAATCACCCCTCAATCATAAACGCAGTTTTTCACACAATGTAAGTCTTAGTTGTATGATCCTTCAATCTTTCAAGCATATTGCCTATCAGTCATTCACCTGTAA
Source organism: Drosophila pseudotalamancana (assembly GCA_037075185.1). NCBI lineage: Eukaryota > Metazoa > Arthropoda > Insecta > Diptera > Drosophilidae > Drosophila > Drosophila pseudotalamancana. The sequence goes on along the minus strand of JBAMCK010000703.1, from coordinate 107,261 downwards.
CTCTTTATTTTCACTATATATAAATATATACATACGTATGTACGTATAGGACAATTTTTGACTTGACTGAATGACTGACTACTAAATGAATAAAACATTAAAATTGACTAAATTTATACAATTTATAGATTATGGACAAATCTTTGATGTGGTCTATTGAATATTGTTTTTAATTAGATGAACATCTTTATCGAATATCGTAATTAATTGTTTCAAATAAGAATCACGTACTTTACATACATACCAAAGTTAAAAAATACGTGTGGAAGCATAACGAAAGGAGGGATAGAGAAATTAATCACGGTCAGAGAGACAGACATCAGACAGCCTCATTGAGTCACCATAATGATCAGGTATGTAAAGACATTGTGGAGTCTGCCACGTCTCTCGAGTAAAACGAATATACCCAATTTTAGCCAAGTTCATAGGGTATGATTAGCTTGCAATTGCAATGAGAATTAAAGTTATCATATATGGTATACACTAGTACGCCTGCCATATCACACTTAAGACTTATCTAATGTATATCTATAGACCTATGTAGATGGAAACATCATGCCAGCATATCATGGCAGATAGATATATCTATATGCATAATTATCACGGCTGCATTTCATGGCAGGCTATTGGAAGTCAACTTAAAGACCGGCGAACGCTTTCCTTCATTTTGCTTATCGTGGAGTATTGATGGACATTTGCTTATATATATAAAATATTGCTGTTCATTCCGGTTAGTCTAAAGTATGGCTCCCCACAGGCCGTCTGTGTGGAAGAGTCCGTTTATGGATAACCGTAAAAGGAGGCTGTGTCCTGGCTGTGAGATGGTTCTGATGGAAGCTGGACGGTCCAAACATATATTTATTATTATTTTTCATGCAATTTCATTTGTGAAGCAGAGGAAAATAATAAGAGAAAAGTCGCTGCTGATGCAATTGACGATAGAGACAGATGAAAGAGGGTGAGGGAAGGGGGATAAGGGTGGGGTGGGGATGTACTGCCAGTATGAGTCGTCTATTGTCAGAGCTGGCCTGCATGAATGTATGTGTAATGACTTTTTTATGACCCTATAGGCAAACAAATATTTTATGACATGTTATTAAAATTTCGGCAATGGCAGCGACATTCGATATTCCTTTTCCATCGTCCTTTCCCATCGACATCAGGTGAATGTGTGGGCGTGGTCGGAGGGCTTCAAACGGACCACATCCTTTCTTATTAGAAAGAAATTGATCCATGTGACATCTGCCTCGCAGGCGAGTGGGGCTCATCGATGAAAGACGTTGTTCTTGAATACCCATTGCAAATTCTTCAAAGGGGTATTTGGGTTCTGTGTGCATGTTTGTCACAGGTAGGAGGAGCAAGTCTACTTAAACAGTATCATATAACTTCTCCGTCGGTCTACCTATCTTATATTTCTCTATCTGGCATATTATATGTTTGAATATTAAACCCAATATAAACTTTCTATTTTCTGTCTATGTATATTCAGAGTTAATTATATATGACTTGCGTTATCAGGCAGAAGTCGAGAAGTGCAAGAGCTATAGACGCCAAGTTTTGTGTGTAAGCTCTTAAATAGTATACACTCATTTATATTCGCTTTGTTTTTACATATCCCACCTTTTAGGCTTCAGCCTCAAGAAGAACTCGAAAACTACAAAAGCTATAGACACCAAGCCCAAAATTGGTAAATAGGTTTTCGTTTGAATATTTCCATTTCCAGATACCCATCTCGTCCGGAACAGCAGTCATAATTTGAGACACTGTGCAGGGTATCTGCTGGTCGGGCAGTCGTACTTGTTGCTGTTGCTGTTGCTGTTGCTGTTGCTGCTACTGCTGCTGATGTTGCTTCACGAAATGCCCGTCCATAACGCGTTGCATTTTTATGTTTGCAAAATTATGTTCTATAACATTTTTTATTATGAATAACGGTTATAAAATGGTCGGGCAAAACAAAAGCCTTGGCAAGGAGAGCCGCAAGGACGACGACAGCAACAGTCGCAAGTCAAATAGGGACTCTTACATATGAGTAGAAGGAGAGAAGAAGATGGAACAGCGGGGTGGTGGAACGGTAAAGGGGCATGGGGAGGGGGTAGCTCGAGTGTAGGCCACATAAAAAGCCAAACACACGAAATGCAAATTGTAAATTACAAATTTGCAATAAAAATTTTTAATAGAATGAAACATTTTGCCTTTACGAGTTTGTCTTTCGGGTAAATTTATCAGCTTTTATGATAACAGAAGGCGGCCAAAAGGGGGCGGGGCCCCGTTTGCCATTTTCTACGCCGTCATCATTTCGCAGCCATTGTTCTTGTTGTCGTAACAGTTTTGCATTAACGTTAACGTAATTCTTTCTGCATTATCATAAATACATTTTACGCATATTACCAAACAGGCCGGCTCCATGGGCCGAGATCCTGATTCAGACCTTTACGACCCATACGTGTGCGTGTCTGCGTGTGTGTGAGTGTGTGTGAGTGTGTGTGGACTCGAGTGTTTCATCTCCTTCAGCTCCAGTGCTCGACATTAGTGCCAATATCACGTCTATCTTACATCTCACATCAGTCATCGCTTTCAAGAATCACTCAGCACTTATTGCTCATCACTAAACACTCAACAGTCATCACTCATTAGTCATCAGACGTTGGTCATTACTTATCAGTCATTTCCTAGTGGTAATGCAAAGGAGTCAAGCAGGTTGAGCTGCAAAGCTATGAATGTGTGAATGCAGTAAAGCTACATTTTTAGATCGATGAGGTTCGATTTGTATTTTATATTTTACTGAGTGTGATTCAATAATACAAATGCTATATTATTACTACTATTATACTTATATTATTGTAACCGATGGATAGTATGAAGCAGGCTCTAAGACACGCTTCGTTTATGACTAATGCTGCCTAACAATATAATCCTATTGTTATAATCAGAGGAGGTTTTATAAATCTACCATCGAATGTCAGCTATACGCTAAATGTATAGAAAAAACTTTATGTAATCATATATACAAATAATAATACATATATCTTATGTAATATATATCTTTAGATAAACTATAGCTATATCCATAGGATATTGATTGCTACTGGAACTACTGGAACTAATTAATTTATGAATAACTCAATAGTTAAGAAGAACGAATCAGTTCACAATCAATTAAGTATCGATCAGCAATTAATGCAATCATCGATTACTTTAACTTGTTCCCTAGTTGAAATGAATCGATTAACATTCAAGTCGATTGTATAGAGAAATAGACCAACATATCCTTTCAATAAGACTTTGGCAAGGAGGCCAACTAATTGGCCAAGTGCTCAAAGGCCAACCACATTTGCTGGCCTATTCCATTCGCTGACTGCCTGCATGTGTGCGTGAGTGTGCGTGTGCGTGTATGTGTGTGTGTGTGGGTGTGTTTGAGCAATGCAAGTCCGTCGTATTAGTTTGCAGAAGCCCACACGAAGGCCTCGCAAACAGTCGACAGTCGACAGTCGACAGTCGACAGTTCCACTGCCCCCCTCCCCAACGCATTCCTCGTCCACACTTTAGACCCCCGTTCCCTGCACCCGTGCTGCTTCGACCTTTGACGCGGTCGTGCACCAATCGCCGTTGCCAAATGCGAACTTAGAAGCCCTTTTAAACAAACGTTGCATCCACATTCGGTTGCACGAACGAGCTCTGAAAACTCGGTCGCTCGTTCCTCGTCGTCGGCTTTTTGGCTAAGTTTTGCGCCTTGCTTTTTAGGTGCCAGCGCTCTAATCACAGTGAATTTGTGTGTGTGTGTGTGTGTGTGTGTCGATAGGGGTGGGGGTGGTGTCTGCGTGTATGTCTGTGTGTGGCTGTGTGTATCGAGTGGGCGGCTTTTGGGTGGATGGCTGAAAGTTTCGTTGGCCTTCGTCGGTTAGCAAATCGTCCTTGCATGCTTGCCGACTCGCTCGCACGGCTTTGCATCTATTCTATTCGCTCTATTCACACATAGTTGTAACGACACATGTGTGCATGAGTGTCTCTCTGTGTGTGTGTGCCTGTGTGTGCGTGTGCTGTCGTACTTTTGCGTCGGCTTTAGGGAGTGGGTTCTGCCGCGTAGGGAGCCAGCAAATCGGCAAACGTTTCGTTCGGCTCGCTCGCTCGCTCGCTCGCTTTTTGCTATTCGCTTCGTCAGTGTGTGTTTGTGTGTGTGTGTGTGTGTGTGTGAGCATCTCTCTGTGTATGTGTGTGCGGGCGTAGGTGCTCCTCTACTTCGGCTTGTGGGTGCGCAACGAGAAGCCGTTGTCCTAGATTTTGTTTAAATTATTTGCGATAGTGTGATTGGCTTCTGGCCGGGCCGAAACCCCCCCACTGCCACGCCCCCCGTCCACCCAGTCGTGTGCGTGTGGGTGTGTGTGTGTGCGTGTGTTTTAGCCAGCTTTGGCCAGCAGCCAATGGGAGCATTGCAGATGTTTAGTCGCAATAGAGTCGCCGGCCTGACCCAAATCCCTCTCGTCTGTCGCGTCGTTCCCGAATAGTGCAGAAACCGAGTCAACCGGTTTTTGTGGTTGCACACACACGCACACACATTGGGACTCACATGTGTGTGTCTATGTGTGTGCGTGAGAGTTTAGTTTTGTGATAGGCCAACGACTGAGGGCGGAATTTGCATGCGCTTTGAAGTGGGGGAAAGGGCGCTTAGAATTTTCCTCGATGCGCATTGGACGGAGGAAAAGCACGTAAAGAACTTTTCCATCCCAATTCACCGTTAGCTGTGATGCTTTCTCTATGGCCAATTCAGCTACGATTCAGATAGTTTACCTCCCAATAATAGAAGATAACAATTTATCTAGACTTGAGCTAAAATAATTAAATTAAGACTGAGTTCTAGCTTCTCAATATGAAGAAACATCCGAGGGACATTTCATTAGCAATATCTATTGCGAGATTTATCTCGAGAAGAGAAGAGGCTTTTAGCTAATCACATCATCAAAGTCAAGTCACAAGTTGATTGACAATCTATATACATGTGTATAGCTCCTTACCAGATATCATATATATATATATCATATATACTGTGTTGCACGTAGGTACATACAACCTACTATGTATACATATAAGGTATTTATTGGAGACCTCAGGAAGACTTCAAGATTTCAATGCTTTAATGCAAAAACATTCCATTGAATAGCTCGAAAACCAAATCTGCATTGACCTAGCTGAAGAACTGGTTCAGAATCAGTGTGATCCAGACGGAACGGTCAATAAACTTACTTCTTGTTTGGTTGATCATGATTAAATTCGTTCTATTGAGCTGTTTATATACTGAACTACTAAGCCTCTGAACTGGAATAAGGGAAAAACAGACTAATTTGTAACTTCAGCTTTGACTGTTTAGAATGAACAGTTAATAAACTACTGCCCATGACTTTCCTTTTCTGATATAGATATAGATCTTTTACACTACTAATACTCCTTAACTAAGATTAAGAACCTCAATACCCAATAATTTCCACTGCTTTTCTCCTTTTAAGCTATTGAAGATATAATTGAAGATGCATTCAATCTTATGCCAACCCATTTGTAACTTCACCTTTGACTTAGGAATCAAGTCTTGGGTTTTAGTCAGGCTTCTTACCGGAAGTCTGATGAGGGTAGTTTGATAGAGCTGCTTATGGAAAGAATGTTGCTTAAGTAACAGAGTCAGAGCGAACGTTTGGAAGAGCTTCGTTAGATAAGCTGGAAAAACAGTTAAGCGCGTGACAGAGAGAGAAAAGTGGCTGGCAGAACCACAGTTGGAGAACCCCCTCGGATACCCTAGAGAGGCGACTCAACACATGTGTCTGAGCCACAATGAAATGGCAAAGAAATGTGGCTAAGAAGATGAGTAATGAAGTTTCCCAGGCAGAAAGTTTGAGACACATTTTTGTGCGAAAAATGCGGCTACCACAGAAAAGGGCTTTCAAATTAATTTCAAAATAATCATGAGTAGAAAAGCAGCCCACGACACTTGGAGGGGGTGTGGAAGCGGCGGGGGCGTGGGCGGGGCACGCGCAGCATTTGCGCTTTTAATTTTTCACCAAAAAAAAAACAATTTTTCTAGACAAAAGAAGCAAAACGCGACGTTCCCAAAGGAAACGAAAGTGTGTGTGCTTGTGTATGTGTCTGTGTGTGTGTGTGTGTGTATGTGTATGTCTTGAGAAGGTTCAGGGTTAAATTAGCTGGCTGCGAGAGTTGGAAATGGCAGCATATTTACGATGCGATTAATGTATCCAAGGAGATGCCGCTTTTCCTTCAGCTACAGCTGCTGTTGCGGCCTCTTTTATACCCTGTACTTGTGAACATGGCTACACAAGGTAGCTTGTTTTTGGGCAAGTGTATGACAGAGGCAAAAAGAGGTGTGGCAGACAGCATACAACAAACTGACTTGACTTATCGCTCCGGTTCTTCTTTCCTTTACCTCTCTCTGTCCGACTGCATCAATCGGGAATTACAATATAGACGTGGAATTTAAAATATGCATTTATCAATCCTTCTGTCTGTCTGCATTAGCGCCTCGATCTCAAGAACTATGAGAAGTATAGACGTAGAATTGGAATATGCACTTCAGATATACCGTTAGTAAAACAAGTTACTCATTTTTTTTCAATATCTCTTCCCAGATGCATAATAATTTGAAACTTGCGGCTTGCAGGTTCTTCTATAAGAATGCAAAGATTTTAAATATTTCAAGTCTGGCAACTCTTTCCCCGTAAAATTGGAAACAAACGTATTTGGCACAGATATGTTTTGAGTATTGGAAAGGGCACACAGTTGAATACCATATCATACATGTTTAGAATTATTAGGGTCATCGGCTAGTCGGTCACACCCGACTCGCGAGTCTCGCACTCTTACTTGTTGTTCATGGATGCCGGGCGCGATCTTTCTTGACATTCGAAACTGAAGCGGGCTTCACTCCTGCTGCTCAAATGCCATCCTTTTCGTCATCGTCTTCGTCCTCCTTCTCCTTTTCGCTCTACTTTCTCCTCGTCTGCTTCTCCGCCCTCGAAAGACGGCGAACATGTAATGAAATATGCTTAAGAAGTGCGCCTCATTCCTCATCTTTGGGCCACTGGCAACGGCAACATCAACGCCTCAAGTTCTTTTCCCCAACTGCTCAACTTTTTGTTTTCTCTCGACACCGTGAAAGCAAGTTTAACCCGCACTTATGATACCCTGTAATATCAGAGAGACTTGACTCTTTGGTTTTTTCTCCCACTCTATCCAAAAGATAGGATCAAAAAGTCCTTTGCAAACTAAGTTTTAAGCTCGGAGACGTACTACGGATACCCTGTAATAAATAAGACAAAGAACAACACTTTTAATTTTTCTCTCTTTCCTTAGAGGACTGTAGGATATAGCTTTGCTGCTCGTTAAGTAGGCCAGTATTGCCCGCACTACAGATACCCTGTAATACCAGATAGAAGTCTTCCTCGGTCCCACTCTTTTTCTCCCTGACGGAAAAGTCTTCAGTTTTTAGGGGGTAAAGCAAAACAAGCATGTGAAAAGTTTGTTAAAAATTCTTTTTGTGTGCGCTACCCGCAGCACACACTCACACCCACACACATACACACACACACACACATATACATGTGCGTAGGTATTGCTACTAATTTTGCATAATGTGCAGAGCAACATTTGCGGTTTTAATTCTTTGGCCCCCAAACCCAGAACAAAGTCCAACCCCAACCCCTAGTCGGTGTTTGTGTGTGGGTGGGAGTGTAAGTTGGGTGTGTGTGTCCTTTGACGGGGGCAGCGAAGCACTTCGAGCAGTTCGAGCAGAAAAAGAATAAGAAAAACTTTTGCCTTGGCTCACAACTCCTGAGTGTGTGTGCGTGAGTGTGTGTGCGTGAGTGTGTGTGTGTGTGTACGTGTGCATTCATATGTACATATGCTGTGTAGCCAACCAACTGTCAATCGACAAAAGTCAGTCAGTCGACTTGGCTAACAACTCAAGTAAAATTTGTTGCGCATACGACGCGTTGTCCTTGTGCACAAGTCGAATACTATGAATTCCAATTGGACACACTTACACTAACTGCACACACACACACACACACGCATACAGCTAAATAAATTTGGAGCATATTTTAGCGGGTTTGTCGAGACATTTTGATGAGATTTTCGAGAAGCAAAAAATTTGTAGCGTATACGAAGCATTGTCCTTGAAAAGGACTTTAACGGATATGACGTCCATTTCACGGACACACGCACACACACGCACACACACGCACTTTAATTGAGCTGCGAAATTTGAAAAACATTTCAGCGGTTTTTCGCAAGAAATTTCCATAGGCTGGCTAAACGAATGAACCAGCTCTTTTGAACAGTGCTAAGTGAGAAGCTTCCGTTGTCAAGACAGTTAAGCGTGTGTGTTGGTATGTGTGCGTGCGTGTGTGTGTGCGTGTATAGCCACGAGGCAAATTAAAAATTTTGTTTCTCGACTTTTTCAACATATTCGCTTATTTTTATCTTTTTTTACTTTTTTTTGCGTTCTTTGCAACTTTTTTGCACGCGTTGCCCCAAACCCCAAAAAAAAAACACTACCCCAATCCTCACTTCTTTTGCACTTCTTTTGGCTGGTTGTGTGCTTTGTGCCTCTTTTTTGGGCTTTCGCTGCGGCTGTTCTTGTTGTTGTTTGTTCTTTTGCTGCTTCTTCTTCTACTTTGGTGCTGTTGTTGTTGTTGTTGTTGGTTCGCGCAATGGAAAACTTTCTAATAATGTTGTACACAATTTAAATAGAATTTGCTGTGCTGCCTGCGACGCCCACGCGCCACAGCCATGCCTCCTTTTTCACCACAGCCGCCTTTTTAACACACACACACACAGGCACACTCTCGCGCACACACACATGCACAGCTCCAACGGCGCAAAATACTTACGCAAGAGGCACAATCAACTTGCCTTTGCTTATATTTAAGCGCATGTGTGTGTGTGTGTGTGTGTGTGTGTGTGGGTAGGCCTGTGGATATGAACACGCGGTTTCTCATTATGCTAACGAAGTAAAAACTTTACAAGCACATATGAGTGCAGAAAACTCACGCACACACACACACATACACACACCCGCACATGCTCAAAGTAAAGAAGAAAGAAGACAACTAGCGAGCAAATGCGCAAAAGAAAAAGCACAACAAACAAAACCAAAGAAAAGGAAGAAAACTGCAAGAAAAAGTGAAATAAAATATGTATAAAATAATATGCGCAATAAGGCAGCAGCACACTTACACTCATACCCACACTCACACACACTCATAAGCAAGCAAGTTGGCAACTTGCCCCTTCTATCCATTTTTTTGGCAATGCCAACTTGCTAACAAGCTTAGTTCCAGCTCATTTTTACACACACACTCACACACACACACACAGAGAAAGGTGCAGACAATTTTTAATTAATTTAGTTACTCAAATTCGTTGGAATACAAAAAGTGCTAGAAGAAAAAGAAGCACAAGTCTCCTTCTGGAAGGCAGAAAAAAGCAGAAGAAGAAGAAAAGGTTACTTCTTGGCGAATTGCTCCAAAGTTTTCATCACTTCATCATTTGACGCTGCATCAAGTCAAATGCCTGCCTGCATCATAAGATCTTGTAGGCATATATATATATATATAGAGAGAGAGAGAGAGAGAGAGAGAGAGAGAGAGAAAGAGAGAGATCTATCTACGCTTATTATTGATTGATCCACTGATTGACTGACAGACTAAGTAACTTTATATCCCTTCACACATGCACAGACTTCCTTTGGAATGAATAAAAACTTACTTAGACTGAATGATTGACTGACTGACTGACTGACTGACTGATTTACAAAAATGTAAACATAACTCTTAAACACTCTAAACAATAGAGTGTTGGACTGATTGACTTGATTGACCGCAATTACGTATTTAATTCGACGTTCTTTTGAAGCTTGTTCTTGTTCGACCAATTATCGATATTCATATTTTGTCTTGATTGACAGATTGCACGCGCAACTAAATCAACTGAAACTGATTGATTCATTGACTCAGTGGTTGATGAAAAGCAACTTAAATAAACTTTCTTGACGGAAAAGTAATCCAATAAACAGTCAGTCGGAGACAGTTGAGTCGATTTATGAGCAAAATAATTTTAAGCATTTTTAAATGTCAAAGAAACTTTCATAAAAGCTAATAAGGTTTACTTAAGCAGTGGGTAGAATATGGAAAGGAATAATCTATGAACGAAGGAGCGCAACTTATCATATGTTAATAATCTATTAACCAAATAACAATTTGCAACTGCTCCCCACTTAAGAGCCTAAAGATCCGACAGAAACTTCATTTAGAGCTCTATTATGAACGGAAAAAGCTTTTGATTGACGCAGAATGTGTTTAAGCAATTGTGAAAATTGTGAAAATTGCGATGCTGAAAAGCATTCATAGCGCCTATTCAGAAGAAGAGCCTCGCACAAAGTATTTCAATTTAATTATGAATTGAAACAAAGGGAATACGCATTAAGTGCAAAATTGCTAAGAGAAATTCACACCTACATACACACACATATATATATATATATATAAAGGAAAAAAATCCGACGTGAATCCCCAATTTAGAGCAATCCATTAGGAAGAATTGTCTTAAGATAGGATGCATTACGCTTTAACAGAAGAGAAAAAAAATGTTGTGTACGCGTTGCAAACAAAGTCTCTCAGTTGATGCCCCGGCCACTGGGCTAATTGCTTATATATTAAAGGTCCCCCCAAAGCCCAAGACCTACACCTAGACAAAAACTATGAATTGTTTGTTATGCCATAAAAAACAAATAAGAAACCTCGAGTTGTGCAATGCTGATGTTCATCAAATTTAAATTTTGGTTATATAAACAGGCTTCCACAAGAACTTACGCATGGATATGCATGCCGAAATTGAACTCAGTGTTAAGGTAACGTACTCATACAGATACACACACTTGTAGTGCCTAGCGAGGTGTGTTCAAATATTAGTGTTTTCTTAATAAATCGGAAATGGGGAGAGGTATCAAAAATTCAAAGTATCCAAAATGTCTGACTTTTTTAGAGAAATATATTTATAGATGATTCTAGCTCTTTAAATATATGAGATATATTTGAAAAATTAAAACTGATTAACGATAACCAGAAAACGGAATGAGCTATCGATTTTATGAAACAAATTCGATCTAGATGTAAGACAGCATGTCCACGGGTCTGGACAGACAAGCGGTCGGACGGATGAGCGAACAGACGGATAAGGCTAATCGACTTGTCTGTTGATCCAGATCACAAATATATTTACTTTACGTTTTAAAAAAGTGAGATCTCTATCAGTCAATTTATTCCTTTAGTACAACAACATCATCTCGAGTACAACAACATCTAGAAACTTGAAATTTAAAAGTATCATTTTTGTTTATTACTTATATCAGTTCTGTAATATCAGAACATCACAAATTTGGTATTTGGGTTCTCAGATCATAATCGTTTTTGTATATCTGCGCCTTTTAAGACTTGATAAACTAAAAGACTAAATTTAAAATAGAACTTAAATTAAAGTACTTTCTTCTAAAACTCGTGCCTTGAGCTTTGTAATTGGAAAATGTTGCCAAAATGTTGCCAAAATGTTCAGGGTATCTAGAAGTCGACCTTTTCACTGGCAAATGTTCTGTTTGGTCGTTGACTATTTCATCGATTCGCTGCAAATGTGTCACAGCTTTTCTTAAAGGCAAAAGAAAAGCGGAAAGAAAAGAAAGGGCAGCCGCAACTGGGCTCGCGGACTCTTAAAGTGGCAAAGAAAAGGGACCCCAAAAAGAGGGCAACGAATTAAAGTGCAAGTGCAAGCCTCGATGCCTGCAGCCAACCCCAACTCCAGTTGCAGCACCGACTCCAGCTCTGACTTCGTCTGTCAACAATGTTCGGACACAGCCGTTAACTTTGCATGGATGATTTTGCCGCAGTCCTTTTGCCTTCTGCTCGAAACAAAAATATCCGTATCCCCTCTTTGAGAGAAGAAGGAGGAGAAGAAGAACAGTGAGTCAAAGGCAGCAGGAGGAGCTGGGAACTAGTTCCCAGTTAAGCAGCTAATTACCTTCACCTTTAGTCTAAGCAGCTTTCACTCTATTGGGAAGAAATCTATGTTGCATTAAGCATACGCCCTGCGAGCAAGTCGAGAATTGCTTACGGCTCAAACCCCTCCATTGTGCATCAAAGGTTTAGATCGGAATTTACCAGGAAACATTTCATATACCCTGTACAAGGGGAAATGTGTAAGAATTTAATCAGGAATTCATTTTAGAGTGTTCTCTGTGTGAAGTCCAATTGTTCATTCATAAGTCATTCATTACATTTTTTTTTCCGTTTGCTAGTTCAATAATTAAAAAATAGACAAGAGATTTATTAGTTCAATTGAACTAGTTGAAACAAGCGGCAAGCTCCAGATTAGCGTTGGATATTCATTGGCAAATAAAGTCGCTTGTTCATTTCCGAGTCGTGAACTATTTCGATCTTTTCATTCACTGGTTCATGAATTGAGTTCATTACTCAACATTTTCATTAACTAGTTCATAAATTAAAATATCGACACTGGTGTCTGAACTGAAACGTTCTCGGATCAAGCAAGAAGTTTATTCATTTGAGTTCATTTGAGCTAGTTCTATTCGATATACATGCACTTTGAGTCCCTCCCTTTTTAGGCTGGAAGAGCATTTCCATTCGTCGATTTTCAGCAACTCGATTTTTTGTATTTTTTGGGCTTCAGCTGTGAAGCAGAAGCAGAAGCAGAAGAAAATGAAGAGGAGGAAGAGAAGCTGAGCAAAAGGAACCCTTTTTATGGCTTTTGGACTGCAACACTTTTCGAATCGGAAATGAGCCCAAAACAAGGATATGAAGAGAAGGACGAGGAAGAGAGTCCTCAGCGGACAAAAAGTGCGACGCGCTGTAGAAATGTGGCAATTAGCATTAACGGCGCATTTTGACTGCAGTTGGCAAGTAAACAACTGAGAACTGGATGGGCGGGGGGAGGGGGAGGCCCACCAAGAGGGGTGGGGGGTCAGGAGTCAGGTGTCTGGTCGAGGCGAATGACTTGTAGAGTTGACCGGTGCCTAAGAGCAGACAAATGCGGTGCAATTTGCGGCACTGTGACAACACAGCCAGAAAATGCAGCTAGGACCTCATCCTGCATGTACTGCTCCTGCTGCTCCATCTGCTCCATCTGCTCCTCCTGCTGCTCCTCACCCTGCTCCGGCTCCACTTTTTGTGAGCTGCAGCTGGAAAACTGGGCGTAAGTCAAACAACGCAACGAAATGAATTATAAAATAACATGCCAACAAAACCAACAACTGGGCTCCGCCGCCTCCCTCCTAGCTGGAAGGCCTGCCAAAGGGGGTACGAGGGTAGGGAGGGGGTGGCGGCTGCATGTAGAGGGCATACCTGACTACCTTGCGCTACATGCAATTTTTATTTTATTTAAATGTAATTATCTGCTTGAATACGAAAAGAAAAAAAAAAAAACAGAGAGCAAAAAACAAAAAATACTCATGATGAGACGAAAAAGAGAGCCAAAAAGCACAAAAAGTACCAGCAACAAAAAAATACCGAGCAAAAAAATGTAAAGAGGCAAAAGTCCGGCGTACAGCAACAACAAGCAAAAACGAGCCCATGTGCATAAAATAAAACACACACACACACACACACACACACACACACACACACACACACACACACGCACACAGCGACAAAAAAAATCCATTAAAATTGTGCAGGCAACAAAAAAAACCAAAAAATAAACCAAAAAACGAGCCACAATAAAACCAAAAAAATAAAATGCAAAAAAAGAAGAAGCAAGGATTGCCATTAAAGGAAGGAAAGGAAGGTAACGCACCAACACGTTCAGCCCCAAAAACAACAACAACAACAACAGCAGCAACAGCAACTGCAGCCAGCGCAGGAGCTGACGGCCAGGACATGGACATGGACATGGACATAAACATGGAGATGGAAATGGAAATGGAAATGGACATGGCCAGCAGCGGGCGTGGCCTTTTTTTTCTGCTCATTTGCAAACGCACTTTGGACACTATTCCAGGCGCTAGCTGCGCATTCTCTCTGCCCCTCCCATTCCCCTTTTCTTCCTCCTACCACCCCCCTCCCCCTCCACTACCTTTTCCTCTTCCGCATCCCCTTCCTGCTCATCGTCCCCGTCCTCGTGTTCGTTTTGGCTGCAGTTTTCGGCTTTCGATTTCGGGCCTATGTCGCCTATCGGCCCCCGTCCCTCGCTTGATTATGCACATGCCCACCCCTCTTCCTCCTCCTCACACACACACGCACTCACACACACGCACAACATTTGCGTATGTACTCGCTCGTATGTATCTTTCGTCTTCTTCTTTTTCTTCTCTTTCAGCCCCGAAACAAAAGCAACAAAAAACGTTGTCAAAATAATATAACGCAGAGCCCGCATTACGAGGCCCGCCTTCCGCCTTTCCGCCCTTCCGCCCTTTCTCTCCTGGTCCCTCGTCCCACCCCCTTAGATAGGCCTATTAAAGCTTAAGCACCCTAGGCGGTGAATTCGTGAAAAACGATTCAAATTTTCGTTGCTTTTCCGGCCATTTCCAGCGCGGTTTGCAGCCTCGAACTTTTTCCAATTAATTGTTGCGTAATACCCAACTAAATGGAGTTAGAAAGTGCCTAGTCGTCAAAGCAAGTGTTCACTGTACTGGCTATAAAAGTTTGCTGCAAGCCCTAAGTCGAGGTTCCTCCTAGTTAGAGCCAAATAATCTTAAGCACTTTAAATATACTGGACTATAACATCATATGGCTCTATAGAGATGTTAGACTATATAGTAGATAAGCTTTTATATATGTAATAAATAGATATACATAAATAAGCTATATTAAAGAAGAAGATGGAATTGAACTGTGTTTCCTTCGAATTTTAATTAGATAATGGCAATAAAATGAAATCGAAATTGACACGGTTCATGGTTTGAACCGGTAACTGTTCTTTTTTACGAGCATAAAAGAGGAAGTCAATTTTATTCGACGTTTAAATTAAAAATCTGGTTTTAAGGCCTGAGGTAGTGAGTAATGCTGAACTGGTTCAGTTCATATTTATTGATACAAATTAACAAAAACTAGATTGAAGCCAGATCATTCGTAAAAGTCACACAACATAACTATCTAGCTCAAATAATGCTGAACTAGTTCAGTTCATATTTAAACTAGTTCGTTTACAAATAACGATAATCAGAAACGGGATGAAATTGTCGGAGCAAAACAAATTTTAGCTAGAATTTTACTGATCCAGTTTGGTTCATATTTGATCTAATTAGTTTTAAATTTTAAAAATAATCTAGATCTGATCTGGTTTCTTTGCAGGTGTGGCTGTGGCTGTGGAAATAAACTTTCAGTGGGATGTTGGGATAGGTTCAAATTGTGGGAAGTTAAAAACCATTAAGCTAAAGAGCAAGGAACTGGTTCAAACCCCGCGCTGAAGCACTGAAAGAACTTTTCTGTACTATTTGTGCTACAGCTGCTGCCTTCTACCTCCTGCCTCCTGCCTCCTGCCTCCTCCCAATTGCCGCGCGGTGGACCATTCGAGAGGCGAGTGTTGCAGCAACGAGAGTTGCAACTGCCACAAGGCCAAACGAAATGGGGCTGACAAAAAAGTGCGAAACATTTGTCAGCTCCGACTCGCTGCGAGCGATTTTGAGGACTTCACACGTTTCGCTTTGTTTCTGTTTCCGTTTCAGTTGCTGTTTTTCTTCCTTTTGTTGCCCTCCACTCAGTGGGTACATTGGTTAGCTGCACGTGTATGCTGCAAACAAACCCCATATATATATATATATATATATATGCCTGATCATTATAGCTCTCCCTTTGTCCCTCTCTTTAAATAGCTTGCTCTCGGGAACTACGACAGCTAGAGACTACAAAATTGAAATATATATTCCTAAATATGAGATACAAAGATATTTTACCATCTTTGTTCGATATCTCAGTCCAGCTCCCAAATATGGGGAGGAATGCTTTTGATGACTATGACAGCAGTCGAAGACAATGCGAGCAAGAGATACGAAGTATATGTACTATATTCCTAATCAGAAGGGAGAACTAAGTCCAATTATTCCAATCTATCCGTCTCTCTGGCCTCCTGCTTAAGCTCCTTAATCTCGACACTTAAAGACTTGCGAGAAATATTTATTCTTGCTCATTAGATACAAAGGAAGGCCATCTTAAATGCTCGATATATCACTCAAGCTCCCAAATACCAGGAAGAATCATCTTAACGACTCTGGTGGAGCACAGCTTGAGGACTATGCGAGCTGGAGATACAAACTAGGGTATGTTAGCTCTTATAAGGCTCATAAATTTATTGCGATGCTCGATTTTTTGATTACTCCGAACTTCCCTTAAAGAGAATTAAACTGAAGCTTGGCAAGGAAGGAACTAGAGTATCTGCTAGTCGAGCACTTCCCATTTTCACACTCTTACTTGATGTCTTGTTATATTGTCTTATTTGTTATTGTTGCTGCCTCGTTTTTTTAGTTGGAGGTGGGGGCGCAGCTGAAGGGGCGTGAGCGGATGGAAGGGTGGGGGGATGAGGGTGGCCAAAGTTGTTTTGTGGCACAAGTTTGGGCCGTAATTAAAATCATGTTAGAATGCTTTGTGAGTCCCGTTGCAATTGCTGCACTTCCGCGGGCCTTTGTTTGCATGTGTATGTGTGTGTGTGTGTGTGTGTGTGTGTGTGTGTGTGTGTGTGTGTGTGTGTGTGTGTGTGTGTGTGTGTGTGTGGTGTGGGTATGCTCTGGTATTTGAGTTTGTGGTTTGCTTATGCTGTCGTTTTTTTATCTTTTTGCAGTTGACAGACGAGAAGCTCAAAGACACACACCCATACACCCACACACCCACACACTTACACACGCACACACTTACACACACACACACTTACACACACACACACACACACACACACACACATCTGCAGACTCGCACACTTAGTTTCGAATGCAGTTGGTTTCAAATTCGGGCCTTTTGCTGCTGCAGCTTGCAGTGAAATATTAAAAAAGAGCTGCAACAAATTTATGCCTTTGATTTCGCTCGCTTTCATCTTCTCCTCTATTTTTCTGTTCTCTAGATTTGGTGTTCAGTCTGAAGCCTGCGGCTGGGAGAACTGAATTTAAAATTCATTAGAGCAACCGCTAAGCAGCAGAGAATTATATCGACTCCGCTTTGAACTAGTTCACTTACAACTAAGGCAGACCAGAAAGAAATGAAGGCTGCAACAAATCGAATCGAAACTAAACTCTAAACAATATTACATTGGTTCAGTTCAAAGTCATTTATTTTCCTCTTAGTTTAAGCACAATTAGTTGAAAGTCAGATGAGAACCCGGAATCGAATCTTATCTTATCTTGAGAAATGGCTGAATAGTTTTTCAGCTGTATCCATTTATTATCCATCCATTATATGCGTACAAGAAGAGCCAATTGCATAACTGGTTCGGTTCTTTTTATGAACTAGCTTAAATAAAGTTATGCAAGAGACTTTGCGAGTGAAAATGGCAGAGAAGACCTTTCCACAGCACACATATGTATATACACATATATACAGTAAAACCTCCATTAAGCAGACAGCACAGTTAGGCAGTCCGGCGGGACTCTCCCTTCGCCAGGGTACCTCACAGTCGAGCACTTCCTACAAAACTTTTGCTTGGGAATAGATAATAGAATAGAGAAGTAGAATCAACGCAGAGCAATTTATATAACTATATCGTAATCTATTTTGAAACGGGGTATATACATGTGCACCTCGGTATGCATATGAGCTTAGCAGGCAAAGTGAAATTGTGCGGAAGTGGTCACCGTTTCCATTAGGAATCCTAAAAGCCGACCAAGCTGATCCACGGCTGGACATGAGCATCAAAATGGGAACTGGGAATGGATGTGGATGTGGATGTGAATGTGGAGGTGGAGGTGGAGGTGGATGTGGCATAAAAACATTTACATTAAAATTCCAAACAATCGCAGTTATTTACCTTATCTAAAACATGCGGACGCCGTAAATGGAGGGGCGTGGCAGGGGGCTACACCTTTCGGTCGATTTAAAAATCGGCAATACAATGTACGAAAAATCCTACCCTAGCTAGGCAGCTGGGTTGGCCCTGGAGTAGATACCCCTTTTAAATTGCTTTTTACTTCTTCTTTTTTGTTGGTTTTTGTTTTCATTTTTTGGCGTTTTTTATTTAATGCGCGCATTTCACACATTTCACATGTCGACGGCGCTGCGACCGCGACGTCCGCCTCGGTTGGAGCTGGGAGGTTGGTCAAAGTTTTTATCGATTCGCTGCATAATATAGAAGCCGGGCGTGGCAGGTGGGCGGGGTACTCGCCAAATATGCCTAGAGCAATGCCCATGTCAATGCGTGACTGTGTGTGAGTATGTGGGCATGTGTGGGTGTGTGCGTGTATGGGTGTATGGGTGTATGGGTGTATGGGTGTGTGGTCCAGCGGGTAGCTGGGAGACTGTCGGCCCGGCTAAAACTGAGCCCAACGACCAACAACAACCGAACGGAGCGGAACGCCAAAAAAAAAAATGAAAAACAAAGCGAAAAACAGCGACAACAAAAAAAGGAGCGAAGCCCAAAACCCAAGTGATTAATTCAACAAATTCATATGTGCGTGGCGGACGCGAATGCGCCCCAAATGCGAGTCGCAGCCGCCGCCCACGTAATGAGCAGCGCAGCCCTTGCCCCCAACCCCTGGCCGTTGCTCTACCCCCGCCCCCGCGCCTTAGCCTTAGCCTAAGCCTTCCTCTCAGCAGCGTATATCCCCCATCCATACCGTTCCCTCTGATCCCCACTAAGCAGCTAAGCCCGCTACCCCCAACACCAGCCTCTACCCCCACCCCTCCCTTTGACTTGCCCCCCACTGGGTGCCATCAACGAAAAGAGACAAACTGCGACGCGGAGCTAACCCGCAAAATGCTGTCATCCAGCGGAGGTAGGGGTCTCTCTCTCTCTCTCACTCCTCCGCTCATTCTCTCTCCCTCGCTCTCGCTCTCGCTCTCTGTCTGCTCTCTGCAAGGGTCTGCGGTGGCGGCTGCTGCTCTAAGTGGGTGGGCTGCTGGTCAGTGAAATATGAGTCGCCGAGTCGCTGCCGCAGCTACTTTCTAATTAAGCATGTTTAGTTAGAAAGGGGCTGCCGAAGGGGCGTGGCGGGGGAACGGTCAGCAGCACAAACATGTCAGAAGCAGGCGGGTGTTGTGCGTGCGCGTTTCCGTGTGTGTGTGTGTGTGTGTGCGTGTGTGTGTGTTCGTGGGTGGGTGTGGGTGTGTGTGTAGGACGGAAGTGCACACGCATGTCTAAAATATCTAAATCTGCGAGCGCGCTTATCTCTATATGAATGTGTGTATGTGTGCATGTGTGTGTGCGTGTGTGTGTGTGTGTGTGCGTGTGTGTGTGTGTGTGTGTGCGAACCCTTTTTGTTTTGACGTTTCGCTGAAAATGATGTTGGCAAAAAAGTTTCTAATGAAAACTCCCCAAAAAAAAAGACAAAACAAAAAGGAAAGCCCACTAAACAATGAGCGAGGGCCCAAAAAAAAGTAGAGGATAATGCATTGTGGACTTGGAATGGGTCCGAACAGGGTTGACCCCAGCCGTGGGTCCAACCCAACTACCCGAAGCTCATTACAGAGCGTGAATTGGTGTTAGCCGTGTGTGGGGAGTACATAGGCAGATGCGTATATGTGTGGATGGATATAAGTACATACCTACTATATGTGTATATGTGTATGTCTGGCTTACAATACTTACAATATGAATATGCAAATAAAGCGCTGCATACTTCGAGGCGCAAAAACAACAAACTCATGTCCAAGTCCCTGTTTGCGTTGTTTGTTGTTTCTTGTTTGTTGTTTGCTGTTCGCCTAAGCAGCTGCACGGCAGCTCCGGCACATCATTAGAGGCATTTGCCTCAGCCTTAGCCTTAGTCTTAGCCTGAGCCTTAGCCTTAGCCAAGCCATCACTGCCTCTGACGGATCCCAAACCCCAATCTGGGAAACCCCTAACGACATTGCAATCGCTTGCATTTGCATTTGCATTTGCATTTGCATCCCTTAATAGCGCAGCTGTCCTCCCCTCCGAGTCGGCTTGTCTGTATTCTCAAGTGCAGCAGCAGCAGCAGCAGCAACTTACGTGGCACGCTGCGCAGTCTGCCCCGGCTATCGGTTACGTCTTCCTTAACCTCTGCCACGGTCTGCTCCAGCCCTCTATCGTCTCTGTCGTATTTGGCGTAGTTCAAGTGCAGCTCCTCCTCCAGCCTAGCCTTGCAAATTTGACACATGCACAAGTACAAAAAAAACAGGTCAGAACAAAAGCGTCTCTGGAACTTCATCTGGCACAGCTTCCTGCTCCTTCCTGCTTCTTCCTGCTCCTTCCTGCTCCTTTCCTCTGCCTTCCCCGACGTCCCTCCCTTCGTCAATTCATTTCACTTTTACAACTTGCACGCACATCCTCGAATCCAGTTTCTTTGGTATTTTTCGTTTTCTATTCAGCGCCTCTTCCTACCCTACCCACCCACCCCCTAGCCACCCCGCTAGCCTTCAACCAGCCTACCCCGTGGCTTGTTTGTTGTTTCTCGCTTCTTTGGCGGACGTCTCTGGCTTCAACAGGGGCTACACGGATTCTTATTTCAATGGCCAAACAGACGTGGCTGCCACCTCAAACTTTCCATTTCGTTGCATTGACAAATATTTCATTGTGCGCATTCCCGTTCCCATTTCCCATTTCCCATTTCCCTTTCTCCTATTCGGACTCGCACTCGCACTCGCACTTCCATTTCTATTCTGACTCTTATGACTTATTCCTCAGCTTGTCAGCCATTCGCTTTTCAAAGTGTGCGAGTGTGTGTGCTTTGGCATTCATTAGCCGCATCTTCCAGGCACTCCCATCCAATTTTTTACATGTACGTTTCACGGCTTTTTTAAATTTCTTTTATGTTTTTATTTTCTGCTCTTAGTTTCCCTTTCAAAACTTATCACCCTGCGTAGTCCAAGGCGTGAATACCCTAACTTTAACTGAGACTCCTAGCTAACGAATAGCTTAGGGCTAGGCTCTAAGTCTTAGCTCTAGTCTTAAGCCTAGTTAGATTATATTTTTAGACTTTCCGAAATGGATTTCTCAGATATCGGCTAATCCTTGTTCCTATACACCTATACAAATGAGATTCTCAGGTGACGATTCACTTAGACCAATGACCAGCTTTACATTTGTTTACTCCGAAGGACGTTTGTCCTAGTTCACCCTTCCCATAGACTTAGACTTCGCAATTACATCACATATTCAGCATCGAAAGATGCTCTAACTTTGACCATTCAGCCTCCAGTTGATCTCAGCTCTGCGTTCAGCTAGCAGCGCCTTCTACTCAGCTTTCTTCCAGGTAAAAAGGACCTTAGATTTTAGACCTTAGACCGTATCCCTGCCGCCTCGATTCGAAGAAAGGACACTTGCGGTTCGGCTGTCAGCCGCTCTAAATCCAGAGCCCCACTCTCGCTCTCGCTCTCGCTCTCACTCTCGCTCTCACTCTCAGATTCCCTCTCGCTCGCGCTCAAGTACATATGTACATATAGACGTCTGTGCAGGAAATGAAGTGCATATAATAGATTTGGGCTTTTGTTTGACAAACGTTTTAGACGAGACACGTAATGCCCCGCCCGCCAGCTTTTCATTTAGGAGTTGCAATTAAATGGCACGGAGTGCAGCTGAAGAGGACGAGAGCTCACCCTCGGCGAAGAAGAGAAAGAAGAGAAAGAAGGAAGGAAGGCAGAATGGCAGAGGGAGGGGGGAAGCCAGCTAGAGTATTAGTTCCTCTGCCTAATCTTGATGGGGCGGCACAACCGGAGGCTGCCTCACAGAGTCTTCTATTTAGTTGCACGGCTCACACCCGCACACACCCGCACACACACACACACTCACACACGCTCACGCACACATACTCTCATAAAATGGGGTTAAATTGCACAGAAATCACGCAGCGCGTTGCCTGCCACAAAACGAGGCGAACAGCCCCCAGCAGATGGCAGAGCCAACAGCCTTTGCTTTGTTTGACGCACTTAACACGGCGTTGGCGACATGCACTTGAGCTGCACAAAAGCCCACTCATACACTCATACACTCACACACTCATACACTCACACATGCACACGCGCGCACACACACAGTCGCGAGTTAGATGCACTAGACAGACAGGAGACAAAACGAAGCCAGACGCTTGTCTAGCCCCTAACCCAAGGCGCAACCCTAGTTGTAACCCTTTCAAGTTTCGACCACCCACCGGTGTGCAGCATGCCACATGCCACATGCCACATGGCACATGGCAGATGCGGCATGCATTAGAATGTCGACTGCGACGCCGCTGCCTCTTGTCATGTTGACATAGAATCATTGCCGCTTGCCCCAGGTTTAGTTGCAGCAAGCAACCCTCGACGGGTGGCAGGTGCAAAAGTGTGGCTCGGCTGCAAGCTACTCCCCTACCCCCTACCCCCTACCCCCTCCCCAAAACGAAAGTGAAACGGTGGTGGCTGCCACATGAAACTCGTTGCTGCCACTGCCACTGCCACTGCCAATGCTGATGCTGCCGCTGCTGCTTGAGTGCACTTTTTCCACTATTCAAAAGTTAAGGTGGGTGCACTTTTGGGGTCGTTTGTGGGCCTGAAGGACGAACGCGAGGCGTCGCACAACGGGGGTTGCAAACGTTCCAGACAGCATCCAATGCCAATGTCGACTGCAGTGTGGAAGGTGCAAAGATGACTTCAAGCTGAAACAGAAGCAGCAGCAGCAGCAGCAGCGGAAGCAGAAACTGTGCTGCAGCTGCAGCTGCAGCTTCACTTCAAGGGGTAACCACTCGAGATGCAACCCCACTTCTTGAGCGGGCGCGAAAAGTGAAAGCAGCTCCAGCAGAGGGATTGCGATTGCGATTGCGATTGCGATTGAGAATGCGAATGCGAATGCGAATGCTCGTTGAGTTCGCTTCAATGGGGTTGCGATGGGGGCTTGCTTGCCAGTCACCATCACCGTCACCGTCACCGTTACCGTTACCGTTACCATCCTTGCCATAAAAACCAATGAAATTTCGCTTAGGATCGCAGCGTGCTGCGCTTTACGAGCCATCCCCAAGGTCCTGACCGGCCCGACTTCACCTTTCGCTTCAGCTTCAGCTCCAGCTCCAGCTCCAGCTCCAGCTCCAGGTCCTGCTTTGGCTCCTGTTTTGCAGCTACAGCGCGCACAACCTTCAAATGAAAGCCAAACGCACTAATGTCCTTAACGGCCAAACGCGTTTCCGTTTGCCAACACGTTGGACGTCTGTGCAAATAAAAAGTAACCATGCTCTAGTCCACAATACACGACTAGCAGATGCCCTGTTTCCTTCAGCCAGCCTTCAAGGCTTCAAACTTGGTTTTTAATGAGAGAAATATGTCTAAATTTGTTCGATGATACACTAGAGCCGAACCAATGCTTCGCCTCGACTATCTTTAGTTCATGGTTCTGTTCAGAGTCTTACTATTCCATCCCTTCGATGTAGCAATTCGATTTAGTGCGAACTAGTCCGGATGCCAAGGTGTTATTTCTCTAGATTTCAGCACAGGTGGACGAAGAAGACTAACAGCTTGAGTTCGGAGCTGTGTTTCGTTTAGCTCAGACTGTGCTTTACAGATTAGATCCGAGACTCACGTCATAGAGACAGATAGATATTTGTTCCAGATGTGAAAAGTAACTCGGCTCAAATTGGTAACCATAGGAACTTATTGCCTACTATTGACACTATTGATTCACGGCGGAACAAGTCTTCTATACATAGGTATATAGTGTTGAAGCAACATACTCGATTGTCAATGTGTATGTAGGGTATGGAGGAAATATAGGAAATCGATTCGGTCGAAAATAAGTTTGCAACTTCGAGGAGATCTTTGACAAAGCTCCACTCCCCACTCGACTGCTGCACTAAAATGCCCCACTCTCTAGGCGAACAGGGTATGGGGAAATATAAAAACTTTGCCTGTCGTTTCGGCCAACAATTCGAGCCTCATGTGCGACGGCGACACAACTTTTTATTCCTTTGTTTAGAATAAATATAAATGTGCACGTGTTTTGGCAATGGCCTCCGTTTTAGTGGTGGCCAAAGCCAAAGCCAAAGCCAGGGCTGCCAATTGGCGGTCCTTGGGGTGGGGCTGGGTGTGGGGCATGCGGCATGCGGCATACGGCATACGGCATAAGGCATGTGGCACGGTGCTGCTGCGCTGGGGTTGCTGGCGCAGTTAAATTTTAATGCGGCCATATCGATATGCGTGCATGAATCTGCCGCCAGCCAAAAATAGTATTAAATAACATTTCGGGCATCGCGCTACGTGCTGCAGACGCCGACGCCGACGCCGACGCTGACTGCAGCAGCGGCAGGGGCAGCGACGTCGACGTCGACGTCGGCATCATCGCAATTGGCGGCTGCAATCGAAGCCAAGTGTGAGCCCGATATTCTTAGCAGAGCTGCGACTTCTAGTCATCATCATCAATCAATGAACCAGTTCAACCGCTCATTTCTAAATTGCCGAATAGGGCCTTCATTTTACTAGTTCAATGAGTCAGAAGCTAAGAACAATAAAAACTGTTCAGTTCTGTTGCTCTTCTTATTGCTTACTTGCTTATCTAATCGATGAACCACTTCAGCTGTTCATTTCGTTGAGTTACAAATTTTAGTTTTAAATTGCTCATTAATGGTTCGTCCTAGCCAGCTCTTCTATTGTTCGCTTGCTTATTTAATTGAGGAACCAGTTCAACTGGCTATTTGGGAGTCATTGACTTAATCATTTCACTAGTTCATTGAGTCTTAAGTTCATGGACGATAATGATGCACGTTATTGATCTCCTTGTCAGTTTTTCTAGTGTTAGCTTTTTGTCAAAAGGGACGAATCACCTTGCGAGCAGCTGAACAAAAGAAAAACGAAGGATAATCCCATGTTCGACTTAAACCGATCATTCACAACACACGGAATAAGTTAACTAGTTCATTTCAATGAGCTTTTCAATGGAACTAGCTCCGAACGAAACGACGCTTCTAGCAACTCGTAAAGTAGCCGGAAAT
Organism: Drosophila pseudotalamancana; assembly: GCA_037075185.1. Taxonomy (NCBI): domain Eukaryota; kingdom Metazoa; phylum Arthropoda; class Insecta; order Diptera; family Drosophilidae; genus Drosophila; species Drosophila pseudotalamancana. Next base: position 82,153 of record JBAMCK010000703.1, on the reverse strand, counting down.
CTACAAATGGTGTCATTCTATGGAACAAGTTCGGAACTGAGGGAAACATCTCGCTCTCTAAGTATAGCTGCAGATCTAAAAGTGTCCTTGACGCCAGCTGTAGTCTTCCACACAGCCACACATTCACACACACTCCCACATACCCAAACACACACATACAAAGGGCTCATCCGTGTGCATTTACCTATGAATATCTCATGAGCTGTGGAACTCACGCAACTGATGAACATTTCTTTTTACTTTGCATAAGTTTCGCCTTGGCGCGAATTCTAATCAATATGCCCCGCCCCCTGGGCACACCCCCTGCCACATTCAGGAGGCAAAGAGGAAGCAAATGGAATCGAACTTTGCTGCCTGCTCACGACACAGCGTTTGATTTCAATTTGACATCGCTTAAAACAAAAACCTTCTGATTTTTGGCGACCAATTTCTCTATATATAGATATCCGTGTATCAGTCAACTTGTCAGTCAACCAATCAGTCAGTCAATCAATCAGTTAATTTGTCAACTTTTTTTACAGTTTTTACGACTTGGCCTGTATTTTAAATTAAATTATTAAACTTTACTCAACTTAACAATATGTCAGCTTAACAATTAATCAGTCAATAATAAATCAGTTAATCAATCAATCAATAATAGCTTTATATATATATAGATTTGACTTTACCCAAATTTAATTTAAAATTAAAGTTAAATATTTGGTTGATTATTTTTCTTTTTTTCGTAACACAAATACAAATATTCATGCCGACAATTTGAATAAGATATTCAACTAATTGTTCAGTTATGTATATAATCACACATATGTATGTATATACATACATACATATATTAATATGCAAATTAAAAAACAAATTCAATATTGATCAAATGTTGCTTAACGAAAGAAATTTGAATTAAAAGGTTGTTTGCTTGAAGCTAAAAACAAAATTCTTTGTTGTAGAAGGATAATCTAGATAAAGTCTTTTGATCCGCTCGTCTGTAATGTTTGTAACAAAAACGAGAATATCAAGCTAAAAATTATAAAAACAAATAAGATCAAGCGCTGCTTTGAATGAAGACGGACGGAGGACCAGATGGAAGGAGACTGATATGGGCAGGAATAAACATATAAGATATATGTATATATATATATATATACCTCACAGACTCATATCAGTCTGCTATCCAATTGATTCGTTATGAAACAGGAATATATATGTATAAAGCAAATTAATTGGCTCGCAATTTGTCCTCTCATAAATTATGTGTATCATCGTAATTAATCTATACGCCCTTTTTCTAACAAGCTTTCCTCACGGCTTCAGTTTTTGTCTACGGTAAAAGCTGCAAAAAGCTAGCGAATGCTTTTACATATAACCAAGGCAAAAACTCTGCCATGTAAAGCTTAAAGCTCTTTCATGTCTAAGCTGAAACTTTATTAAGGACAAATTTCAATGCGACTTTGTTAAACGAACGGAATCTTCAACTTCAAATTGTGGACACCAACTTTTGTAACTTTTAAGCAACGCTTTTTATTGATGCCTGGAACTTCTCAAACTTTCTCACATATTGCATATATATAATGCAATATGCCTTCGATTTACTATTCGATTCTCATCATTTTAAGCTAGATCTGCTGATATTACTTTTAGTTTCATGATTTTATAAAAATATATATAAATCTCTTTTTCACCACACAAATAGGGTAGTGAGGCCCTCGATTCTCATCAATTTCTATTATGAATCTTAGTTTCATTTAAAAATTTTATGAAGGAGCTTTAACTACCCCTTTAATGCACGATGTTCCACTTCTACTCACTTATATACTTATATCGCTTTACTATTCGCTTCTCACGAAGCAAGTTGCTGTTTAATTGAATTTAATATTGACGTTTTACTAGTTAAAAGCTTTTACTCTGATTTTGCTCTCACTCTTAACCACGTTTTTTTCTCTCTCTTTCTCTTTCTATCTGTTTGCTTTATAACAGATAATTCATTCAGATAATTTATAATTATAATTCAGAAAACAACCTTCGAAATAAAACACAAATTGTTGCTTTTGTTTTTTAGAAAAGGGATCTTTGATTTATTCAAATATTGTTTCTGGCCTCCAGAATTATGTTGATTATAAATTGCGGGGCGTACAGTGAAGCCTCCACTGCGTGCGCTGCACATTACATTTATGTGTGTGTGTTTCAAATACTTTTGCTTATGTGAGCGTGCACAAATATACACATACACTTTGTAAATATATATACATACACATATATAGATACACATATATACATATATACCAAGGGGAGTTAAGTGTTGAGTTTTTCACCCGATTTCCATCAACCAAAAAGCACTTGTAAATAAGTGCGAAAATTGTCGAGTATTCAAAATGTGGAGAATGTGGGTTAAAGATAATGGGTAATTTTTCATATATCCATATATATATATATATATACAGATATGTATATATATAGATATGTTGATATATATATTTATATATATATTTATATATATATATATATATATATATACATGTGTGTATGTGTGTATGCTGCATCTTTTGTTTATTACTTTTGGTATGTGGATTTTTTTTTTTGATTTGCATTAAGGTTTCTTTGCTGTATATATATGTATATATACGCGTGTGTGTGAGTATATATATGCATATATATTCGTAATCTACCAAATAATTGTCAGCATTATTCTAACTTGCATTTAGATGCACATAAAATAATTCAAAATGGATACAAAAATGGGTTTCGAGTAGTTTTTCATTTCCGAAACGTTCTTCTTCTTTCTTTTTCTTTTTGTTTTGTTTTGTATAAATTAGTTTAGTTTTAAAAATTATATACATATACATATAGGTATAATTCATAATCGCGTATATCTAGCAAACGTCGCCGAATTATTAATTTATTTAAGTTTATTTTTTCTTCTTTTTTGTTTCTTTAGTGCAAGTTTCACATAAGTTCAGTCGTGATTAAAAATGTTTTTCTTTTTGCTTTTCTTCTTGCTATTTAAATAAAGCTCAAGGTAATGCAAATCGGGCGCTGCGTTCGATCTACCATATAGAGATAATATTATCAGACACATGTGTATGTAAATGCAGCTCGAACTTAGTTTTAAGAAAGTAAATTGCTTACAAATAAATTGTGAACACCCTTTATACAAATACATATAGAAAAATGTTGGGGCACATATACATATATAGTATATATATATATATATATATATATATATATATATATATAACATATACATATATATATAAATATATACATATATATATATATGATCTGGTTATTGTTAATACAAAATTTACAATTTTAAATCAAGTATTTCTTCTTTTTTTTCTATGAGTTGAAAACTTGGAAAATACATTTAAAAATCGGCCCTATATCAATTTATTATTTTGTTTACATGATATATATATATATATATATATATATATTATTTTATATATACTTGATAAATTGTTTATTGTTTATTGTTTTTGTTAGCCCAATAAAACAGCTAAAAGTACAAATTAGTTTGATCCTTAAGATGTTATTGTTACAAACGTGTGTGTGTGTGCCACATATACGTGTCATATATCATCAAACATATCCTTCGTCAGCTACTAAGCAACTAATTATCCAGTTTTTCTGTCTCTGTTTAGTTTTATTTTTTTCTTTTGCTACAGATCTTTTGTATATATCTTTATATATATATATATATATCTTATACTACATATATATATACATACATATATGTATTGTTATTGTTATATTATTATTTACTTTCTTATATATCTTTAAACTAAGCTTTGTTGGCGGTGTTTATTTTTTTTCATTTGTGCTCGCTTGTGCTTTTTCTTCCTCTTATTCTTCTTCAGCTCTATTTAATTCTTGTTTAGTTTTTCTCTTGTTTTCGATTCAAGTTTTTGTAAGCGTATTTTAGGCACTCTTCAAAATGCGGAAGGCGAAAGGGAAGCCAAAATAGACGTCGATCAAAAACATAAATAAAATGCGTGTGTGCGTTTGTGCGAGTCCTTTTGAAGAGCGCTTCGTGCATCGATCGCGAGATCCAAGTTTCTAATTGCTTATCCAAAATAAGTTACTAAAGCGCATTTATTCACACACTCAAAAGCGATCAATCATAATTTCAATTTCAATCAATTAAAGAAATAAAAACAGTCTGTGAATCTAAATAGAAAAACTTTTTCCTCATTTGTGAGATTTTCTACTTTTTGCGAATAAAAACCGAATGATTGATTGATTGATGTGCGTCAGCTCATGAGTGATTGACGAAGCGTTCGACTTTGTTTCCAATTGCTCCCAAGAACGATTTTTCTCAAGGTTTTTGTTGTTCTTGATTATTTTTAATGATTTATTTTGTTAAAATTTTGTTGTTGTTGCTTTTGTTGGTGTTAATGATAATTTTTTTTAAGGAAGGTGTTTGACGAGGGGTTACTTTTGTATTTGGATGGTATGCACACGCTCTACAAGCATTCTAAATTCCAAGACTGCAATTAAACAGAGAGAGAGAGAGAGTGAGTGAGAAAGGGAGAAAGAGGATGGATTCAATTATTAGGTAAACAAACAATAATTTGGGTAAAACGAAAGATGTTCACTGTACACAAATACATATGTGTGTGTGAAGCCATGGTTATACATAAATGCATTTGCTGAACTTTTGCTGCTGGTCGTTAACATCGAATTCTAGATACAAAAAATCGACTACGCATATTTATGTATATAAGTATGTATATACATATATATATTAAAGTTTTGCGTCTTGTCTGTGTGTGTGCATGTGGGGGGAACTGTATTTGAGTTACTAGTTCCGTTAATTGGATTGATCAATGAACTAGTAAAGATCAAGCTTGATCTCAGAATGAACTGCATCGTAACTGCACAAGTTAAGTAGTTCATTGAAATTAACTTCTTAGTTGAACTAGTTCGATCGACAAGCAAGAAAAAGGCAAAACTTATCTCAGAATAAATTGGATCATAGACCACAAATGAACTTTTCAATAGAACGATCGACAAAGAATGAACTGGAGCGCAACTAAACAAGTTCATTAGTGAAGTAAAGCTAATGTGTTCTTAGTACGAACTGAATTATAACTCGACAAGTTCAGTAATTCACTAAAATGAACTATTTACTGAAACTAATTCTTATCAATACGACACAACATTTATGTGCATAATAAAAAACTAAAATAATACATTTCGAATATTGTGTGGCTAATTGTTCTGTAGCAAATGTGCGCTTGTTATTTGCTTTAAGAATTGATTAAAGTTATTTCGGATGCATTCGGTGGGGCTAATTTAGTGATCTATGTGACAAAATGTACAGCTCAAATATCAATCGGATATATATAGCACACTTAAGGGCCCATCAGCCAGACAGCTAGCCAATCAGCGATATCTAACAAAACTAGAAAGCACAGTTATCAGCCATTAAGCTAATCAGATATACAAATCGGAAATAGATTAGAATAGAATACACTTATAAGCTTATCAGCTATTCAGCTAATCAGATATTCAGTTATTTAGCTATTCAACTCAACAGCTAATCAGACATACAAATCGGAAATAGATTGGATGCACTTATAAGCTAATCAGCTATTCAGCTAATCAGACGTTCAGTTAATCAGCTTTTAATAAGTAGGCAACTACGAAATGTCCTGGCAAATGGTCTGATTGTGCATTCCTTTATATCTATACAGATATAGATTTGTGTATGGCAGCACAGGTTAGAAGAGCACAACAGAGCACTGGCTGTTCTTCCCTCTTCCCCTCTTTGGCTTACATTCGCGATCCCTTCTGCTGGAGAACCTTGGCACGATCATTTAGTTCCAGTTCACGTCCAGCCGTAGAGCCGCACTCCTTGGAGACGACGCAGAGAAATTCATTGTTCTCGAATGGGCCATAGGTGGAGTATTGCATGCCAACGCTTATCAGCTGCTCGAAGCGCCAGCCATCCGACAAAGTTGAGATCATCTGCACGGGAAAGTCTTATGAAATCGCAGATCTCTATAACTTATATGTAAATTTAGGACATTACCTGTGTTAGTTCCTGTTCGCGGCATTGGAGCACGCGATAGACTCGCTTCTTGTCCGCATGAGGTCTCTGTGTGGGAGAGAGGAATGAAAATGGGTCAGAGGCGGAATTCCCAGCTGGACTAGGGGTTATAGCTCACCTGATCTCTGTGACTGATGCACTCCTTGAGCAGCGCGATAAGCTGCGTTACATTGTAGAACTCGGCCTCCTCCAGGACTCCCTCCTCAGAGACGCCGTCCAGGACGAGTTTTCCGTGGCGCAAATAGTTGAGCACGGGCGCAAAATACTTGGGATCGCGGTCTATTAAATAGGCGCCCGTTTCATCCTAATATCCAAAATCGTGTCCACATCCAAATCCAAAACGAGCGGGAAAAGTGAAAATCGGAAAAAAGGCAACGAATTAGTCATCGCAATGTCAAAACAAATAACACACCACTAATATAGGGTATTAGTTAGGTGTATGTGTGTGAGAGGGCGTGGCTCTAGGCGGCACTTATTGGAAATGTGTCAGTCGAGGGCCGTTGGTGGCATATATATATATATTAAAATATGTATTATACATTCAGATATAGATTTATAGATAGATATATGTATGTATATATGTTTGTCTTGGTGCACTCTAAAGTAATGGCCTTTCGTTGTGCATTGTGCATTGTGCTCATTTATTATGGCAAATGATGTACAAAAGAGCCAGTTCGACTGTGATTTTTGTACTTAATACCCCGCAAACGTAGGGTATGCACGTTACTATAATCGATTGTAATTATGTGTAGAATACATACGTAGAATCAAATAATATGGAAATCGCGTTGCTTCTCTTAATGTGTACTTTCAAATTCAAGGCCAATACAAAGAACAACTTCAATAGAACGAATCAGTTAACGAACTGGTTAACAGCTCAAAGAAACGAATAGTTAAACAAGACAAAGCTCAAATGGGCAATAGAATAACCAGACAGAGTATCCTTTCTTGAATAACTTAGCGCAAAATACAGGGTATCTGCTACTTATTCAATCATTTTTTGTGCAACCCTACTTTCTTGATGGTAAAATCGAAAAATTAGAGCTGAATACAGGGCATTTTCTGGTCGAACATGTTTACTTGATTTTTATTAAGGTATATTTATTACAGCCAGATATGTCCTCCATTCGACCCTGTTTTCTTGGTGGTTGAATCGAGAAATTAAAACTGCGTACAGGGTATATGCCAGTTGATCACCTGTCCATATAGTATATGTTATTGTTTTTCATCAATTTAAGCAACAAAACAGAACGCAACACGAAAAAATAAAGCGAGCCACACTCAACAGCCGTTCGAATAGGTGCCTGCCCGGCTGCCCGGCTGCCCGGCCGCCCGAGTCTGTGTCTGTGTGTGTGTGTGCCTGTGTGTGAGTGTGGGTGCTTAATTGGCGCGCTGCCTTGGCGTACAAAAATTTAATCAATAACAAAGCGGATGAACACAAAATAATCAAATATTTTGAGAAGAAAAAAAAAACAAACAAACAATTGTTGTTTTCTTTTATTATTATTATAACTTATTTTGTAAATTGAAATTGGCAAAAGTTGAGGCAAACGACATTTTGGGCATTAAAAATTGCCAAACGATTCGCTTTTGTTTATTTAATGAAAAATCTCGTAAATAAAACTCGTGCGTGGCACATATGTTACACATGCACACACATACATATATACATATATATATATATATATATATATATATATTATATATATACATATATATATATATATATATAATTATATACATATATATATATATATATATAATTATATATACATATATATATATATATATATATATATATATATATATATATATATATATACACTATATATGTATGCAGGTCTGTTTATTTGTTATACAGTTACGATGGTTGAAAACTTGGCTAGATTTATGGCGCTATAGAGAAACTGCTTGCTCTTCTTTTTTCTCATGTTATTTCTCGTTGTTGTTGTTGCCAACCCAGCTCCCAGCCACGCCCACTTCTCGACAGCCAAGGACGAGTCCTGGTTTAGCAACAACAACAGCAACAAACCAGAAATAAAGCAACAAGAAAACAAAAGTTGACGTCGCAGTAAACTAGTTTTGGATACAAATACAGAGAAACAGTTTATTTATATATATTTGTATGTGTGTGTGTATGTGTGTGTGTGTGTGTGTGTGGGTACTTTAAAGCTGAGCCAGCGCAAATGCAAGTGCAGACATTTCGAACACGAACATAACACGAGCTGTGGATTCGATAGCTGCATACTGAAATAGTGTTTGGAACTAGTTCTATTGCAGACTTCGCTGCTCAGTAAATGATTCGCTTCTGTGCTTATTAATCTTGTTTATGTTATTCGACTGTTTATGAACTGTTTAGCAACTGAATAGGTTGTGAACTAATAGTATTGAACTTATTTCTCAAATTGAACAATTCGAACTATTTAATACCAACCTTGTCTATTTTTCTAACATTCATTATTTATTTTGAACAAGACAGAACATCGCAACCGGGTGAAACCGAGTGGACAATATTCCTTCACAGACAAAATAAAATTTACATGATTACCACATTACTTTTTATATTCATCCCCAGACCTTGACCCACTGTTCTTCTTACTTCGGATCTTATATATCATATATTAGCCAATTTCCACTGAACGCAATATACCCCATTTTTACTTTGTGAGCGGGCATCACAATGCAACTATTTGAAATTTACGACTTGCAATTTGGTTCGCCATTTGCTGCAAAACAAATAAATAACTGTAAATCAAATAAAGAACTGCATTTTTGTTTATTTGCATAGTTTACACATAAAAAATAAATAAACTTTTAATTATCTTATCTAAATTCGTTATCTTTAACGAATTTAAAATACTTTTCAATTGTATTCTTAACCAACACTCTTATACAATTTAATTTATTCGATTGCTTTGAATCCCAAATCCCGTTTTAGTAAATTGTTCGTGTCGAATCGACTGTGCAGCTAAAAGCAACTAAAAGCCCGACGCCAGCTGCGACGCCGACGTCGACGCAGAATGCACTTTGCGATGGCCCTGGCTACTGAAGCAGCTGCTGTTGTTGTTGTTGCAATAATTGTTTGTGGTGTGACCTGCATGAATAGAACCTGTGTGTGAGTGGGAGTATGTGTATGTGTGTGTGTGTGTGTGTGTGTGGGTGTACTTTGGCTTAAAAGATTTGTGTTGGATTTTAGAGCTGGGAGCTATGAGCGCAATGGCCGCTATAAATACGTGTGCATTGCACATACACACACATATTTATGTATTGATGAATGCGTATAAATACAGTGAAAGACCGCTAGAGCAGACAGCTACTACGTCCTTGACCAATTTCGCAAACAAAAACCATTTCGGGCAATTGGAAAATGGAACTTGAATTAATAAATAAAATAACTGTATTTTTATGAATATTTTCTAATTTATATTAGAATAAAACTTTAATGTGGAAAATTGTTAATTATCAAATATATTGTTTTAGAGGGCTAATTAATAAATATAACTCCAAGTACAGTTGTCCTCTTAAGTGACCTTTTACTGTTGCTTTTATTTATACACATATGTATATACATATTAATCTATGAATGGGTGCTTCACTTACCCGATCAGATATTAAATCACAGTCCTCTTGTATAAGACGCGACAGAAACGAATTGGGGTCACGGGAAAGCGTCGTTTTGGTGGTTAAAAAATAGGTGCCACCCACATTCAGCTTTACCCATTGGTCTGTGCCTTGTTTCTTTAGCACATTTGGGCTTTTGCGTGAGTTAATAAACACTGTGCTCATGTTGTTGTTGTTCTTGTTGTTGACGTAGATGTTGATGTTGATGCGTCTGGTGAAGCCGCTGAGAGTTGTTTCTATTGCGAAGATGAGTATGAAATGGATTGGCAATGCTTCCGTTATAATTACTGTTATGTTGATTTTGTTGTCACAGTTATTGCTATTGTTGCATTATTGCTGCCCTGCAATTTATAGTTACATATACATGCATACGCGCCCACACACATATGCATAAACACATACACACGTGCTTCCGCTGGACCGTAAGGCAAGGCAATTATTGTCTTTGTCGTCGTCGAAATTGTCACCTTATTTGAAGTTTCTTTCCCCTGCGTTACGCAGCGTTGCCTTGAAATTATCTTTTTGTTTCTGTGTCCCTCTCCCTCTCCCTCTTCTTTTCTCTTTCTCACTCTCTCTCTCTCTCGCTCTCTGGGTGTGCGTGTATGCGTTCGTCCGTTTGTATGAGCTTGTCCAGTTTCAGCTCATGCTTTTTTGGCCAGCGAATTTGTTACGTTGTAATTGCTGCAATTTCTACACTATTCTACTGCGTTCTGATACGCGGCGTGAGTTCTCGTCTATACAGCCACGTTTTGGTTTCTGCAACTCATTTATGTCACCGTTCCATTAGCGTTTGATGATGGCAAATTACTTTTCAATGAACATCAGAAAAACAAAACACTGCCAAATACCGATAGATTGTGGTGGACACACGATTTCTGTTTATGCAGCAGTGCGATATATGTCTGGGCTACGAAAAGCAAAACATTGACAAATATCGATTGCATGTGGTGGCCAGGCGATATTTTTATGCTACTGCTACAAGGCTGAATGCTACAAAACAAACTATTGTTTTAATTGTTTTGACTATTATAAAGCGACAAATAACTGAATAAATGATTTTCTCTGATAAAATCTATATTTTATGAACATAGAAAATCAATTTTTAATGCTCAAAATAGTTTTCTGCAACAAACATGCAGCAACCTAATAGTGATGATTGTGGGGCCCAAGAACTTGCAATCGCTATATGGATCTTCGACTACGCAAGGCTGAACGGTATAAAACAACCCCTATTTTGAATTCATTTTTCAAATAAGCCGTCAAATAACTGAATTAAAACCTTTTTGGGAATTTAATACTTTAAATTATGTAGTGCAAATTTTACTGTATTCTTCTGATGTAACATTATAATGCTGTCAACTCTGCCGCCGTCGACTCCACGCCTGCGCATTTAAGCCATATTTGTTGCGCAGACGCTTTCAGTTTGTGTTCAGCTTCTGAAGTCTGCAGACGTGAATTGGAATTTACATAAAATGAAAGTGGAAAATACGCTGATATTGTTTTTGGCTTTGGCTTTAGGTTGCGCAACTGCCATTCCGTCGCCGATGTTATATAAGCGCAATCCCGACGAGAAATACGAAGCAGGTGAGTCAGCAATCCCATTTGAATACCTTGAGCTACTCTTACCCACTTTTATCGCACAGATCTGGTGGCCGTATCCTCCACCGTTATACCGCTAACGGTGCTGGAGGTGAGCTACGGCTTGGGCGGCCAGCCAAGCGATGAGTACAAGGCGGCGTACCTGCGCAAGCTCCGCAAGCAAGTGCTGCAACGCACTTCATCCGCGGCTCTGCCAGCGGCTCACAGCGAAATTTCCGAGCTGCCGCCGGCGCCCAGCGACGCAGATGCCTTGATTACAGGTAAGCAGACGCAGCTAGAAGCAGCCAAGCCATTCAGATCTCTCTCTAACGACAACACCTCCAGTCAAATCCAAGCAGCTGGAGGCGGCCAAAGTCAAGGCCGTCTAGTGGACCAGACCAGAGCAGACCAGACCAGGCCACACCACGCGAGAGAAGAGCAGAGAAAAGAAGGCCAGACCAGTCGGCCAAAACTTTTTGCGTTGGAGTCTTGCAATGATATCATTCCCACAGCCCACAACCAACAATCAATGTTTCTCTCTCTTTCAATGGAATCTAGTTAATAAAGTGCGTCAGCGTCTGCTCAAGTGGTTTTTGCCTAATTGGGCAAGCCCGATGCCAAGTTGGCCAAAAACAAAAACTGTTTTTCTTCTGCTTGCGCATTGCCAACTGCAAGCCGGAAGGATGTGAAACATGAACGCGAATTGAATCAAAATGTTGTATGATGCAATTTGCAGAGGACGAACGCTGAAGAGTGGAGCGTAACTGACTGCTGAACACTCTGTACCAGCCAAAAGATCAAAAAAAAAATAAACAAGATATACAGCTAGAGATAAAGATAAAAATAGAGATAGAGATAGTGATAGAGATAGAGATAGAGATAGAGATAAAGATAAAGAGACAGATACAGATAGAGACCTATACAGATACAGATACAGATACAGATATAAAGAGATATGTATATAGATAGAAAGAAATAGAGAACAAAACCAATACACCCGTTCGTATAGACCGAACAGGGTATTAAGAACAACAATATTAGCAGCAGCGGAAAGCACTTGTTCGATGTTGACTCGATTTCGATTGTTATGTCCTGTTTGGAGGGTCCTTGCGGTTACGTTGCGGGAGGAGGAGGAGGCGTGGGAGAAGGAGGAGCTTGAGAGAATAAAAGAAGGAAGAGGAGGAGGAGGATGGGGCTCGTGCGCTGACAGAATTATGATTAAATCAAACAAAAAAAAAAGACGGAAAAGGAAACAAGACTACAAACAGGACGAACAAGGACAATAACAAGGCGCCGACGAAGAAAAATGGCAGCGCTATGTGAGAAGGAAAATATTTCATATATAGTTCACAGACAGAGTGTGCGTATGCGTGTGTGTGTGTGTATGTGTGTTACAAATAGCGTTCATAAAAAATGAGGAACAAGAAAGGTTTTCCCACTGTGTTAAACAGGAAGATAAATTAAGAGCCAGTTATCATTAGGAAACGCTTTTGTTGCTGCACACTGACCATAGGCAGGCCTTCATAAGTCCGAGAAAGATATATATTCGTACATATACTATATATTTGGTATATGAAACAAGATATTTATGGACCCATAAGTTATCTTTCCTATCTTTTGCATTGAGTGAAGGCAAGAAATTCGAAACGTGTCTTAAAGATTAATGCGAAACGTTACAGAACACTGACGCGAAATGAATTGAGGCGCAGCCAACTTAACAGGTGCAACAGATACTTCAGGGCTGCCAGATGGCCAGATGGGAAAAGATGGCCAAAAGTCGCAGATGTAAATACAGTCTTGTAAATAAACAAGAATTCGAATAAGAAATTGAAGAAGCACAAGGAAAGCCGGCAAATCGAACAGATGCAGCTTCTATTGTTGTCCAAGTGTGTAGTGTGTGTGTAGGTGTGTGTGTAGGTGTGTGTGTGTGTCTGTGTGTGTGTGTGTCCACTTTGACTTACCCGATATCGAGCAAACACTTAAACAAACACTCGAACGAGCAGCAAAGCCGAAAAGCCGCCTTCTGCGTGCTGGGCAAGCATTAGTCAGACATCGAATTGGACAAGGACATGGACATCGAATAGGACATGGACACTTAAGCACACACACTCACACTCACACTCACACGCACACATGTGTGGCACCTGTCTCAGCAGTCGACGCTTTCAGCTGTCAGTTTGCCGTTTGCCGTTTGCCGTTTGCTTGTTTATTTCCTGGAATGCAGGGTATTACAGACTTGTCACGAAGCACGACGGAAAGCACTTGTAACTTCTTAGAGGGTATATATGTATGTATGTACATTCGTGATAAATACAAATACAAACTGCACTGAAGAGTCAAAATGAGAAACTTGAAGAGTAGGCAAGGGAAGAGAAGAAAAGTCCAAAATTTGAAGAAGCGATGTAAAAGCAGATGAGAAGAGAATAAGCTAGAAGAGACTTGAGTGAATGAATGAAAAGATGAAGAAACGAATTAAGAGTAGAAGCAAAGAGAAGAATCCAGAAAAGAAACTATGAGGAAATTAAGTGAACGCAGAAGAGAAGAAAGAGATGAGCAGAATAATAGAAAAAATAAACGCAAACATGTGAAGGAAAAGCATAAGAATTAAAAGAGACTCGAAGAAAAAAATACTAGAAGAGTTGAAAAGAAAAACAATTAAAATAAAAGGGAAAAGAAGGGGAGACAGTAGATGAGAAGAGAAGGAAAGAGAACGTTAAACAAGAAAAGAAGAAGACTAGAAAAGATAAAAGGTTTAAGTGAATCACTACCGCTTTCCTTTCATCTCTCTCGCTCAGTCTCCTCTCCTTCCATCCATCAAAATCTCATTAGATTCGAGTCACCTCTGGGGTCCAGTAGGGTATTTAACTGTTTGGCATTCCACGGATTAATTTGATTTTAAGCCCATTGGATGCGATTACAGGGTATATTTGTTTGCATCAACGCCTCCATCTCGGAGACTGGAAAAGCTAAAGACCTTAAATTTAAATATATTTTCCTGGTTTATGGTTTTTAATTTTTTCTCAATACCTCATTTGTATTAGCGGCAACAGAGATTGCAGGGCGTTCTGGATTGCAGGGTATATGCTAGTCGGTCACTCCTCAGTCTCTGGCAGGCTTGTTTTTCATCGCTATGTGTTGAGTTGTTGCTTAGTTGCGCGCTTAGCATTTTCTACCATACTTTCTCTCGTTCTCGCTCACCCCCTCTCGCTCTTTCTTCAGCTCTTATTGAAATCGGTGTCCTGTCAATGTAGTTGTCACCTGCAAGTTTGTCAGCCTGTGAAATCGAGCAAACACACACATACCCACACACATCAACACAGCCTTGGGCCGTGCAGCATTTCGTTTTGAGTGGAAGAGTCGCAACAATTGATGTGTGGGAAAAGTGAAAAACCACTGAACTGCTTTCTGCCTGCCACCCCTACCCCTATCCCTACCCCCACCCCCACCCCCATCCCTTCGCAGGACAGGTGGATCCTTTCAAGTCCTTGATTAAACATTGTCAAATGCGGCATCGAACTAGTTATTTGCGCTAAACACGATTTGCATCGATTCCTCGCTCAGAGGCAGACACGTATTTTATTTAGTTACGTGTTTCATAGTGTGGTCGGCTTTCCCCTATGCATGTGTGTGTGTCTGTGTCTGTGTATGCGTGTGTCTGCGTAATTCACACGTAAATGAAACCGTGATTGTTTTCCGCACTCTCTTACATTTAATTGACTGTGTGCGATTTGCTTTTAAGTTTGCTTTCAACTGCAGGTAAGTACATTAATTGATACCCTGTAAGCACTTATGACTACAAGACTACAAGACTACACGGCATATGCATGCAAGCGAAAGCCAATTCGTACTGGCATAACGGAATAACATATGGAAAAAGGTTAAATATACATAACTAGAAGCATTCCATATTATAATTATTTTACTGTCTCTTTGAAGAACACCACAGGGCATCTCATAGTTGAGTGTACTCTCGGTTAATTTAGCCTTAGCCTTTTTCAAATAGTTTATAGGGTATGTAACAATATCACGAGTGAATTGATATCGAAAGTAAATGTTCAACGAATTTAAGACTGAAGTGTAAGTTGAAGGTGGAGCGCAGCGTCTACAAAATAGTCCACAGGGTATCTCACAGTATAGCAATGGCGGCAGCAGTTGTTACAGTTACAGCTGTAGTTGCGGTTAAACTATAACACACCCTCTTGAAAATGGTCTAGAGGGTATCTTATACTCTAGCACTGCCAACTGGTGCCCATTGTCGACGCCTGCAGCGGAGAAATGTGTTTGATCTCCGAATTATGCGTTTGCATGACTCTCGGCTTTGCCCTCCACAAACCCGGATAGAGCTCATCACTTAGCTGTGTGTGTGTGTGTGTGTGTGTGTGTGTGTATTAGTGTGAGTGTGCTTGTGTGTTTGTGGTGAGGGGGGGGGGGGGGGGGGGGGTTGGCCATTCATTTACTTTAGCCGATGGCGATGAAAGCCAAACGAATTAATGTATTTTTGCCATTCGATTGAGAGCTTGTCTCCCTCTTTCTCTCTATCTATATATCTCTCTCTCTCTCTCTCCCTCTCTCTTTCTCTCGCCCTTTATCTGTCTGTCAAGTTGTATTATGATTTATGCCATGAGCTGCCACATATGCTGCTAAATCGAGTCTCAGCTCCGTTTAGCATTGTTTCGAGGAATCATTTCGATGACCCTTTTCCATTGTCCTCTGAGGCATATGCGGCGTATACGTAATTTTGTTGCTCTCCATTAATGGAATTATTTTGCTCGTAAATCCCTCGACTGACAGCCACAAAAATCTGTTTGCTGGACTCGTTCATAATGAGTAACAACCAGTATTTAGTGAGTCGTGAACTCAGCTCAATAAAATTAAATAATATCATATAATAATATCATTTATAATTGCTCATCCGTACACTTCAATTACTCCCTCTTTAGTTCAAAGGACTAGTTCTTAATAAATACTAATGAAACTGAACTGTATGGCTGACTTGTTCACAAGTTCACTTGAATGAAACGTCAAATTAAACTAGTTCTTAACAAGAAGACACATCATTCAGAAGAGACTGAACTGGATCGCTCACTAATTCTCTAGTTCAGTTAGACGAACCATCAAATTAAACGTGTTTTTAATAAATAGACAAATCATTCATAAGCGACTGAACTGGGTCACTCACTAGTTGACAAGTTCTTTAGTTCACTAGTTCCATTGAATGAAGAGTTCAATCACAGGTTCAGTTGCGTTCATTAAATAAACGTTAGTTAATTGCGTCAATCGCCGATTGGCTATTGAAGACACCTTCGCAGATAATTATGCAAATTGGATGGCAATAAAAAAGAAGAAGCTAAGGCAGGTGCACCAGAAGAAGAAGAAGGAGCGGAAGCGAAAACTATTCTCGGCCTGCGGCTCCTGTGGCGCTGCCTTATTGACGCACGTTCTGTTCATCGAGCACAATTCAATGATGTGGAAAATTGCTTTAATCGACAACCCTCACAAACACACACGGACACACGGACACACACACAAGCACACTCATGAAGACACGCACACACGCTTCCCGGCTACAAATTTACAAAATATACAATAAATGTTTCCCGATACAACGCCCAAAAAATTGTATTTAAAGCGGTTTCCAATTTCTCTCAACTATGATGATGATGATGTTGATGATGATGGTGATGATGGTGATGATGATGATGGTGATGATGATGATGATGATGGTGATGATGGTGATGATGCTGATGATGATGCTGATGATGATGGTCATGATGGTGATGATGCTGATGATGGTGATGATGATGATGCTGATGATGATGGTGGTAATGATAATAATTGCCATGTGCTTATATACAATATACTCATTGACAAAAACTTCGATCTGCCTTCATTTCCGCTGATAATGAAGATGGCGTTTGTGACAATGATGATGATGAGAAGGACAATAATATTGATGTGTGTGTATGTATGTGTGCATATAACCCAGTACGTGCATTTGGTTGGCAATGACTACGATGTCCTTTCGTTAGCTAACTCAGCCAAACGTAATGTACACACACACCCATAAACATACACACCATACACACATACACTCACACTGACTTACTATAGTGGTTTTGCTAGCTAAACTTCCTGCCTATAGTTGAAATCCTAGTCGAAACTAACGCTGTAACTGGAGTAGGGTTAACTTCGCCGCCCATCTCTCTGTCTCTCTCTCTCTCTCTCTCTCTCTCTCTCTCTCTCTCTCTCTCTTACTCCCTCTCTCTGTCCCTCTCCTTCTAGCTCGCTATCTATCATAGACATGTCAACAGTCAGGCCTAATCGCATGTCCCGCTGCCGTTGCTCGATCAAATTTCGTGAAAGGACGCGCTCGGGGGCCACGTTTATACAGGCAATTTATTAATTTACCAACTTGGCTGCCAGAGCGAAAGCCGCAAAAGCGTTTACACGCCGAGACAACGCATGGCAACACACACACATACACTCACACACACAAACACTTTGAGCCTGGTAACGAATCCGCAGCAACGGCTGCGACGGCAACGGCGACTGCGACCAAAAGCGAAGTTAAAGCCAAAAGCTTGAACACCCTCGACAATGACGCCAACGTTGTCCATAAGCATAAGCATAAGCATAAGCATAGGCAGACGGAGAGGCAGAGGCACAGGCAGAGGCACTGGCAGAGGCACTGGCAGAGGGGGCAGCAGGGCAGCGGCAGAGGGGCGTGCATATGTGTGAGTGCGCCTGTCAAGCAGTTATTCTCTCCGCCTCGGCCACGAAGCGAATCAAGCCGAGTCGAGCACAGCTGAGCCGAGCCGAGCCGAGCCGAACCGAGCCGAGCCGAGCTTAGCCGAGTGGAGCCAAACCGCGTCGCTTGATTCCGCAAAGAATTCAATTATAAACAAGTATAAATTAGTAACTAGATTTTACCCAACTAAAAAATACCCTGAAAGCAGCGCTGTGCTTTTTCTATGAACTTCTCAGCTTATTTCTATACACATACACATATATACATACTTACCAACACACACATATTTGCAGCTTTAGCAGCAGCTGTTTCCATTTTCTCAACCTTCTCAAAAAATATTTTTTAATTATGTCTGTATTAGGTATACGATATTTATTAAATTTCAAATAAGTGCTGTTACGAACATTTACACAGAATCAAAATTCTACTTTTACATATTCAGTGGGTTCATACACATTACAGTTCCATACATTTGATTAAAGCAATACACCCCGCTTACACATACTCAGTGAGTGCAGGGTATAGAAATTTTAAAATGCAAAATGCGCATAATCAAAACAAATCAACACGTGGTTTTTCGCAGCCTTGTCAGAAAAAGACAAAAGCCACGTCGAGCTCTGATCTCAGTGTCGAGTAAAAAGCTTCGTGTTGCTGACGCAGTCGTTGTTGTTTGTTCTGACTTGCGCAGCATTCGGCAGTCTCTCTCGGTGTCAATCTCTCTCTCAGTCCCACTTTGCCTTTTACTCCTTCGCTGCGCTCAAGTGTCAAGCATAGCCGCAACGGTAATGCTGCCAGACTATTGCTAAAATACCATCACTTTGCATGTACAAAGTTAAGCATTTAGAAATCAAACAAGATGGCAACACTCTAAGCTTTGTTCAGCGCAACGGGTGGGGCCCGAGAGAGCGAAAGAGAAAGTGCGATAGTGAGGGTAAAATGTGAGAGCAAAATGGGTTTGGCACGTGGCGCGCGAGAGCGGGAGGCTGCCATAGAGATAGGCATGGGTATGGGCATGGGAATGGGCATGGGCATGGGCAAGGGCCTAAGAATATGACCGTTATACGCGTTTTTTTGTTGCGGCAGTGAACGTAAGCCTGCGCGCTCCTTTGACATTGACGAACGCAAGGCTGCCTTTTGGGCCAGTCAGAGAGCGCAAAAATCACACACACAAACACACACTATTGTAATGGGTGCGAGTGTGTGTGTGCGTGTAAAGTTTTTGTAAATTTCGTAATCAGCATCCATTTTGCTCAGAGCCTGTCGTTCGCTGCCGCTGCTGCTGCGGCTGCGGCTGCGGCTGCTCCTGCTGCTGATGCCGATGCTGCTGGTGATGCTGCTGCTGATGCTGGTAGTTACGGCTGTGCTTGTAGCCCGGGTTGGCAGTGCCAATTCGTTGCTCGTCGCATTCAGTCCGCATCGGCAGCGTCGCATTTTGCCAGCGGGGGACTAACAAACGCGCGACGAGGTTAACGGCAGCCCAGACATAGACCCAGACCCAGACCCAGACCCCAAGTACCAAGAGCCCCACAAAAAAACCTAACTACTAACTAAAGTCCCATTCAAATGT
Organism: Drosophila pseudotalamancana; assembly: GCA_037075185.1. Classification (NCBI taxonomy): domain Eukaryota; kingdom Metazoa; phylum Arthropoda; class Insecta; order Diptera; family Drosophilidae; genus Drosophila; species Drosophila pseudotalamancana. The sequence goes on along the minus strand of JBAMCK010000703.1, from coordinate 62,593 downwards.
AAAATTTTACCGTAGGCAAGTAGAACGAGCCGTTGGCTGACTGCTGAACTGATCTACCCGTTGCACAGAGAGCAGTGTGTGTGTGTGGCTAAAACAGTAACTGTAAATTGTAAACAGTAAATAAAGTGAATGTAAGCAAAAAAATAAACCCCACTCACTCTGGCCTACAACGCCAAATTGACAATAAAAGATAAAACCAAAAAACCGAAAAAAAAGAAAAGAAAGTCAAAAACAAAGTCAAAAACAGTTAGCGCAAATCCAGGCCACAAATTCAGCTCGCAAAATAAATACATATTAATATTTGTTTGTGTGTGTGTGTTAGTTGTCTGTGCGTCTATACGTGCGCTTGTGTGTGCGCTGATGTTGACGTCGACGTCGGCGGCGGCGTCGGCGTCGGCGTTGTGCGTGTCTTTGAAATTTTTGGGTGTGGACTTGTTTCTTGTTTCATTTTCTGCTGCTCTGTTGGTTTCTCTTTTCTCGCTACCTTCTACAACCTCCCCCCCTCCCCACACACACACACACCCTTCCATCTTCTTCAGCAAAAGCCTTAAAGTAACTATGACAACAACAACAATGGCTTCCACAGTGATCAAAGTGCACGACAAATGCAGCAGCAGCAGCGGCTGCTCCCAATTTTGTTGTCATTTTTTTGATGTTTGTTGTTTGTTGTTCCCAACAGGGGGAGGAAGTGCATAAATGAAATGATTTTGGCTTTACTTGGCCTGCCACACCCCCAAGCCATCGCCTGTGGCCCTGTTATTGTTGAATTAATGCTTGCCTGAAAGTAGGCAACGTTTCTTAAAAAGCAAATAACAGCCTCATCAAACAGTGCTGCCCATTTTTTTGTGCTCACTTTTTTTTCAAGTGCCGTCTCAAAGTGTAAAACGTGAAGTTTAAAAGAAATGTTTGGCCAAAGCAAAACAAAGAGAATAAATAAATAACAAGAGATCAAAGGTCAACGCTGTGCGGTGGCTAATTAGGCGCAAGTCCCGTATAAAGCGACCGCGGCTGCGGCCACGCCTCCCACTGCATAGCTGCAAGTCATACACACGCACAGACAGGCAAACTTAATGAGAAAGCAAAGCAAAAACAAAGTTAGGACAAACAATCAAAAGAAAACACAAATCCACAAACAACAAAAATGAATTATTTGTGTGCATGTGTGTGTGTGTGTGTGTGCCCAAAAATGAACAACTCACAGCTGCTCCTTTGACGTTCCCTTTGTTATTGTTGTTTTTGTTGTTGCTGCTAACGAATCGCGCATCATCAACGTCAAAAAGATAACACGCCCCATTTTTCTCGGCTGCCAGTTTTTGTTTTTGTTTTTGTTTTTGTTTTGTTTTGGTTTTCGCTTTGTTCTGTTCTTGTTGTTGTTGTTTTTTTTTTTGACTTGCCTTACTTTGCGCTGCCTTTTGACACGTCTACCAACAACAACAACAACAGCAGCAGCAGCAGCAGCAGCAGCAGCAGCGGCAGCGGCAGCATCCGAAAAAAAAAAACTAATAAGCAGCAGCAACAACAGCAATCACAATAACGGGACACCAAACACAATAACGGGACAGCAACAATAAGTGGGAATATTCGTAACAAGACGCACGCTGACAGCGGTCGACGCACTGTCGATTTACGACTAGAATAGAAGGTGAAGGACAAGTGGAAAGAGGATGGGGAAGGGGGAGTGAGAGTGAGAGTGAGAGAGAGAGAGAGAGAGAGAGATTGAGATAGATAGAGGGAGAAGGGGCTGCAGGAATTGAAAGCAAAAGTTGGCCCACATCAAAAGAGCAGGCGAGCGAGCATTGAAACAGGCGACACATCTACCAGCAACGGCAGCAACAACAACAACAACAACAACAGAAACAGCAACAAAATTGCACCGACCTTTGCCCACTGTCAACTTGGGCGTGTGGGCGTGGCAGTGTCTGCATCAAGTAAACACAAAGAAAAACTGTCACACGGCCAAAAGGCGCGCTAACCCCTTATACTTTGCCATGTGTGTGTCTGTGTGTGAGTCGAGAAGCTCACACACACACACACCCACAGACATACTATAGATCTGCGTGGAGGCCGCAGTAAAAGTCATAAAGATGACGACGAAAGCAACGCCAAAGGACAGTTGATGATGATAATGCCACAGTAAGGCAACAACAAGAACAAGTTATAAAGTGGCAGGGGTAGGAGTGTGCCTGACTAGGTGATACCTCGCACTAAATGACCAGCATACTTAAAAGCATATAAATAATATTTGTGGAAATACACAGTTGCAAGGATCAGTTGCTTATTATTAGGAAGTATTGTTCACAGACTTTTAGGAATTGTAAATTCAAAGAAGAATTCACAGAAATACTTTTGACCACTGTCAAACAGCTTCAATCCTGTTTTATCACTCATGATTGGACCAAAGTAAAGAAGTTACTTTCAGATAATAATATGATTTGATGATAATGATAGCAATAATGACAATGACTATGCAAATAATACAGGCAATAATGCTTATAATGATAATGATAATGATATTGATAATGATAATGATAATGATAATGATAATGATAATGATAATGATAATGATAATGATAATGATAAAGATAATAATAATCATCATGATCAAGACAATGAAAAGGATAATAGTGATGGAAGTCAGAGTTAAACAAAAATCTCGTTGTCCGCGATGGCTATTTGAACTTAAACTATTCCAACATGTCGACTTTTCCCTCCCCGTTTTAATTAGCGAGTGTTCACTGTAGCCAAATGAATTTCAGTGGCAGAGAAAAGCAAGAAAGGGAATTTATTCCACGTCCGATTGAACAGCCACACTGAATACACATAGAAGGTGACCAGGAGTGGGACCCAGAGGCAGGTACTACAAGGATCTCATATATAGTGCGGCAAACGTTGCGTATGCACAACATGCTACATGCCGCATGCCGCATGCCGCATGCCACACAAAGAAATAGCAGCTAGGAGCCAATGGCGGCTTTTATTTGGTTTTCATAAGATACAATTTATTGCTGCCTTGTCATGGAAAGCACATATGGATGAGTATATCTGTTCATCTGTGTGTGTATCTCTTGTTTGTGTGTGTGTGTGTGTGTGTGTGTGACTGTGTGTGACTGTAATAAAGGCTCAGACGTTCGCATAGACATTGACAATAACAACAACAAAACAGCAACAAATAGGATAAAAGACAACGCATTTTATAGCTAGCTAGTGTGTATGTGTATGTATGTGTATGCGTGCGTGTTTGCGTCTCTGTGTGTGTGTGTGTGTGTGTGTCTATTGGTTAGCTGTGACCTTCTGTGTCTTTGGCTGTTGCGGCAAGTAATGCAGCTTGTTGTTGCTGTTGTTGTTGTTGTTGTTGTTGCGGCTTAAAGCGAACAACCAGCCCGCAAAAGTAATCACTGCTTTGTCCCGCACACACTTACACACACAAACACACGTATGCATAAGTTTTGGCTGCTTATTGACAGCAACTAAGTGGCAAAAAAAAAACACAGTTTAAGGCAACAAAATTGTTGAGCAGGCCAAAAGAGAAACTTGAATGCCAGCTCCCTTCAGCAGTGCCCAATAACAGTTGTTCAGTTCCCAGTTCCCAGTTCTCAGTTCAGTTCCAGTGTCAACAGCTACGCCCTCAGCTTCAGCAGCAAGCCGAACAAATACGAGAGAAGGCGAGCAGCAAGCAAGGCCGAGAATGTGCTGACGTAGAAACAACTTTGGCAACACCCAAACACCCAAAGCTGAATGCTACATAACCCCACCTCTAAGCCAGGCCAAAAGGGCGACGCCCAAGCCAAAAGATAGGTGACTTGCCAGCTGAAAAGAAAAGGAGGCTTAGAAATATCAATATTATAAATAATGAGAAAGATAATGATGATGATAATGACAATGAGGCAGAGAATGCTGATAAATAGTAATATTGTCAGTAATGACAATGATAATAATAATCATATTATGAATAATGAGAAAGATAATGATAATGACAATGACAATGACAATGACAATGAGACAGACACAATTATAATGATAATGATATCATTATCATATGATTATTATTATTATAATACTGATTATGTTTATGATTAATGATTAATGATAACGACAATAAATGAATAACAAAATGACAGCAATAAAAATAATAGCGACAATACATACGCAATCCAATACGCATAATGTCAATACTAATGAACGTATAACAATAATTCTAATAATAACAAAATATAAAATAATAATAATTGAATAACGACAGCAATAACAATAATACGAACTATACAAACACGTCCAAGTAGAAGAAATGTCAATATTAACAGACATAAGTCAGCCGCATGCCACGCCCCTCGACTGTACGCCCGTCCCAGAGCTATTGTTGCTGTTGTTCTTGTTGTTGTTGTTGCTGTTGCTGCTGTGGTGCGGCAACATTCAATAGGAGCAAAGCCGGTCAGCAATGAGGGCCAATACAATGAAAGAAACTTTCAAAGCCAAAGTAACTAATTAAAGGCAACACCTGAACACCTCTTAGTGTGTGTGTGTGTGTGTGTGTGTGTGTGTGTGTGTGTGTGTGTGTGTGTGTGTGTGGTGGGTACATGCGTGTGTGCGGCACATTTACATATGTGTATGTATGCATACAAACAAATTGAATTAGGCTCCGAGCTCATTTTGCTAAGCAGAGCTGCCAACAACAACAGCAACAACAACAATTTCCACCTGTGCGCCCATAAATACAAGCACTTGACTGTACGCAGTGTAGCCACGCAGGCAACCATTGCTGCCAGCAACAACAGCAGCAGCAGCTGCAGCTGCAGCAACAACATCAGGAGCAGCAATAGCAGCAACAGCTGCTGCTGTCAATGTCCGTGTTGCTGCTGGCATTCAAGAACAAGCAACAAATTAGGAACGGAAGCGGAAAGCGTCAAGTCGTAACAGTTGTTGATGTTGTTGTTGTTGCTGTTGCCGTTGTTGTTGTTGTGCACAGCGGCAACTTTCTGAATGTGTGTGTGTGAATGTGTGCCTGTGTGTGTGTGTGTGTGTGTAGGAAGTGACTTTCACTTGCTGTTTAAAATTAGCAAAGCATAATTGAGGCCAAACAAAACTGCTGCAACAGCAACAGCAACAGCAACAGCAACAGCAACAGCAACAACGACAACAGCAGCAACATTTATAACAGCAATTTGTAAATTTAACACGCAGCTAAAGATGAAATGCAACTGTTTATGAACCTAATCCATCCAACAACAAAATAAGCACAGATATATATAGGGAAAGAGAGGGAAGGCGCGTGAGAAAGAGAGAGGAAGGGAAAGAAACGACGTGACAGCTGCAATAAAAAATAAAAGAAAATCAACAGCAAGCGAGAAAAATTCAATTAAGATAAGCATAATTACTGCGTAGTTAATGGTTGAACAGCTGCAACACGGCTCGAACGACAGCAACAACTGCAGCAGCAACAACAACAGCAGCAATATGCGCAGCAAAAGAAGCGGCAGCAAAACAAAAGTAAGGCTGAAATGCAGAGCGGAGACGACAGCAACAACTGACAGCAAAAAGCGTTTCATTGCAACAATAACAACAACAACTAAATCAACAACAACAACAGCAACAAAAACAATTGCTGATAACAAGAACAGCAACAACAGCAACTGCCACACTGCCCGCAGCAACAGCAAACACAATAGCAATATAAGAAGTTGCACAGCAACAACACACGCCAACAGCAGCAACAGTTGCCGCCAGTCAAGAATGTTGCTGCTATGCCTGCTCTTCATTATTTTCACTTGCCACAAAGTCGATGCACTGCGCCTCACAAACGGCGGCAACAACTTGAGCAAAGGTGCTGCTGCCAACAAGGAGCAACTGAACATCGGCCTAATCGCACCTCACACGAACTTCGGAAAGCGCGAATACCTCCGCAGCATCAACAACGCGGTTACTGGGCTAACGAAAACCCGCGGTGCCAAACTCACCTTCCTCAAGGACTACTCATTCGAGCAGAAGAACATTCACTTCGACATGATGTCCCTGACGCCGAGTCCGACAGGTAAGTCAGCAACTCACCCACCTATCTAAATCTAAATCTAAGTCTTAGCTGGGCCTTAACTTCGTTAGAAAGAGAATTCAACCTGTAGGTCCAGCATCCATCCATAGGTCTACCTTACTTTCAGCCTGGACTGGGCCGGATATTCAAATATTCATTTGTAAATCCAAGCTAGTCTCTAGGTTTTTTTTAAAAGATAGTCCGACAGGTCTTAAAATTTGTGTGGAATGTTCAACCAATGAATCATCATGTAACTCGATATATGTCCAGGCTAGGCTTAAAGTTCTCTGAGTACGAACATAACGTCGAGTACCGACATACCCTTTAAGTTCTGCAGAGAGTCCAACCTGCAGGTCAAACATTTGCCCAACCTTATGTCTAATCTTAATCTGGACTTTAAGTTCTTCAGAGTTTTTTTTGGGTCAACATCGACTTTGAAATGCGGCCACACGTCACATTCTTAATTAACATTCGTCTTAAACTAGTTCGCCGCTGAGGCAAGTTTTCATACTCATTGAAAAATTATACGAAAGGGTGTGATGTACTTCAATTGAAAGCAAGGCATTTAAAATGAAAAATGAAAAATCTTGTTACATTCCAGAATGAAGCGAGGTTATCTACTAGTCGAGCAGACTTAGTTAGCAGAAATTGCTTGCAGGTGAACTAGTTCCCGTTTAGCCTCCCTTTTACACCTCTTTTGTTCAGCAAACTGAAAACTAAAACAAAAACTGTCTGAAGAAAAGTAGAGAAAAGTCATGAAGTGGATGAATTCTGCTGTGGAAAAAGTTACGAATGAGTTGGGCGTGGCACAAACACACATACAATTACACACACACACACACACACTCACACTCATGTATACATTTATATAAATCTATAAAGCACAGAGCCAAAATTCATTTAAAAACTTTCCTAATTAAATGAGGCCACAATTCAGGGTCAAATGAATCCAATGTGCTGCAGATATTCAGTTATATACGAATATACATATTTATTTCTACATACACATACATATATCTAATTGTATATTCATGTGTGACTGTATGTGTGTGTGTATCTTTGGCTAGAATATTTGCAGGCAAATTTATTTCTGCATTCGAGTTGGGAGTTTATTTCAATTTGTTGAACGGATTCAATCGTTGTTTGTTGAGCCGTGAACTAGATATCCCAATTTATTCACTAGTTCATAGTGATTTCAGCAGAAAAAACCAGTTCAAGTACTGCTGAATAAACCGATTCGCTCTATTTTATTTATATGCGCCTAACCAATATCGCTCCTTGGCTAACTAGTTCATTTCAATAGTTTGCTTAAGTGAGCAAGTTCCGAAGCATACAATGAGGGCTTACATATATTGTAATGTGTGGGCAAGTTTTAGTTCATTCCCATCACATGTTCAACTGAACTAGTTCCGTACAGTACAACGCTGATGTACATACATAAATGCATAAATAAATTAATGCATTTACTAGTTCATAGCCTGTTCAATCGAATTAGTTCCGAAGCATAGAACACTGGCATACCTACAGCCATGTACCTATAGTAAGTATAGTAAGGTGTACATATATTAATGCGTAAGCATGTACATTCAAGCGTAAAAAATGAATCTTGTTCCGCTCGTTGACAAGCAAAAGGAAACTGATTCGCTGCGGGCTATCTATGGGTATGGGTATGGGTATGGGTATAGGTATGTGTGTGTGTTTTACTATATATATATATTATGCAATATCTTTCAGTCTAAGGTTTACTTAGGAATTCTCCACATTTTGTTCCCCTTGAATAAATTGATAAAAAAATAAGCGAAATAAGAAATTCAAACAAAAAGGAAATTTAACATGATGTTTAATGCTCATTGGAAGGAGACTCCACTGGGTCAGCAGGAGAAGGAGAAGAGGAAAAGAGAGGAGAAAGAAGAGGGGGATGGGGAGGCGTGGAGCCTAAGCCTCGGCCTGGCTACGCAAATTACAACACATAACAAATGTCTGACGACTGATTGCCAAACATGTTGTACGAGTGTGTGTGTGCGAGTGTGAGTGTGAGTGTGAGTGTGTGCCAGTTGGGAATTTATAATGGTTTTCTATTCCACACACACTCATACACACACACACTCACGCACGCACACCGACTCACACGCCTTTCTAACAATAGAAGCACATAAAAGTCGGCCTGATTTGAATTTCAGTTCTAGTTGTTGTTCTTGTTCTTGTTGTTGTTGTTGTTGTTGTTGCTGTTGCTATTGTTGTTTAGGCCTGGCACTTAGTTCTCGGTTCCGCTGATTGCTTATATCTTGTTTGTTAGCTTCCACCCAAGCGTCGAGTCCCATTGAGTAGCATTTCGCAACCCAAATCAAATCTCAGCTTCCTTCCCCCTCCCCATTCCCCTCCCCATCCACCTTTTTCCTATTCTAGTGCGATTTTTATTCGGTTCATTTGCAGGGAAAATTGTGTAATAATTGTATGGAAATTGAATTTCATTCGACTGCCACGCCCACACTTTGAGGCGTTGGCCTTTGTGGCTTTGTGGCTGGGCTCAATGGGAGCCCAGATTGAGGTTCCGGTTGATCCCCAAACCAAATCATGCCGAAGCTTCGATCTAGCTTAAATGCAGTTGAGTTAGAGAATTTTTTACACTGAGAGAAATTGGCACAGAAATCGGAATTGCATAGTTACTGTGGAAAACAGTGAGTTTTATTTAAGCCTATTCTTCAATTTTCCTTCATTTACTTTTCGAAATTCTGCAAAACAAAAAGGAATTATGTAAGCCCCATGTGTATCCCAATTATATTAAAATTCAAGACAATGTTTATCCCCCCTCTGGTTCTATCTCTCTCTCTTTTACCCATTATCGAAGCCATTAAAATTGAGTCTAATCCAAGGGCTTCTGCACACAGCATTGAACGTCTCCCAGGGCTCCTTTAACGGAATGGTTTGTGGCTGTGTGTGTGTCTGTGTGTGTGCGTGTGTGTGTGTGTGTGTGCTTGCGTGTGTGTTCCTCAATGTAATTTAATACAAAATTGTATTACTCTAACCTCTGGGCCAGACACAACAACCGATTATTGACTGACAAGCGCCAACAAGGACAACGTCCATTTCGTCCTGTTCGTCCTGTTCATCCTTTTCTGTATTTCTTTCTCTTTTTGATTGGCTAATTATGGAGCTCGGTTCATTTGCGGCCAATGGAACGGGCAGCGATTGACAATTCGCTCATATTTGTAGTTCTTTGAGCCATGTTCAATTAGTGGTCCAATATTTGTTCGCGCCATCCAGCGGTGCGTGTGATGAACATTTTGGTTCTTGCGGTTCGTCTGTCGTATCATTCAGAGCTAGGTCAGTTGCAAGGGTTGTTCAAATGAACCAGTAAGCTTGTTCGGTGATGTGTAAATACATATATATGTTTATACATTAGATGAATCGTTCATTCAAATAAATAAGTATAAATATATCTACATTTGATAAATCCTTTAATTCGGAACTAGTTGTTTTTTGAACTGTTTATTTAAGTGAGTTAATGAACTTGCCCAGTAATCAGTTGGTAATATTTTTAGCCAAGATTTTCTTGAGCAAGTTCATGAACTAGTTCTTTTGAGCGGTCGAATAATGATCGCTTAAACAACTGTTATTCAAATTCGCTCATTCACGAATTAAAAACTAATAAAACTAAAAGTCATTAGAATCGAACTGGAACTCTGAACTCTAATGTCGAAAAATTGCCCAAATTATCGAGCGGAAAATTCACACTTTGAAGCGGTTAACCGATTGGCGGCCATGGCAACCGTTTCGAGGCGCGTTCCCTAAAGCCAATCGCCACATGACGCATGCCACTCATGTAATTGAGTGCATGTGTGCGTGTGTGTGTGTTCGTGTGTGTGTTCGTGTGTTTGTGTGTGCTGCTAAATGCTTGTCCTATGGGAACTATTGCTAGTAAATAAAGCTTTCATAGAAAGGACCTTCTGTGCGGACGTTAAAGAAGGACTCACCCCCCTCTCCTCTCTCCACTCTTTTTGTCCAATGTTTCTCTCATATATCACTGCCTCATAATGGTAGCGAACGCTCCATCCGAAACATTCGGAAAACGAATTTAAGGCGTCGCAGTTGTCGAATGAACTATTTTTAGCCATTTGCCACATCGATTGGGCCACAGTTTTTGCTGCTCCTCTCGACACTTACATAATTACTGCTCCACTTGTCATTTGCTATGTGGCGAGTGGCAAGTGGCAAGTGGCAAGTGGCAAGTGGCAGGCTGAAAAGGGACTGCACTCGCCTCCTCATTGTGGCACCTCGCTCCCCGTCTCTCTCTCTCTCTCACCTTTCATCGACAGCCACGTTGTAAACCTTGTTTACACATTGTCTACAACCGGCATTACAAATACCCCAGCCTCAGCCTCAGCCTGAGTCCCAACCCCAACCCTGACTCCAGCTTGAGCTTCGGCTCCTGCCGTCCATCGCTCATTGACCGCATGAATAGAATAACAACAACTATGAGTGTTTAAGTCGGGAGTGACCGACTGGAAGATAGCCTGCAGCAAACGCCGAGCTTCTTCCACTCTCCAATCGCTATCAAATTTATAGAGGCCAAAGAGCGTACCGTAAGTAGATCCTAAAATGTGGGACTTTGGTAGGTAACAAAATTCGAAAATACTTTAAATCTATGTTCAAAATTGGGTATCTGTATTCCCCCACCTTTGGTTGGTGACGTGCATTTCTAAATCGAAGTAAAGCAAATGGAACGAAAGCAATATACCCCTCTTACTCATTTTAAATGGGATCAGGGTATGACGAGCACAATGCGAAGTGGCAGTGGAAGAGGCAGACTGCGAGGCAGGAGCCGCGGCTCGAGTGGGAGCAAATGCAGGACGAGACAGGAGCAGTAGGCCAGGAGCAGGCCGCAGACCAAGCCGGAGACCAAGCCGGAGACGAGGCCAGACACACGGGACGGGGAACGAGGATCGGGGAACGGGGAACGAGGAAAAAACAGATGCGAGGACTCCATCAAAGCGCACATTAAAATGCTGGCGAAGCGTGTTCCTGTCGTTAAGCGGCGAATGCTCTCAACACCTGTAAGTGGCAAAGGTGATGCTGTCGATGCTGATGGCGATGCTGATGTCGATGCCAATAGCATTAGCATCGATGCCGGGGCTCTTGTCGCTGCTTCTGATTGAGTTCCTCTTTATTTCCCTGCCCCAGCATCAGCTGCTGGATGCGGCTCGAGCAAATAGTTGAAGAGCGTGCTTGAACCAACACAATGCTTATTAAAAAGCGAATGTTAAAGACTGATGGATAACTCGATGATACCCTATGTTTAACGTCTAGCTACTTTTACATATTACATATAGAGCTCCAGAGTTTCGATAATTGGGAATTTCTTTTACTTAAAGGGTATCCCCATATAGGACTTTTATTAACATATCCTTTAATTGACGAACAGACTTATCCCTAACTATAACTATACGAATAGACTAACTGGGAAATAAAGTCGAACGGTGCTCTCCACAAAAGACGGTAAGATGGTAAGACGGACTTCCGATTAGGAATATTTTTCTCTCGACCCAATCTAGAAAATATGATTGCTTTCATATTTCATATCTTATATCTGATCGATATATATCGAATTGAATAAAAAGAAGAGTAGCTTTTGAAGCCACTCGATATGAACTCATCTTAACTTTATGCACTCGCAATTGCCTTTTACTGCCTGTTACATTCCATTTGCATAACTTGATAAAAGGATCTTGGATGGTCGCTTATGGCAACAGGGTATCAACATGATATATAGGATGTTGTTCCTGCTCATAAATTCTGATGATTTGTAATGCGAGACTGTGAGGCAGACGAATGTTAATGTGAATATGTGTGTGAATGCCATGGTTCCATTTGTGTAACTAGTCGAGAAAGTTGCTTATTGAAACCTGTGAAAATGTGTGGAAACCGAATAGCGAACAGATTTACGGACAAAGTCAGTCGACTGAGAGAGTGAACAGAACGGAAAGCCACAAAATACGTGGCCCAAATAACATTTAGTCCTTGCCCTTGCTCCCGCTCCCGCTCCCGCTCCCGCTCCCGCTCCCGTTCCCTTTCCCGATTTCGTTCTCGTTCAGCTTCCCTTTTCCTGCTCCACTTTAGAAGCCATCTGCAGTTGCAGACCGACGACAGACAATGGCATCCATTCAACTTGTGCCTTGTTTGCGGTGCAAAAGCCAGCGGGTGGCCTAAGGCAGCAAAGTGGCAACAAGGCGAAACAAATGGCCACGGTAAGGAAGAATCCAAAGGGTAAAGAGAGGGGGAAACGAAAGAATGCAAGAGAGGGAGAGCAAAAGAGAGTGGACAGATGGTTAAGAGAGCCAAGATGTAAAGCCGAAACACAAACCAAAACCAAGACCGAGACCGAGACAAAGTCCCAAAGAAAGGTAAAAGTGAGAGGAAGAGAGAGAGAGAGAGAGAGAGAGAGAGAGAGACAGAAACAAATGGCGAAGCCAATGCAAGAGCTAACTAGACTTCAAAGAGTCGAGGGAGAGGCAAGAGAACTAAGACCGAATTAAATGGGCAGCGCAAGGCAAGGGGTCACAGGACTCAAAGGAGTCACAATACAGAGCAAGACAATGGAGAGAGAGTGGGAAGCGAGTAGAGAGGAAAGACAACCACAGTCAGAGTCAGTCAAATGAAAAAGGATGGCCTTGCCCTGGCTAGGACACACCGAAGCCAAGCCAAGCAAGAAAACGCAGAAAAATTCATCCAGTCAGAAAGGGAGACCGAAAGAGAGCGGGAGGGTGAAATCAAGATGTAGATGCGGACAGAGATATAGTAGGTTCCGTGGCAAGCATAAATACGCGCAGAGCACCAGCCGCAGTTGACTTCACCTAATTGGGCCGCAAGGATGCTTACAGACGGTTCCAGGTCAACTGATGCTGACCTCGCCCCCAGCCTTTTTCCCAGCCGGACCCGCCTCTAACCCTATCCGTAGGCGTCAACACTTTTGAACTTGGACTCTTTTTACGCATTGATTTAGCTTCTTATTTACACATTTTAGCTGGGCGAGGCGAGAGGCTGGCTCTGATTCTGGCTCTGGAAAAACTGGAACAGCCGGTAAGCCCAGGACCGCCCAGGACCGCCCAGGACCGCCCAGGACCGGCCTCGACACAGCGTTGCGCTCGGCTTTAGTTGAGTTGTCAAGCATTTTGCTGCTCGGTTTTGTGTTACGGGTTATGGCTTGGGCTTTGGTTTCGGCTTAGGTTTCGCTTTCGGTTTCGGTTTCGGTTTGGGTTTAGGTTTAGGTTTCGGTTTGTTGACATCCTGCATACTCAACTGCGTGAGAGTGTGGGTGGGAGGACGCCAGCAGCTGGAGCCTCAAATCGGATTCTGTTTGCAAAGCGAACATTGTGCATTGCTCTATTATGTACACGAACTCACCAACTAACCAAGCCTCACGGTCTCTAACTCCCTGCTACCTCGTTGCTATCTTCTACCACCATTTTCCTTTGCAGCCTGCCTTCCCACCTTTCCACCTTTCTCTGCCCAAGACTCGTTTTTGGAGTGCAGCCGCATCCTTGCGGTCAACTTTCCACACAGGATGTTTGCGCTTAGCCTGTAAGCGTGGGAGGCCGATGCTAATGGCCGAGGTCGAAACCGAGACCGAGGCCGAAACCGAGGCCTAGAGCGCCAGCTGGTCGAGGCCCAGCAAGTAGCTGTGGTTATGCCGGATAGCACGCGATTTGCATTATCTGTAAGTGCTTTGGCATTAACCATTTTGTGGTCTCCACATCTCCGCCCACCACACTAATGTCTCTCCAACCCCGGCCGTAATGGAGCAGTCCACAACCAACTGTTGGGCATGTCGTGAAGGATAATCGTACCTGGACTGGCGAGGCATTTATCTCTTAAACTGGCCTACCTGGCGAGCTGGCTGACTGAACGATTGATTTATAAATTGATTAACTGGCTGATTAACTGACTGACATACTGTATGACCGACTTTTCCATGACTGGAAAAATAATTGTTTGATTGATTGTCTGATGGAGTGACTAACTATCAGCTTGGCTGACTGAGAGAATGACTGCTTGACTGACCGACTTACCAGCTGTGTGACTGACGGATTGGCTGATTGAGGGACTGGATGCTTGATTCGTTGACATGCTTACTGACTGAGTATCTGGTCGATGATGGGTATCTATCCCATTCAATAGATATCAGCTATTCCATTGGGTATATGCAAATACGTATTAATCGTTGTTTCTCTCGCACAGCTATCTTGATTAAACTTCACACATTCGTCACTTGCCGCGCACTTTGTTTCACGTCGCATCTGTCTGCTTCCATTTTGGTTCATTTGGCTCATTCATTTATGCATATGAACTACTTTTTAAATGGTTCATAATTTGTTATGCATTGAACTATTAATTTGACTGCTGTAAAGCGAAGGGCGGGAAGTAAAGCAGATCCTAACGAAGAAACTAAATAATCGATTTGTCGGCCAGCGAGTGGCAAGGGACGGAGCTTCGACTTCCTTTTCCACTCCTTCCGAAAGAATCAGGTTGTAATTTGACTTTGTTTGACATGAGAGAAGAGAAAGAAGAGAAAGAAGAAGAAGAAGGAGTATCAAGGAAAAAACAAAACGAGCAAATCTTTTATGAAATTCACCTCGAAGGCTCCCATCTTAACTCCAACTAAACATATTAAAAGTGCATTTATCTAGGTGTCATCTTCTCTCCCGCTCTCCCGCTCTCCTACGCTCTCACCCTCCACTCAGTGCAGGTGTCAGCTAAACATTTCACGGGTAAAAACCATCAGACAAGAGCTAAAAAAGAGGAAAAAAGAAAGTGGAAAACCGAAAAATCATCTGAACAACACTTTGATATTCGATAAGACGCTGTTCGAAAGGGCGTGGGTGCTAAAGCGGGCGTGGATGCTTAAGGGGGCAGGGAGTGGGTGGTAAAGGGGGCGTAGTGGGTAGTACGTGTTCGCCTGTTTGCGTGTGTGTGTGTGACACTAAAGCCGAGTGGCAAATGGGGCGTCTTCATTGTCCTCCTCCTCCTCCTTCATCTGCTACTCGTCCTCGTCCTCGTCCTCGTCCTCGTCCTCATCTTCATCCACATCATCGTCCTGGTTCTCGTTCCATCACTCTTGCTGGCTGTCGTTGTCAGCTTTAGTATGTGTGCGTGTATGTGTCACAGCTGACCGTGTGACGTCAACAACCAACCATAAAATATGCGCCAAGTTTTACGCCAACCAAACTTAACTTTAGTTTCCTTCAAAAATATTTTCTTATTTTCTTTTTTCCTGCATACCACGCCCTAGTGTGCATGTGTGTGCCTGTGTGTGCGTGTATGTCTGTGTGCTTGTGTTTGTGTTTGTGTGCGTGTGTTTGTTTCCTTGGTGGCTGTTTAGATTATATTCATGAGCTCGCTGCGCGAAAAACCGGTTTCTCATATGTTCCTTCCGCCGCCTGCGAGTGTGCATGTGTGTAAGTACATATGTGTGAGTGTGTGGGTGGGTGTGTGTCTGACTGTGTGTGTAATCGAGTGGAATTATGATGGTATTGATTAATTGCGTGTAACACTATGCTACTGAATATTCATGCATACGCAACTTTCTGCATGTGTCTGAGGCGCGATTTTCGTTCGCAGTTGAAACATTTTTTAAGTGCACACACACATGCACACACTCACTCGCACTCGCACTCACACTCACGCACGAGTCTTGACTAATTGGGTTTTATGGCACTTGACACTATCTCGTCCTGGCCATTCGGCACGTTCTCCTCCCACTCCCTCCCGTTCCCCATCTTCTCCTCCTCCTCCTCCTTCTCCTTCTCCTTCTCCTTCTCCTTCTTCATCCGCCTGCTTCTTCTTCCTTCTCTTCTACTTGTGCCATATCCTGGAACACGTTCCCGCATTAATGCGTATATTAAAATATTATTGCGCTTTTTTATGTCGCTGCAGGCTTTTCCACATTTTAGCACTTCAAATAGCTGCGAATCGTAAACTGTGACAACACACTCACACACTCACACACTCACACACTAACACACTCGCACACTCGCACACACGCATACAGACTTGTGTGCACAGCTGAATGAGTGCTTGTCTCTATGAGAAATACCAGAGTTTTAGAGTCAGGATTCGTTCACTTGAACTGGACTAGTCGTGAACTAGATTATTGATTTGATTCATCAGTTCACCATTTTGAAGAATTAATCGGTTTTTGGGTCAGTTCAGACGAGAAGCGCAGAACAGCTTATTGGAACCAGTTCTTAAGCAGATAAACAAAGGAGGTAAGGGGAATGATTCGTAACCATGTGAACTGGATCGTTCACTGATCACTGAGTGAATTCTCTAGTTCGACTTCAGCCAAATTTCATTGCTTTCATTTTGCCTGCTTCTGCATCTGCTTTTGCTTTTGCTTCTACCTCTTCTTCTTCGCTGTTTCCGTTTCCAGTCGCCTGTCAATATGAAGCTTAATGCAAAAAGTTTGTCCGCCGTAAGCAACACACACGCACCCGCAGACATACACGCACACACTCACAAGGAGCCGCCCTTTGTTGCCCAACTCTTGATAACTTGCGATAAAAATGAAGGCAATTGAATGATGCTTAAATAAAATTAATGGATGTTATAATAAGTTGACAGACTTGCCAGCCACAAAGACTCCCCCAACGTGTGTCTGTGTTTGTGTCCGTGTCTGTGTGTATGTGTGTATGTGTGTATGTGTGTATGTGTGTGTGCGTGTCTCTTGAGTGTGCTTGAATGGGTTGCCGTGTCGCGTCGTTTGCCGTCAACAGTGCTCGACGAACCGAGTGGAACTTTTACTCAACTTCTGGCTGCAGAGAAACGACAAAAAGAAGAGACACAAAAAATGTTGCTTTTAAATTGTAAGCCTAATGGTTTTCCTTTTAAACCGTAATTCAATTTAATTTCAAATTGAACTTAACATTTTAAGCCAATTAGCACCCGAAAAGAGATTATGTTGTCTTCTGCCATCGCCTTTCTTTTCGCTTCTCATAGCATGAAATGTGAGCAACTGACCGATTGGCTAGCGAGCGAACTCTTTAACCTTTTTCCCTCTCGCGCTGTCTCTCTTCCTCTGCCTCGCTCGCACGCTCCATCACCTCTCTTTGCGCTTCTCATAGCATGGGTGTCACTGAATGATTTGAATGGGGAGCTGCACTCCTTTCTGGCTCTCTCTCTCTCTTTCTCTCCCTCTTCCTTTCTCTGTACTTCTCAGAAGTTTGAAACACGAGTAGCTTAGCAAGTAATAATCGAGAAACCAGTTAACGCTTGACTTTTTCTTACTTCATCCTCTCACTATCTTTCACTCTCCCTCTCTCCCTCTCTGTCTCTCTCTCTCTCTCTGTCTCTCTCTCTCTCTCTCTCTCTCTCTCTCTCTCTCTCTCTCTCTCATTGTTTCCTTGCGCTTTTCATAAATGTGAAACGTGACAATCGAGAAATCAGTTAAGTTTGCGTCTGTCTGTCTGACTTTCTCTCCCTCGTCTTCTTCTTATTTTCTCTATCATCTTTCGTTGTGCTTTTGAAACGTGAATAACACAGTGATATGAACGAACGAGAAATGTACAGATTAAAAGGACTAAAGCAGCGAATATTTCCATTTATTAACAAAACCCGCTTTTTTCCTTCAATTAATGATTTTTTCAGGTGGAATATCTCACTTTTTTCCGCTCCAGTCGGTTAGTCGGTCAGTTAGTCAGTCAGTCAGTCAGTCAGTCAGTCAGTCACTCAGTCAGTTTTTTAGTAGTTTCTTTCCTGATTTGTGTTTTACTTTGTGGAAAGCAGAGCTGTTTTCCATTTGAAACCCATTTGAAAATTGTTTTTGACAAACGCGTAGTGGGTTTTAAATTTAAGCAAAAACTTTTTGCTGTGTGCCTTCAACCTTTGAGAGCTGACAAAGCAGAGTAACTGGATGACTGCCTGCTCTGACTCACTGACAGCTGACAGAGGGAGGCGGGCGTTGGATGGGGCGTGGTAGTGGCAAGCGCTGCTGGCATCTGGCAGCTGGCAGCTGGCCAAAAATTGTAGCAGCACGGTGTCAAAATTCAATTTTCGCATTATTCTGCGTATATAAATGAGTCCTCGTCCTGCCTTTGCCTTTGCCTTTGCCTTTGCCTTCGCCTTCGTCTTCGCCGGCGCCTGCTTTCAGCTTCCTTTGGCATGACAACTCAACGAATCACTCAGCTAGTTTGACTACTTGCCTGCTTGCCTAATTGCTTACTTGCCACAACTGTTGGTGGCTGCCGCTCTATGTGCTTCTCATTACCGTCTAGGCTCCTCTTTCTTCTCCCTCTGCTCTTGTCCTGAGCTTTCTTTGCTTTGACATCGCATTTCTTAGCCGCTCTGACTAGTTGCCACGGTCGTGACCGTTCTATTATTTGGCACTTGCCTCCCTCTTCTCTTCCTCCCACTCTGGCTTCACCTTATCTGCGCTTTCTTGCGATGCTCTAATGCTTTAACTAGTTGCCTACGCCTTTACCTGTCCATCTGCTGACTGGCATTGTCAACTAGTTGCTTCTGTTCCAACCGTTCTATGCGATTCTCCCAACTTATTTTTTGCCTCATGGGACTTTAAAGGAAACCGCGCAGAAGCTAAAGCTGGTTTCAGTGAATCCACTAAATGAGTTATTGGCGGTTTCGTAGCTTTTAGTGTATATGTATGTGTACGAGTGTGTGTGTAAGTCTGTGAGTGTGCGGATGTGAGTGTGCGGATGTGAGTGTGTGTGTGTGTGTGTGCTGTCCATGGCATAAGCTGCTCGCGACCGTTTCACAGGAGAGTCAAAAGTTTTTAGTTTGTATTTGAAATTGAAATTGAAATTGAATATCAATTTAAATTGACGGCAACAGACGAAACTCTGACAGCAGCCTCAACAATAACAACAATAACAATAACAACAAGAACAGCAACAAATAACAACAGCAACAAACATTTGGAAAGGGAGACTTAATTACTTTGCTTTTCATGCGGCATGAAAAACTTGTAAATGCATTTTTGCAGCCCCGATAACTGTGCTATAGTTTTTTATGTGCTTTACACAGCACTGAAACGGAAACGGAAACGGAAAAGGAAGAACACAAGCTCGAACAGAGGGAGTACTGTGTTTCATTCCCGAGTGCGCGACTAGCAAATACCCTGTACAAAATACCCTGTTAAAAAGTCACAAATATGTGCAAATTTGCGAAACTAGAAATTGCGCGACTAGCAGATACTCTGTGATAGTAACACACTTGTCATGTGCAACATTAGTCTCTGTGTGGAATACATTTTGAAATGTTAAGCAAATGAGGCTGACAGGTCGAGTACACCCCTTGGACTCTCTCAATGGGACACAGGGTATATGAAGAAGAGGAAACGGAAAAGGAAACCGAGACAGGAGCGCCAACAAGCATTTCAAAAGCAATTAAAAATGTTTAATACATACAATTAAAGTTTTTAATGGACAGGCGGGTGGCTTTTTCGCTCCCTAAAATAGGGCGTGGCATTGGCAACCGTAACAGAAGGGAGATTCGTGGAAAAATCAAACATTTTTCGCCTGGTAATTAAATCAAAATTCATTCGGTCCGAAATTAAATTTGCCGACTGTAAATTTCATGGACCAAAAGGTTGGCCAACTGAATGTGGAATGTGGAATGTGGCAGGAAACTCATAACGTTGCCAGCCAACAAGTCAGCAAACTCCACCCCCATTCACCATTTCATCCCCCGGTCGTAAGCCTTTAAGACCCTAGCCCATTTCTGGAGGCCAGGCATAATTTCATTAAGCGCTTTTCCATTGTCGCTTTAAAAGAGGAACAGGTTAAAACCCCGCCTTTGGTCGAAGGTCTATCCATCAAGCTGAAAGACTGTGAGCCTATCTAACCATATTCTATATTTATTCATCTGTTCAGTTAGCTATCGATCTATCTGTCCATCAAGTTATCCGGGCTTTCGGGTTGGTAATTGAATGCATGGGCAACTGTTCATCAAATTAGCAGCACCTCCTTTGGCGTTTCGAATGCAAATAGCAGAAATAAAGTGATGAAAAAGTTAATTAAACTTTTTGATGAGATTTTCAGATTTTAGCATTGAGCAAAGCTCCTTCATCCTCCCCGCCCCGCCCCGCCCCGCCCCTTCATACCAATTTGCCCCGCGGCCACGCCCAACGCATTTCTCTAAGATTCACGTTCGACAAAACTTTCGACACACATTCCCCCGCCCGCTCCCTCTTTCTCTCTCAGATATTTATGCCCAAGTTATGTTTGTTCAAGTGTCGGCTCACTCAACTTTCAAGTTTCAACTTTGACATGTCATTCACACTCACACTCACACTCACACTCTCACTCACGCTTACACTCACACTTACATTGACAACCGCCTGTCGCTCGAAGCGCTTTTTGGTGGCTCTCATACAGAAACTTTCCAAATTATCGCCGGTCATTGTTTTATTAACTAAACAACGCACTTGTTCACGGCCCATCACGAAGATTCCTCAGCACAAGCATCCTTTGCAATAGTCTTTCGTAATCCCACCTCACTATTGCTTATAGCCAACCTCTCCTATAACGAGCTGCCGCCAACTTCATTATCGGTTAGAGCCAACCTTTTGTACAACCAAGCGAACCCCCAACCTCATTAATGCATAGAGCCAACTTATCCTATAGAGAGCTACCCCCACGGTCTGTGCCGTTGATTATTGCAAAATGAGCTACCCCAAAGCGTTTTAAATCGATTATATTGACTCCATGGCTGATGTTGATGAGCGGACGTCCTGGACCGCCGGGAATACATATGAATTAATTACAATGTGTCTGCCCCTCATCATGAAAAATACCTTATCATTCCAGCTCATTTGCCGGCTCTGCTGAGCACAGCACAAAGTTCGGCATTCGACTCAATGTCGCAAATGAAGCAAACACTTTTACCTTTTTTGGTATCACATTTAAATTAATATCGCTATCATTTTGAATGCATAAAGCATTCCAGGAAAGCCAATAAATTGTCAATAATAATCAAGGAGTAACTAAAACAGTGAGTGTTAATGATAGAAACCTTTTACCCATCGAATTGGGATTAAGGAGGTTATTTAGGTACAAATACGCGTCTTCTTTGAGAGACCTCAACAGTCGGCTTGTCTTGTCTCTGTATAGAGCCATTTCAAATCGGGTGGCACGTAACTCCTTCTTATAGAGAGACTTGGGCATCAGGTACTCGGACAAAATCATCACAAGGCAACAGAAGAGAAGCAATCAATCACTCACTCAAGTTGTTAAAGGTGCAAAAGGATTTCGTTTGAAACCAATTTCGGGACTGTTTTAAAGCAGTCAAGACGCAATTTGGTAGCGTGTCCCAGTTTCCATCTTTTAAGTGTGCTAATTAGCGGTCTATGCCTGTAAATGGGGATTTCGGTTTCGCCCGATACACACACACACACACACACACACACGCGCGCAACATAAAAAGGCCGCAGAAATTTAGGCATTACGTACAGGTCTGCAATAGCAGAAACAACCATCGGCACCTGCTACCAGCTGCTACCACCTCATTGCGCCACTCCCAACAGGCCTCGGGGCTTACCACCAATTGAGTGGCGCTCAACACCTCAGCCACAGACACAGACACAGGCACAGACACAGACACAGACGCCAGCCAACCCACCAGCCAAGCCAAACCCAAGAGACACTTGATAACCTAATAAAGCAAAATGCCTCCTACGCTGGCTAATCTGTAATTAATTGGCGCACACATCTGTAAACAGGACACGCACAAGGAACCCGAGCTGGGGCATTCCGGTCAGTTGGCTTGCCAAAGCGTTTCACACACATTGTCGTTGGGGCACGTTCCATAGAATGGAGTTGGACGAACGTCCGACGTAGCGTTCGAGGCAGGGGTAGGCTGATTATCTTCTGATAATGTGAATCAAACCGGAACTCCACTCCTTGCAGGCGTTTTAAAGTAGAGGTTGACCTTTGATTAACCTATGCTAATGTCTAATGTGTAATGTGTAATGTGTAATGTGTAATGTGTTTCGAACCCAAACCCTCGATACTTGCAGCCATTTTAAGCACCCTATGCAAGGAATTCCTGCGCGTCAACGTTTCGGCCATCCTGTACATGATGAACAACGAGCAGTTCGGACACAGCACCGCCTCGGCACAGTACTTCCTGCAGCTGGCCGGATACCTGGGTATACCGGTGATCTCCTGGAATGCGGACAACTCGGGCCTGGAACGTCGCGCCTCGCAGTCGACGCTGCAGCTGCAGCTGGCGCCCAGCATCGAGCACCAGAGCGCGGCAATGTTGAGCATATTGGAGCGTTACAAATGGCATCAGTTCTCGGTGGTCACCTCACAGATCGCCGGGCACGACGACTTCGTGCAGGCGGTGCGCGAACGAGTGGCCGAGATGCAGGAACACTTCAAGTTCACCATTCTCAACTCGATTGTGGTGACGCGGACGAGTGATCTGATGGAGCTGGTGAACAGCGAGGCGCGGGTCATGCTCTTGTATGCCACGCAGACGGAGGCCATAACCATACTGCGCGCCGCCGAAGAGATGAAGTTGACCGGGGAGAACTATGTCTGGGTGGTTAGTCAGTCGGTGATTGAGAAAAAGGACGCGCACTCGCAGTTTCCTGTGGGGATGTTAGGTGTGCATTTCGATACGAGCAGCGCCGCATTGATGAACGAGATCTCGAATGCGATCAAGATCTACAGCTACGGTGTCGAGGCCTATCTAACCGACCCGGCGAATCGCGATCGTCGCCTAACCACGCAGTCGCTGTCCTGCGAGGACGAGGGTCGTGGCCGTTGGGACAACGGCGAGATGTGAGTATCCTAGCCCAGATAATAGTTTTCATAGCTCGCTCACTCTTGTTGGTCAGCTTCTTCAAGTATTTGCGCAACGTGTCCATCGAGGGCGACCTCAACAAGCCGAACATTGAGTTCACAGCCGATGGCGATCTTAAGTCCGCCGAGCTGAAGATCATGAATCTGCGACCCAGCGCCAACAATAAGAATCTCGTCTGGGAGGAGGTAAGTGGATCGTTGTGCATGCCCCGGAGCTTTAAGTCTCACTCGAATCACTTGACTTAAACTTATTTTTCTCTGGCACTCTATCACAAATAACTCACTGTACAAATAACATATGAACCACAATCCACCAACCACCAACCACAATCCACCAACCACAATCCACAACCCCGCACACATTTATTTTACGTAATTGCTACTCGATTCATTTTTGGGGACACTCACCCACACACACACACACACCACAGATCGGAGTGTGGAAGTCGTGGGAGACACAGAAGCTAGATATACGCGACATTGCGTGGCCAGGTAACTCGCACGCTCCGCCGCAAGGTGTGCCCGAGAAATTCCATTTAAAGATCACATTCCTCGAGGAGGCACCCTATATCAATCTGTCACCCGCCGATCCAGTGAGTGGCAAGTGTTTGATGGACCGCGGTGTGCTCTGCCGTGTGGCGGCCGATCACGAAATGGCCGCCGATATTGATGTGGGTCAAGCACACCGCAACGAGTCCTTCTACCAATGCTGCAGCGGCTTCTGCATTGATCTACTCGAAAAGTTTGCCGAAGAATTGGGCTTCACCTACGAGCTGGTACGGGTTGAAGATGGTAAATGGGGTACACTTGAGAATGGTAAATGGAATGGTTTAATTGCCGACTTGGTTAACCGAAAGACGGACATGGTCCTCACATCTCTCATGATCAACACCGAGCGCGAAGCGGTCGTCGATTTCAGTGAGCCCTTCATGGAGACCGGCATTGCCATTGTTGTGGCGAAGCGAACGGGCATCATCTCGCCCACCGCCTTTCTGGAGCCGTTCGATACGGCCTCCTGGATGCTGGTAAGTCCCACTGGTCTGAGCCCTGTCTGTGCCCGGTAAGTTCCTTCATCTCTGCTTTACACGCTTTCTCTCTCTCTCTCTCTCTCTCTTTCGTTCCTTGTGTCGTACCTTTGCTTCGTACTGCACCTGCTTCTCCCTCTCCCCTCCTTCCTCCTTCCTCCTCTCTCCAACCCTTCCATTTCCTAATTGAATACAACAGGTGGGCATCGTCGCGATACAAGCGGCCACGTTTATGATCTTTCTGTTCGAGTGGCTCTCACCCAGCGGCTACGACATGAAGCTCTACCTCCAAAACACGAACGTCACACCCTATCGCTTCTCGCTCTTCCGCACCTACTGGCTCGTCTGGGCGGTACTGTTCCAAGCGGCTGTCCACGTCGACTCGCCCCGTGGCTTCACCTCGCGCTTCATGACCAACGTCTGGGCTCTGTTTGCCGTTGTCTTCCTCGCCATCTACACTGCCAACCTGGCGGCCTTCATGATAACCAGGTCGGTTGCCCTCCCCAATACAATTCTCGACTAGTCGATTCCCCATTTGATCCACTCGTCCGTTTGCAGAGAGGAGTTCCACGAGTTCAGTGGACTCAACGACAGTCGGCTGGTCCATCCGTATTCGCACAAGCCCTCGTTCAAGTTCGGTACGATTCCCTACAGCCACACGGACTCCACCATTCACAAATACTTTAAGGACATGCACTACTACATGAAGCAGTGAGTAGCGAGTCGGCAAGTCCTCAGTGAACCTGCTTGCTCATGTCCAATGCCAATTCCTACTTCAATTTCAATTCCAATTTCAATTCCAATTCCAATTCCAATTCGAATAGATACAACAAGACGAGCGTAGCGGATGGCGTCGCCGCCGTGCTGAACGGCAACCTGGACTCCTTTATCTACGACGGCACAGTGCTGGACTATTTGGTTGCCCAGGACGAGGATTGCCGCCTGATGACGGTCGGTAGCTGGTACGCCATGACAGGTAAGTTGTGCGCCTTCTGCTGTAAGCCCTGCTTCTGGTCACTGAAATCTCCGCTGGGTTTTAGGCTACGGCTTAGCCTTCAGCCGCAACTCCAAGTACGTGCAGATGTTCAACAAGAGGCTGCTGGAGTTCCGCGCCAATGGAGACTTGGAACGCTTGCGTCGCTATTGGATGACCGGCACTTGCCGGCCGGGCAAGCAAGAGCACAAATCGTCCGATCCGCTGGCCCTCGAGCAATTCTTGTCCGCCTTTTTGCTGCTGATGGCCGGAATTCTTTTGGCCGCATTGTTGCTACTGCTGGAGCACGTTTACTTCAAGTACATACGCAAACGTTTGGCCAAGAAGGATGGCGGTCATTGCTGTGCGCTCATCTCCTTGTCGATGGGCAAGTCGCTGACCTTTCGCGGCGCCGTCTACGAGGCAACGGAAATACTGAAGAAGCATCGCTGCAACGATCCCATTTGCGACACGCACCTGTGGAAGGTCAAGCACGAGCTGGACATGTCCAGGTTGCGGGTGCGTCAGCTGGAGAAGGTCATGGATAAGCACGGCATCAAGGCGCCGCAGCTGAGGTGAGCTCCAAACATCCGCAAGTCCGACTTCCTCTCATTCCTCCTTCACCGGTCACCCAACCTTAGGCTAGCCTCCTCTTCGGATCTGCTCAACCATCATCACCTGAAGGAGCGTCCGCCGCTGCTAGGAAATCTCAGCCTGGCTGCCAGTGCACAAGATCTATACAGGTGGTAAGTTTTTTATTACAGTGCCACCTTTGCATGCAATCCTCATTGTTATCTGTGTGTGCGAGAGAGTGTGAGGGCCGACTTAATCGGTAGCCAGCGCCGGTGGCTGGGTCCTTAGGCAGCAAGGACAGCTTCCACAGTTGTGTTAGTGATTCAATTAAGCATTCGATTAGGATTACATTACAGTGTTATTCCTGTTGCCTCCCCAGCGGCCAACCTCTAATAGAAATATATGGAAATTACTTTATTGAATTAACTTAACTCGTCCTTCCAGTCAGCCAGCCGGCAAGTTCCTTCGTTTCAGCCAAAGAATTTGCGGCAGTTCCTGTTCTCATTTGTTTGAAGTCGACTCAGGGCGAGGCGCGTCGAGGTGAATCGTCTTCAGTCGAGGCTTACACACACATTTGCATATCATTTTGCGTGCTCCGATAGGCATGTATACATACCCCTTTGTCCCGTTACGGCTGGTCAGCGGTCAAAACCGCTCAAATTTGCCAATCAAAACGGAATACGTGTCCTTTTCGACCATTAGAGTGGTAAGTGGACAGGGATTACGTCGGGATCCATCCACAAAGTCCGTCAGCCGCGAAAATCGGCTTAGTTGCAAAAGTTTCCGAAGTATTAGGCGTGGTACTTGAAAGCCTCGCATGTCCGAACTTTTTGTCAGTTCGAACAGAATTTTTAACCGAAACTGGATTTGAGTTGAATTAAGCATTTGATATGTACAACTGATAAACAGACAACAAATCTGGTATTCAGGTCTAAATTGTAGAGCCTTAGGCCCAAGTAAGCAGTTCGTCAGCACTCTCGCGCGCTCGCTCGCTCTTCAATATATATTTATATATATATTTGAATTGTAAACAATGAGCAATGAGCAATGAGCAATGAGCAATGAACGATAAACAGCTCTGAGCACACATAAGAGTGCGTAAATAGGCGAAAAAGAGGATGATTGATCTGATATTCAGGCTGTCATAAGGTTTAAAAAAAAAAAGCAGAAACCCGTTTTAAATTGTAGGGGCTTAGGCCCAAGCAAACAGTTGGTCAGGACTCTCGCTCGCTTTCTAATATGTTTGATTCGTAAACAGTAAGCAATAAGCAATGAGCAATGAGCAATGAGCAATGAGCCGTGCGTAATGAACAATGAACAATAAACAGCACTCAGCACACATCAGAGTTCGTATTTAAGCGAACAAAAAGTTTAATTGCCGCGGAGTTGGGTTTCGGATTAGCATTTGAACATGTGTTGCGATGATTTTGTGGGTTCCTTTCGGAGGTTCGGCGTTTAAAATGCTGAATAATGTTTTCGTTTTCCGCTCACGCATCAGATTAGGCCCTTTTCTGCTGGATGGTGGGCGTGGCAAGTGGGCGGCCGAAAAAGTTTTTTTGTACAAATTGTGCAAATTAAGCGCATGAATAAAACCGCCAAAAAGTTTGCGGCCCAACAGCAAAATTTGCCAGAAATATGAATGCATTTGCATAAGTGCGCACATATGCGCGCACACCCACACACACAAACACTTTCACACACATGTGTGTCTGTGTGTGTGTGTTTTATTTGTATTCGCGGCACGTGAAAAGTCGAGTTGTAAACTTTTGAGGGGTCGAATATCTCTCGTTTGGCATCGTGCTGTTGCTTTTGTTGTTGTCGTTCTTTTTTTCGGTTAGCAACATTTGTTTTGGCAAACAAAACTTGTTCAGCAAGCAGGACCCGTTACTCGAGCTGAATTAAATTGGAGTGCGGAATCCATTCAGAGAACAAAGCACTGAGAAAAAGGTCTCGATCGGCTAAATTGGTTTAGTTTTCATCAAGTTACGAAATCCGCAAGTACGGAACTACTTAGTATGCATTACAGGACCAGCTCGAACAGGTATTTCGGCTGCAGCTTACAGGGTATCTGGCGGTCGGACCACAGCTCATGTTAAGCCAAGACTTGTTCCATTTTTCCATTTTTCCACTTTTCCACTTTTGCACTTTTCCATTCCATTTTACATTCACTTTACGGGGATACCTTTAGGTGAGGTTCTGCTCTCATTGATGATTGATTGATGATGTTCCATTGGACTTATTCTCTGCTTCTCTCTTCCATCTCGAGGATTTTCATGTGTGTTTAAGTGTGTGTGTATGTGTGTGTGTGCGTGTTCCACTAATGCGGTGCTCGGCTTCAATGACGGCTGCCCCCGATTTCTGGCGGATAAGTGGGAAATGTGCATAAATTTTGTGTGCTATTTTTTATGGAGTTGCGAATTTCAGATCAACTTGACAAACAGGTTCAGTGGTTCATTCGCGAGTCGTAAACTAGTTCGTTTTTCTGATTAACCAACTTGATTCGCAAATTGAATAATTCGTGTTGAAAGGCTGTTTAGTTGCTGCTAATTCATAACTTAACAGTAGGAACCAGTTCATGAACAGCTCTTTTGAACAAATCGTTTATGAGCAATTAAATACATGCACAAAGAATATTGTTGATGACTCACTGAACGGAATCGTTCGGTAAGCACTGAATAAGACAGTTAGTGCAAACGAACTAGTTCCAAACGAAAAATACTAAATAGAGTATCGTTCATTCGACTGTGGATCCCTCGCTGATTCCCCACTCACTAATTCATTTGAAGCACCTGCACGAACTAGTGGTCAACGGAACACTCAACGGAACACTAGTTCGTTCTCAATGGTACAGCACTAGTTCCGCACAAGGCACAAATATTTGTTACCCCGCATGTTTAACGTAATCGCACTATATTCACAATCAGATATACATAGACACAAAGACATGTAGACAGAGATATATGTATATATGTACATATGTATGCCCGATTAACATTTCGGAGTCTCGTTTCGCATGTTCGGTTGGCTGCTTCGACTGCTGGGCAATCACATCAATCACTGACTACCAATTTGATTGAAAGGTCGTACAAAACGGAAATCGCCGAAATGGAAACCGTGCTCTGAATCGATTTAAATGAACCAAATTGTTCGCATCAGTCCGAATAAGTCCAGTTCAATCACCATCAATCGAAGCCAAACCAAGAAGAAGAAGAAAAAGAAATCTGCATTTCCATAGAAAAGTAATTGGAAAATGATTTTTATTTTACGCAATAAGAAAAAAAGGAATAAACCAAATTTACAACAACAGAAAATAAATAAAATATATAAAAAAAATAAGTGCATCAACTCTCCAAAACTCTTCAGATACATATGTATATATATATACATATATATATATACAAAATATAGGTGTATATTTAATCAAAAGATGCCGCGAGGCGCTTAAAGAAAATGTTTCAAATAAATGTAAACTGAAAGCTTTTTAAAAGTTAAAACCAAAAAAAACAAAACAAATACAATTTAATCATAAATTAAAAAAAAACAAACCCAAAGCGCCTCACAAAAAAGTAAAAAACAAGGAAAATAAAACACAACAACAAAGGAAAAAGAAACATTTTTTTTAACATAAGAAGAAGAGCGCCAAAAATTCTTAAAAATAAGTTTTAAATGTTAACGAAAAAAAGAGGAAAAAGAAAACAGAGAATAAAAAAAGGAATTAATTTCTTGCAGTTGTTGCTGTTTTTTTTTTTTTTTTGCTCTATTGAACTGTGAATTTAACGGGTTAACAAGCACAAATCTAATAAATATTTTTTTTTTATTTTTAAGTATTTACCAAATTAAATAAATGCATAATTAACTATTCAGATAAAGATATATATATATATATTTCTATATATACGGAAGAATTTGAGCTGGAAATCGAACTGCGAACTTTTCCAGCGCCAATGACAGAAATTTAAAATAAAATTGAAGTTGAATACGAAAACAAGGTTGAACTGAAGTTGAAATTGAATTGAAATTGAAGTTCAAATTGAAATTAAAGTTGAAGTTAAATTAAAATTGAATTGAATTGAAATTGAGGCTAAAATTGAAATTTTATTTAATTTTATATTAAAGGTGAATTAAATTTGAATTAAAATTCGATTGAAATTAAAACTACAATTAAAATTGAAATTGAAATTGAATTAAAATTTAAATTGAATTTGAATTGAAATGGAAATAAAAGCTTGAAACTACGCTTGAATTCAATTGAAATTGATGTTAAAACTGGAACTAAATTAAATTTGAGCAATGAAAATTTAAATAAAATTGATGATCAAAACCAGGTTAACTTAAGTTTAATTTTAATTGAAATTGATTTAAAAAATGAATTGAACTAAGCTAGAAATTGAATTCAAATTTAATTTCCGACTAAAATTTAAATTTAAGTTGAAATTAAATTGAATTAAAGGTTAAAACTAGTTTTGAAATTTAACTTTAATTTGAATTGAATTGAAATTCAATTTTAATGGAATTGAAACTGAAATTGCAGCTAAATTTAAAATTGAGATTGATGAAAAGTAAAACTAAAATTGATGTTGAATTAAATTTGAAATTGAAATTGAAACGGAAGTTGAATGAAAACCGATACCGATGTTGAATGAGAAGAAGTAGGATGAGTAGGATGAGGAAGATGAGGAAGATGAGGTGGCATTGCTAAACATATACACATTAAACATATTTATATATACGTATTTACTTAATTATTATGATTACGATATGAATGTTATTGCATATACACGTACATATACAAACATTTATTGATATATACATTCCAATTTATATATACATACATACATACATATATACATATATATATTGTATATATATACGATATACATTTATTTCCCTGATTTTTGTATGTGGATAAAAAGTGCTTATTGAGTAAAACAAAACCAAAAACAAAAACAATTAAAAATATTAAATTAAAGTTTTAAAAAAGCCTAAAATTAAAGAGAAATCTTACATAAAATTAGTTTCGCAAGCTTTTCTCCTTACTTTGATTAACTTTTTTTGCTTATCAACATATGGTTCAATCGTAGCGCCAGCTATGTCCGATTGTTTTCATGCTTATGCCTTTTGCAACACTGTCTACAAATTATAGTGTTTTTGCTGCTGGCCAACACTGAAGTTTGAATTTGTGCTTAATGAAACGAAGATCATCAACTTCTAGAGTTGAATGCACCAAGTTCCTTTTGCAATTTATCCTTAGTAATGCGTTTTACAACACTAGAAAATAGATTCTCTGTTACTTAACAATGAGTCCGCAATAAAACGTTAAAAAAAAAACGAAGTTCAACCACACTGTTTTTGTTAGCGAGAATGCAGGCTAATGCGTTTTACAACACTGTGCACAGTGTTTATTCTGCAATTAATGCCAGCTTATGCGTTTTACAGCACTAGTATACATATATTGTTGTCCAACTCTGTAGTAGAATGTGAATTGAACTTCAAAAATTATTTAACCGCGTGACCAAGTTTATTATGGGAACGTAATGCATTTCCTAACACTGATTTTTATGTTGCCCAGCATTGAATGTTATATTAAACGCGCTTATAAAGAGGGCGCGAGTTCCATATATCAAACTTTTGCTGCCGACTCGTAATTCGTTTGCCGATTTTGATTCGCTTTACATATATATATTTATTATATTTTTTAAAAATCAATTGTTGCGTTAAAATTGATTCAAGAAGAAACAAAAGTGACAAAAACCTAAATCTAAATCTTAGAAAAATAAATAAATAAATAAACCTAAACAAAAAGAAAAAGAAAAACCAAAGAAGCAGAAAACTTAAATATAAATATTTAAAATTAAATAAAACAAAAGCTAAAATTATAAAAAACAAAAAAAAAATAATTGAATGTTTGTGTTGCATTTGTTTGATGTATCTTCTAAATGTTTTCTAGAGTCTAAAAACAAACCCTTAAAAATCCCATAAAAAAGCAGAAAAAAAAAAGAAAACAAAAAACCATATTTTTATTTATTTCAATTGTTGAACTATACAAAATTAATGAAGCTTCTTATGTTCAAAAACCAAAAGCAAGAAGATGAAAAAGGGGAAGAAGAAGAAGGAGAGGAGAAAGCAAACAATGTTAACAGTAAAAAGTAATTAAGAAGGAAGAAGAAACGGAAAAGAGAAGGAGACATTGAGTTTTATTTGCAAAGAGTGATTTTTTGTAGTAAACAAATTTTTTATACACGATTAAGTACAGAGAGCTAAAAGGAAAACCAAAGAGAAACAACAACAAAAGCAAAAGAAAATGCAAAAACAAAATAAATAAAAAATAGCAAAATGTTAATTATTACGTATATATTTTTTAAGACAAATTGTTCACATTTGAAATGCAGACAAAACTAAAAAAAATGGGAAAAGCAAAAGCAAAAGCAAAAGCAAAACAAAAACAATTTAGTATTAAAAAAGAAAAAGAAAAGAAAACACTTTACGGACAAATTAAAACAAGTAAAACAAGTTAACATTACATTGTATAAGTAGTTAGTAATTTAACACTAAACTAAAAACGAGAACAAAAACAAAAAAGAGAAAGAAGAAAAAATAAGTTAAGTCGTGAAAGAAAAAAACAAAAGTCAAACGCAAATGTTTTATGTATATGTATACAAAATGTTGTTTTTTATTAATGTTACACACACACTCACTCACACACATACACACACACACACACACACACACACAGCGAGATTTGTTGAATGTTTAAATAAATAAATAAATAAATAAATAATTAAATGGAAAACAACTTAAAGCAAAGATTGTAAAAAGATGCTAAAACACACAATTTTTACCAACTAAATAAATTGAATATTTAAATAAATGTGTATGTTCTTAACCTGTGTGTGTGTGGGGGTGTGTGTGTACACGCACACACACACACTTCATATGTGAAAGTATGTAAATATATTCCTTTTAAACTAAAGCACGTGTCAAAATTCCATCGAGAAAAAAACAAAGCCAAAAGCAAAAGCAAAAAAAGCAAAAACATTAATTAATGCTAATAAAAATAATCATAATGACAAAATATGCATTGTTGCAAACAACAACAACGAAATGTATTTCAAAACAACTCAAAAATTCAAAAAAATTGAAAAACAAAATGTTATTGGCATCGCAATAAACCCATATTATCGAGCATGCATTGATGTGGTAGTTACATGGAGGTTCAAGCGAGGTAAAACACATACATTACGAATATAAACAAAACAAACTTGCAATAAATGTGTATACAAAAAAAAAAAACAGAAAACAATATTTTTCTTTCTTACTTAAATTCCAAATAGTTGGAGAGTATTTCGATATCTCACTACTTAGTAAATATGTTTTTCTTTCCTAACTCCTAGCTCTGTTAATTCAAGATAGTGGGAATACTAACGATATTTTATTGCATAGCCATTAGCTACAGCTAGGCAGCGCACTTTCATAGCACTCAACTTCATGACACGCAAGCAAATGAGAGTATTGCCTGCTGTCCAATACTAATGCTTGCCCAGTTTTCTCTTCGAAAGCACTATACAAAATCTGATTTATTCATTTAAAACAGCCGGCTTCTGAGTCTTTATAAATTCAAAATAGTGGGTCGTTTTCTGCCGCCTAACAGAAAGCTAAAGGCTATGTGCGCTCTCATCTCATTTATAGCAGCTGGCTTTGCGTCACGCAATCAGTACTGCAAAACACCGCCGGACGAGCCTTATGCAACACTAACTGAGGCCAAGTTGCTTGCACGATGCCCGTCGCTCGTCCATTTTGTCAACGCTCCCAGCGGCATCCAGAACGTGAGTGCAGTGAAAAATTTATAAAATCATCTTAACATGCAAATTAAATAAATATAAATAATGCACAATAGAAAAATTTTCAGCTGTTGCGACAGTTGCAAAAAACGCATTTCATTTTTTCATCAATTTTTTTTTTTTTTGTTTTTTGTTTCACTGTGTACTTGCGGCACGTGCATGTGGCATTTAATATGGCCGAAGTGAGGTTATGTTCAGTAAAGTTATTCAAAAATTAAGATTCTTGCTTTTTTACTGGCAATTTCTTACAGGTTTCGTAACTCTTTCACGTTAAAATGTCGGGAGGCTTAGATATTCTGTCCCTCAAAGAGGATGACATTACAAAAATGTTGGTCGCCACCACCCATCTGGGCTCGGAGAACGTCAACTTCCAGATGGAGCAGTACGTCTTCAAGCGTCGCGCCGATGGTGTGAACATTATCAACCTCGGCAAGACCTGGGAGAAGCTGGTCTTGGCTGCCCGCGCCATTGTGGCCATTGAGAACGCCTCCGATGTAAGTAGAGAGGCGAAAGTTGCTTAACAGTAAATAGTCGTTGTTGGGTTCCCTTGGTGCACATGATGAGATTTATCTAATCTTTCGGGTATGAAATTCAATGATTTCAACTTTCAAACTGAAACGCCAAGCGACGCAACACACGATGCTGGCTTTTACAGTTTGGCCGCGACTGGTCACACTGTAAATCTGTTAATTTTGTATTGCCGTTCAAATAAATGCTGGTACATTTGCTGATGTCTCGATTTCTCGCAGGTCTTCGTCATCTCGTCGCGTCCCATTGGTCAGCGCGCTGTGCTAAAGTTCGCCAAGTACACGGACACCACGCCCATTGCTGGCCGCTTCACTCCCGGTGCGTTCACCAATCAGATCCAGCCCGCTTTCCGCGAGCCTCGTCTGCTGGTTGTCACCGATCCCAACACCGATCATCAGCCAATTATGGAGGCATCGTATGTGAACATCCCCGTTATTGCGTTCACTAACACCGATTCGCCTTTGCGGTACATCGACATTGCCATCCCATGCAACAACAAGTCGCCCCATTCCATCGGTCTGATGTGGTGGCTGTTGGCCCGTGAGGTGCTCCGTCTGCGCGGCACCATCTCCCGCACCACCGAATGGCCTGTGGTTGTAGATCTCTTCTTCTACCGCGATCCCGAGGAGGCGGAGAAGGAGGAGGCTGCCGCAGCCAAGGAGCTGCTGCCCCCACCCAAGGTCGAGGAGGCTGTCGATCACCCCGTCGAGGAGACCACCAACTGGGCCGATGAGGTCGCTGCCGAGAACGTCGGCGGTGTCGAGGACTGGAACGAGGATACCGTCAAGACCTCCTGGGGTAGCGATGGCCAATTCTAAACCTATGACACGCAGGCCGAAAGGTCTCTAAGCGACTGTTAAGCATAAATAAACACCAACATTTATGTTTTTCTAAAATAAACCCGCCTTTGTTTATCTTTCCGACTCCCTCCCAATCATGGATGCGCTCTGGTGCGAGCGAGAGCTACGGGCTTGCCCCACGCATCTGAGCGGTGCAGCGTCAAGCACAGTGGGAAAAGGTGTTACCAAACATATTGAATTATTATTATTATATAGTAAATATATTGATTTAATGTGGATGTAGTTTAAATCCAATGCAACTCCGAATATGTAAGAATTCTGGGAATAGATCGAAGTGCGGAACGCGCAATCTAGTTTTTTTTAATGCATTCGATTTGTTAATCGATTAGAAGAGTACGAATATATATTAGAGTTGTTGATAACGACAATTCCTCACACGGCTTTATGACATATTCGTTCTCTATTGCTGAACTCTTCTTATGCATTTTTAGATAGAACTAGCTAGATTTATATACAACATTCGGAGTACTTAACATTAAAAATACAATGAGTTTTATATGATATGCCATATTCATATAACATCCTCTGTAAAAGTATTAAATAGGGATTTTAAACCAAATTAATGGCTGATATGTCAAAGTAATCCTAACAATCAAGAGAGATATATCAATATTTTTTAAAGATAATATATTTAAATTATGCAGATATGTAACTATATAGCCGACCGGACCGGACTTCAGTTCAAA
Source organism: Drosophila pseudotalamancana (assembly GCA_037075185.1). NCBI lineage: Eukaryota > Metazoa > Arthropoda > Insecta > Diptera > Drosophilidae > Drosophila > Drosophila pseudotalamancana. The sequence goes on along the minus strand of JBAMCK010000703.1, from coordinate 27,271 downwards.
GACACTTTTTACAATATTAATAAATTTATTTTGTTTCGCTTTATACAAATAGAAAACAGTTAATCATTGCTTAGATATAGATATATTCAAAGACCTCTCATTTGAGAAGATCGGTCTTCTATATAAAAGAGAAAAAAAAAAAGTAAACGTTGGAACAAAAATAATGTTAAACACATGTTAATTTATAAATTGTAAACATGATATATATATATATAGTATATGTATGTTTTCATTTTTTCTCTATTTGAACAGCAACAACTGCAATTTAGCTGCCCAGACCATAACCCCGAATTGAATGAATGATTGAACGAAGTATATATATATGCTTGCTTAAAGTCTTCTCCTCCTAATATAAACATTTACAAAGTTATTGAACCGATTTTCATTTTCCATTAAAAAGTAAATCTAGTTTACAGACATATATAGATACATATATAAATTATCCATACAGACGAAGAACTTGCCGAATGATATATTTTACATCGGATTAGTTCGATATGTATGGAGAGGAGACAAGCTACATATATAGACAAATCGAAAAAAAAACATTTGGAAAATATATATATATATATAAATATGTATATAGATTAATGTTGTGTTATTGTTATTGTTGTTGTTGTTGTAGAAGTATGTAAGGTTAGTTATTTAAATGGGTTTGGACGAGCTTTAAATTCCGTCATTTTACGCAGTTCCTTTGCCTCCTCCATTTCCCGTTGCTTCCGTTGTTCGTCTTGCTGAAAGAATCGAATGGAATGCAACAAAATATGTTAATTGGGCAATATCAACAGGTGTTCATTTACACCTTTATATGGAAATGACTGAGAACGTAGAAATGTGTAATTGGGTGCAGATGGAGAAGTGATTAAAAAGTGGAATCTAATTATACGAAAACTATTTACGAAGAGAAGTTTCATCCAAGTACAATTTAAAAGGATTTTTAGTGCCGTCTTTCATTTTTTCAGAAAGCATTTTCGTATATCTCTCCCATCTCTCTTTGTCTTCGCCAGCTTCTTAAACAAAACAAAAAGGTTAAATTACTTCCTAACATCTTCATAAACATCCCTTCCCTCTCTTTTACTCACTCCTACTCAAAAGCACTCCGCTTAAATCACTGTTACTTCCCCCTCCCCTTTTATAACCACTCTCCCTTTCACTCAAAAAAAGTTCTTACTTCTCTAACATCCCCACCCATTTTTTTCGCTCCCGCTCACTCCGTCAGCTTCTTGCTCGAACAAAAACATTCTGATTGAACTATTTGCTCTGCCCCTAACCCCCTTCCAACGCTCTCCCTCTCACTGCCTACAACGCCTTCGCGCAGTGAAGCCCGCTTATGGCCTTCTGCAACTTTGAGCTGGCTGCCGGATCGGTCAATTAAAGCAAAAATACGGCGCTTGGATCATTAAAACGGCGAATACCTGAACAGAAAAATGGAATCGGAAACGAAGCGAAGCGTGTACAAGTTACAGTGAAAGCTCGACAATGCGAGAAAAGCTCTTATTTTTAGCATTAACAAAGTTTTGTAACAGTTCGATTAAAAATATATGTACAAAGCAATAAGAACAGAACAGAATTGGAATGTTTATTTAAGTTCCTTTTTGCGACATCTTTCTTGATGAGTGTTCGCTTGGAATTGGAAGAGTTCATTGCATATGTCGCTAATCCCAGATTAACTTTACTTTCAACTGCAGTTTTTTTTTGGACTTCGGCTCCCTTCTTCTCTTTCTCTCTCAACGGCAAATGAGTCACAATCGTAATATGATGAATTACTCTGTTTCTATCTAAAAGCACATAACAAAATTATTTAAACATAGTTAATGTGAATAAATAATAAAGAAAAACTATGAATGGAAAATTGTAACTGCATCTGCACAAAAGGAATACACAAAATAATGAAAAAAAAAAAATGAACAGTTAGCAACATCGGCGAGAGCATGTGATAGCCAAGCGGGTGTGAGTGTGCTTTACGTATATACATAAGTGTGTGTGAGTGTGTTTACATGTACATAGATTTTGTAGCTGGCGAATTCGCTTGGCATGATTTAAGCGCTAGTCAGCGCGAATAACAGGAAGAATACAAGCGACGAAACGACCGCCGCGAATGTTGTCACCGACTGCACAATGCGCTGTACACGCTGTACCCCTATGTTGGAGCAGGACGGAATGTTTAGCTGACGCCGTCGAACTGTAAACTGTTATGCCTCTCATAATGTCAAGCTTGGCTGTGATATGAAAGTCATTATTTAACTTGGTTCCTAGATACCGCCTCATCGCAAACAGACAACCAAAATGAACTACGAGAAAGAGAGATACCAAAAAGTATATACTCATTTTGAGGCTGTGAACAGGGTATACCGATTATCGGGGGTAACAGAAGCAACAGCAGCCGCTGAACCAGAAGCTGATAAGATTAGCATAAAAATTAAAGTGGAATTCGTGTAAGGCCAAAGCAAAAGACATTTGCGAATCGAATCGAATCGTAACTGTTTTATGTGGCTGCAACTTTAAGACAGCTGATATGGGTGTAGACTACTCTTATATATATTGTTTTGTTTATAGTTTATAGTACCAGTAATCCAGTCCGCATCTTCCGTTTCCCAACTGTTAGACAGCATTGGCATTCGATTCACTCCTCAGCAATTGGTCAGGGCCGAGACAGGGGCAGGGGAAGAGACGGAGACAGAGGCCGGAGCCAGTTTCGTGGCTGAGGCGTGCGTCAACGTTGGAGTCGTCGATACGGAGGTAATTGAATCCTCCGGCACAGACAGGCTGTTATCGCCATAGAAGCGTGGCTCGTCGTGCGCCTCCGCCCCAGCCGACGGCGTCTCCTCATCCGTGTCGTCATCATTGGAGCTATCATTCAATTTCGAGGCGTTCCGCTCAACGGCTTCTCCCGCATCGGGCGTGTGCCGCAGACGCTCGAAGCAAGCATCGCAGACGCGTAGCGCTTTGACGCTTTGCTGTGGCAAGAGGAACTTCTTCGAGGAGCAGGCGGCACAGACGACGGCGCCGCAGTTGCGACAATGATGACGTCGCTGAACGAATGTAAACTGGGTCTTCTTGCAGTGCATGCAAATACTGGCCTCCGCATCGGGCACCCACACAGCTGCGTGATTCTCCACTGGCTTCTTTCCGCTCTTACGCAACAGATCCTCCACACACTTATTGATGTGGGCCATCCACTCCTGCTTCTCGGTGCTGGTCGCCGCGTACACCACGAACGACTTTGTGGTGGTGCGTATGTACCATCCGTTGCGGTATTGCTGGTTGTCCGCTATGGACTCGAGGGAAACCTCTTCGAGGGGCATAATATGTTGTTTGTTGTACTTCTTCTTGCCGATGACAATGTTGCCGTAGACGAGTATGTCGTTAAAGAGGAAGAACTGGCGTGATTTCGGCCGCTTGCGGCACATTTTGGTCAGTACGCCCTCGCCGACGAGAACGCGTCCGGATACGGCCAGCGGTACGCCGGAGCTGCCAAAGCAATTCTCCACCGAGGCAATGCGACGTGTGTTTAATTCAGAGTTCACGAGACGATCAACCATTTTGTTGTTGTTCTTTCTTTCTTTTGCGTGTGTGTGTGTGTGTTTTTTATTTTTTTTTTATTTTTTATACTTGCTGCAGCGAGAAAGTAGCGACCCTTTCCGTTAGTTAAAGCCAACAGCTTTGTTTACAGTTTTACAGTTTTCTATGTGAAAGACTGTTGCTTCACAAACCGTAGCGTACTTCAACTGTGACGATGTTGTTGCTGTTGCTGCTGTTGTTGTTTTTCTTCTTCTTGTCGTTTCCCACTGCCTTCGCTGTCGTTGAGAGCGAGTATGCTTGTGTGCGTGTGTAAGTGTATATGATTGTATTTGTATTGGGGCGCAGCAGCTGCTGTAAATCCTTTTACTATAATTTTAAATTTTTTGTGCTCCGTTGCGTTTTTGATACCGAAATTTGTCTTTAGAAAATCTTTTACGGACTTCGTTACGCGTTGCGCCCTTTATGCAATATATATGCACAATATAACTGTTTTCTACGCCGTTCGTTTACCGAAACGTCATGACTCACACCACACACAAACAACAAGTATGCATACATACATATGTGTATGATATGTAGTGCATGTGTATTTATATTATGTGTACTGCTTTTATATTTATATATTTTTTTTATATATTTAGTCTACGCCAATTATTCACTTTGTCAGCCTACTTGCGTATTCAATTGTTTTCTTTTTACTCAACAAACTAGCGATTAAATTAACACTGATGTGTTTAAGCTGGAAACTTTAATTTTGCCTCAACTGCTGAATTGCAGCTGCTAACGCAAAGTTGAGTCGTTACATAGCTGTTAACGCACATATAAGGCGCAGTGTAAAAATAACTTATAGTTATCGTTATCGGTAAGTGCACTAATGCCCTGCGAACGAGCTCTACACAAATGCAACACTGGGACTGGGAATGTGACCAGAGCATTTGGTGGCTACGCCAATTTATGATTTGATTTTGTTAACGCATATTTACCTGTTTCTTTTTCTCATCCATATTACACTGCACAACATTATTGTATTCCCGCCGCTCACGCACGCGCTGATCGGAACGTAGATCAAATGGCTTTGCTTCGTGCAGGGCTCGGCGAACATTTTTGGCAATATCTTCTTGCTGTTCCTTCAATTTGGCTTCCTGCAAGCAATTTCATTAGATAACATTAAAACCAAAAATTGATGTGCATTTACTTGTTCCCTTCGCTTGCGTCGCTCCATGGTTAAGTATGAGTGCTTAACAGTTTCCGGCGTCAACGGCAGCGTAATTCTATGCATGACGATTGTGTCCGCCAGACGTTTATGCATTGCCTTAAAGTTGGGTACTGGCTTACTATGAAATTCGCGCGCTTTACGCTCTTCCTCCTCGCGCTGTCTCAGCAACATTTCTCTCTTCGCCTGGTATACATTTTTGCACTCGTATGCTCTCGGAGCCTTTAGGACGGCGGCCGCTCCATCGCATTGCCGAGGCGCCCTTGGCGTCCAATTGAGCTTAAGCTTCCGTTTCGGTTTGAGAGACTCGTTTCCTTCGCTGCTGTTGTCCAGCCCTTGCGATGATGAAGATTGTGATTGCGCTGAAAGAGGCGTCCACTCCATTTTCATTGCCCCATTTACTTCGTCGTTGTCGTCCTGTTCAGGTCGCCCAGGATCTGTCTCTAAGTTTAACTGCAGCTTATCCATTTTAAGCGGTGAAATTTCTACGCCGTTTGTGTCCGGTTTCTGATTAGCTGATTCTTCCTGACTTCCTTTATTACTAAGCGGTAACTCCTCTTTATGCTGATCGAACGGTACATGATTTCTGTTGAGTGGAGATGCCAAGTTCTCCTTGTTAGCCGAAGCGGGTTCTAAAATGATTTTGCATTTCAAAGTTAACTGTAAATTGAAAAACAGTTGCGCGCATACCACACAAATTTCCCGAGTTTTCCATATTAAAGCCGCCAGCCTCTATTTCGTTCCAGTCGAAATTTATATTTATATGATCAGAATTATTGATATCCTGACTAGAATTTAACGCGTCTCCGAGAGCATTCACATTGTTAGAACAGCCAGCTGCGAAAATGGCGCATTTTTTATTTGTGTGTGAGTTACGAGTTAACTGTAAAACAAAATGCTTTGACAGCGGTTATACGTACCAAAGAATTTTTCTGAATGATCTAGATTATAGTCACCCACATTTATTTCGTCCCAGTCGAAATCGGCTTTCTTAAGGTCGGTACTACATAAATTATCCATATTGTTGCTTAGCAGGAGCGCGTCGCTAAATTTTTGAACGACATGAAAACAAAGGCAAACACACTAGACATCGCAGGCTTGCTCGTATGTTATCGATAACTGCATATTGAATTACTAATCGAACGAAAGCGATTAAGCGGTTGCAATTCAATTTGATTGAAAGAGACAATTGAAAGTAAGAAAACGTGGGGGAGTGAGAAACCCAGTTGGAATATCTGACAATTTGTAGGACACACAATCCACATGGCCAGATATACAGCGATTTAACGATATCCCCTTTAGAAAGAGACTGCCGTTCAAATGAATATTTTATTATAACACTTAATAAATACAAAAATATATAATTGTTTAATTATAATATACACAAAAGGTGTACAGGGGAAAAACTTAAGTACGGCTGCAGTCCGACGACAACATTATATTAGTGTATAATCCTTTAGAACTGGGCTCAGTCTTCGCCCAATATGGGCTTCACTTATATCGTAAAATATGTTTGGTACGAACTATTGCAAATTAGTGCTTAAACTAATCTGGCTGGGATCTTTAGTCTCTCTAGAAGCGCAGTCCGGCAAGCATAGTCGGACGTTTGGGCTTCACCTTCGCATCGCTTGCATGCTGGCGCTTGCGCGGAGTGGACGCAGGCGGGCAAGGTGGATTGTCGGCTGGGAGCATGCGCTCCATGGACTCATCTGGATCGTCGCATTCTGTAGTGGCGAAGAGCGTTCGCCGTACGCTGCGTGGAGCTGGCGGCTCGCCTTCATCATCGGTGAGGACATTACGTGGACTTCGCGTACGCGACTGACGCAGCTGCCCAATCGCACGGCTTCCAGTTATCGACTTGAACTTCTCGTAGACCACCAAACAAATCTCCTCTGTGCCGGCGTCTATGTAGGCATGTGGAGTGTAGCGATAGCCCAGGGTCACAGTCACCTGGCACGATTCGCCTAGGTTAATTCCGCCATCGTCTTGCACCTGGACGGTCTTTAGAACGCCGGAGGATGTGATGAAGTAGAGTAAGTCCAAACTCTGGGCCTGGGGGTTGGAGCGTGGAGGAGTTACCAACTGACTGGATGAGTGGCCAGCATCGGGCTCGATGTCGAAGTCGTCGTCGCTCTCCGCACGCGAATGCATCGACTTGGGCATGTCCTTTGGCATTTTCAATCGATTCTGTTGCTTAAGGCTGCGGGCAAACCGCTCCTTGAGCAACGTTTCCGCTGACGCAGTGCAACGGCGTGCGTCCTGGAATTCCACATGACTGTAGCGCCCCGTTAGCTGATTGCGCAGGTAACCCGTTACGGAGCTGACGCCTTTTACACTGCGGCCAAATAGATTGAGAACGCAGTCATTGGAAAGTTCTCTGCGCACATTGCCATCATCCATGGACTGCACGAATCGTCGCATCACTAGGTTGGCCGACACTGAAATGAGCAAAACAATAAATAGTCAATCAATAGTTGATGCTAAAAGCTTACCTGGCAGTTCTGTTGATTGTTCCTCTAGCATTTTAATTGAAAATTTGTTCGCCCTTTATGCAAATAAATGTTTGGATGATGCGCTTTAGTGGAGCAATGTTGCATGCGCTCGAAATTGAGACGATACTTATCGATAGTTCACGGAGTACGTACCGATGTATTTGTTGTTGCAAAGACAAAAAATATATTTATATTGGGAGGCAAGTGTGCCCAGACGCAATCAGAATATCCTGCTATGTATGTTAAAAAATTCAATTTGAGTTCTCGGACTATACATATATATTCAATTTTTATGAAACAAAAAAAAATTTCTTTACGAATCACGCACGACATTTATAATAATTTTGAATAAGTTTCGATATGGGCGCGAACAATAGCAAGCCGCAAACTGTGCAAATACCAAATACATCACCATTTCAAATCAGCCGGGAAGTATTGGAGCGCGTCGAGAAGGCAACCAAAGCGGAAAAAGGACCCATTGCCGCCACCTGTGAGCATTGTCAACGCAAAACAGCGGCAGCCGGTGTTCATACAGTTAGTTCTGTAACGGCCGATCCGGTTCCAGGTGCTCCTCCTACTGCTGCCAATGCTAATGCTATTGCTAATGCTAATGCTAATGCTAATGCTAATGCTAATGCTAATGCTGATGCTGATAATACTGCTGCTGCTGCTGCTGCTGCTGCGACAGGCAATGAGAAAAAGCCCCAGGTGCAGCCGTGTCAGCAGCAACAGGTGGCGATCTCTTCGTCCTGGTCAAGACGCTCAACGGAAATTGAAGAGACACAATTCACCAAGACACTGGACCGTGTGCACAACTTGTTTGGACAGCCCGTTAAATGGGCCAAGGCAAACGAGTGCTCAGCCGACATCGACCTGATGGAAAAACAGTTGATATCCTGCTACCGCCAAAACGGATCCGAGCCCTTGAAATGCGCCACATTGGCCAAGAAGTATCACACATTTGTGTTCAATAAGCAGGTGGCTGCTGTTAAAAACGGCACATCCGATGAGCAGGATCTCAACGGAGTCGATGATAACTGATCCTTGGTTGTGTCTCTCGCTGATAGAATAAACAAACAAATGCGTATTATTGAAATATTAATTGCTTACATTTCATAGACATTTTAAATATAACGCTCGCACTTATTGTAACTGTCAAAGAATCCAGAAGAAAATCACCCACTGTTAAATACAGCACGAGCTGATATACCCACTTGCGCCGCGCTTTGCCTTTTAGGGTGTTCAAAAGCTCGCGAAGCTTTCAGCGAACAGCTGACCCAAACAAATTCTACTTTTAGTCTGGTTTAGTTTATCACAATAAGCAGCAGCAGCAGCAGCAGCGGCAGGCGAATTCTTTCTAATGCACTTGCTACTTAGAACTAGCGTAATACTAAATTTTAGTTAGTCCTTAATACAAACATAAACGCACGCGCGCACTCACAGTCACATATACACACATATATGTGCATATGCGTGCGTGTTTCCATATGTGAGTATGCGAATTTACAAGGCGGCGACGTCACGGCCAAGGCTACCACAGTCATACTACACTCACTCACACACACACACACACACACACTTAATTAGAACAACAACAAGAGAACAGATTTCGCGTGGGATGACAAGCATATTTTCTGGGTTTATTGCAATTGTAAATTTTTATTTGCTGATATTATGCGTTACGCACAGACACCGTACACTTACATAAACATTTGTGTGTGTGTGCGTGTAAGAGTGCGTAACCTTTCCATTCAAAACATAATCGCTAAGCTAAGGCAGCATACAATTACATAAATACGCACATGATCTGTGCATGTGTGTGTATCCATATGCATGCGTAACGTTTCCGTGCAAAAGCCAATTGTTATGACACACGCAGTGGAAGCAACCCGCTAGGAAATTGGACGCGCACATGCAATTCAATTCTATTTGTGTGCATATGAATAATACTTGCAATGATAATATCTTTTCATTAGTCTCTCTCTCTCTCTCTCGCTCCCTTTCACATATATAGATTTCATAGAAAATTTGGCGCCAAATATTTTGAGGCAGCATTTTCTGTCATTTTAATGACCATATTTTCTCGTTTTTGTTTTGGCGTATGCAAAAATTTCTATTACAGCTTTCATGCTTAACACCTGACCTTACTTCCTCCCCCTCCTTCGATCAGGCTAAAATTAAGGAAACGGAAAAGCTTTACACGATCGAAATGCATTTTCAATGGCAGTTCTAAATTTTTTTGGCAAACATTTTGCAGCTTTTGCAGTATTTGTGCAACCGTTGTGACATTTAGTTGTTTAAATAATTGCGAATTTAATTGAAATAAAGTATAGAAAAGCAGTGGAAAAAAGTGCAAGTCAAATTTCGCATGTGCCTTCAAGTTTAGATCAGCGAACAACAACAACAACAATAATAATAATAAAAAGCAAGTATTACTGTTTATTACTGTTGACCCTGTGGCCAATGGCACAGCGAAATCTTTAGCCCAGTTCTGGTTTGTGGGGGGGACAGAGGTGCACATGCCGTTATCCTTGTATCCTGCTCCTCGGTAGCTTCTGCTTCTTCTACTTTGTCAGTCGCACAGCGAAATCTGCTATGAATATCAGTTCTGTTTGGAGTATAGCTATGCACATGTGTGTGTGTGCGTGTGTGTGTGAGTGGGATTGGTCCTGCTGCTTCCACTTGGAGCACTCCTGAATCGCTTAGTTAGTCTGTAGGTGGACATGTTGGTTAAAATGCTGCGCAGCTGGCCGCTGGCCAAGGTCAAGCTGCATCCCATGGCGAAGGGGATCGTGACCTACGCCCTAATGTGGCCCACGGGCAGCCTGATCCAGCAGTCGCTCGAGGGACGCAACCTGAGTAAGTTAGGCGACAGTCTGTCTCCACTCACATGGATCGATATGTGTATATAAGTAAAGAGCGAATCCTTCGCAGAGACCTACGACTGGGCACGTGCCCTGCGCTTCAGCCTCTTCGGCGGGCTCTACGTGGCGCCCACGCTTTACGGCTGGGTGAGATTAACCAGTGCCATGTGGCCGCAGACCAATCTCCGGATTGGCCTGGTCAAGGTGAGTACGGAGCAGGGATTAGGAGATCGAGGGAGGAAAGGAATTCCATCTGCTGCACATTTCAGGCCTTGGTCGAGCAAATCTCTTACGGACCCTTCGCCTGCGTCAGCTTCTTCATGGGCATGAGCCTCTTGGAGCTGAAGACCTTTGAGCAGGCCGTCGAGGAGACAAGGGAGAAGGTGGCTCCCACCTACAAGGTTTGACGGCTCCCTGCTTCAGTGTGCCTTTCTAAATGGTGTCTCCTCAATAGGTTGGCGTCTGCGTCTGGCCCATCCTCCAGACGATCAACTTCTCCTTGGTGCCGGAGCACAACCGCGTGGTCTTCGTCAGCATTTGCAGCCTGATGTGGACGATATTCTTGGCCTACATGAAGACCCGCGAGCTGGAGGAGCAGGAGCAGGAGCAGGAGCAGCAGCTGGAGACCCAAATGAAGGACTAGCAGGAGGAGGAGGGCAGGGAGGAGGAATTAGGAGGCACTGGCTCGAAAGGCAAATCAGACACTGGCGCAGGAACAGTTGCCAAAGACAGTTGAATCAAAAGATGGAGCGACGCTAGGAAGGGGGGAAACAGGATTAGGAGACAGAGCAGCTGCCAAACAATGCTGTATTAAGAGAAGGAACAACAGCAGGAAAGGAGGAGAAGAAGCAGCTGCAGCATACAAAGTGGGACGCTGGACTTCTTGATCCTTGCTTTCGTAGATATCTGTGTGTATTTATTCAATGGAGGAGGCACAGGAATGGGAGTGGGAGTGGGAGTGGGAGCAGCTGCCAAAGAGCACACGTGACCACACAGTCGAGCTTTGCTTCTTCTTCTTTCTCTGTATATGTTTAATTTAGTGACAATTCGTAGGTTAATAAAATGCATTTAAGTACAATCAAAATGATGACCGCTGCAGCGGAGGCGGCACCCGGGCTACAATCAGCTGTCCAACCCACAGCTGGGAGCTAACTGGATCGTCGCTGGACGCCACGCCCACCGTCTCCACAATCCAGTCGACGTAGGCGGAGACTTCGGTGAATACGCCCGGATAGGGAGGCCGTGTGCAGGGCTTCACGCTCCAGGAGACGATCCCGATTTGCGTGTCCGTCGCTGGCAGCAGGAGCGGCCCTCCGGAGTCTCCGCTGCACTGGCCCTTCCCGCCTTCGGGCACGCCGGCGCAGATCTGGCTGTGATGCAGCTGCGTCTGATGGCGACGACTGCACTCCTCGTCGCTGAACACCTGCAGTTGCACCTTTCGGAGCTCCTCCTGAACCACGCCTCCAGTCTGTGGAATCCGTGAGGAAGAGAAACGGATGTGGATTAGGGGTGGAAGCTGTTAGTTCAGCTGAGCAGCTGAGCAAATCGTTCACTTGACCACTGGTTCATTTGAGTGGCTTCACTCAGGAGCGACTGCACCGGCCCGTTCATTGATCACTTCACTTATTCATGTGAACTAGTTCCGAAATGGATATACTCACCGCGTTCAGACCCCAGCCTGCGAGCACGGCGCAGCTGTTGGCCTTCGTTTGCTGCAGGGGCTCTGGGAGACGCACGGGCCGCACACTCCGGCTGAAGAGGACGCGATGCCTCAGCCGGAGAAGGGCGATGTCGTGGATGTACTTGTCCTCCGGCTCATAGCCTGGGTGCACATGAATGCTCGACACATAGGCCAATTGGCTGGCATTCCGGTCGATCCGATTGCTGCCGTACTGCACATTCAGCTGCTCCGGCTTGGAGCCGCGCACACAGTGCGCCGCCGTCAGCACCCAAGCGGCATTCAGCAAGGTTGCTCCACAGGAGTGGTGGCCACTCTTGGAGCGACGCAGCGACACCTGCCAAAACAGTTTCCACATCTTAGTTGGCGTTTCTATCTACGAGCGTCTTTCCTTACCGCATACGGAAATTCGCCCTCGGCTGCTGCAGTTCCATTAACTATTTTGCCATCCTGTTGCTCTTCTTCTTCTTCAGCTTCTGACACTCCACCTGAAGATACATTCAGTAGCTTGCACTCCTCTCCCTGTCGCACATATTCATCCTGTTGATCCCCTCCAGCTTCATTCACTAGCTTGTGATCTTGATGGCTTGCTTCGCCGGCCTCGCTGGCGACTGCATTTTCACCTGCACATTCGATATCCTTTCCAGCTCCTCCTTCCGCTCCTACTATCCCGCCATCGCCGTCGCCATTATTCTTAACTCCCAATCCCTTAGCCGCTGCGCTGCTGGCCAGCAGCCAGACGACAATTAGTCCAAGTCCACAGCGCATGGCGTTTGGCTTCCAACTGGCAAACAGCAGTTGCATTTATTGGGGCTGCGCTCCGGCCACGCAGCGGGCATTCTTCTGATACGGCTGTGCGACCCGTATTTTCGCTGCCTGTTGGCCATGTAGGGCTTGAATTAATTTGCATCAATTATTTTTCGTGTGGAGACTTGTACAAATCTATAACATATATATATATATATAAATGTGTTCGCATAGGGGAATGGCTGCTACGCTGCTGTGGCAACAGCTGAAGACCTTCGTCGTCAAGTATCCCATTGCGCGTGGCATGATATCCTATAGCCTGATCTGGCCGACGGGCAGCCTGATTCAGCAAACGTTCGAGAACAAGAGCTGGGGTGAGTGGAGCCTTTACAGTTCTTGATTGTAGATTGGAAATTAATGACAGCTTGATTGAAGGCAACTACGATTGGTGGCGCGTCTTCCGCTTTAGTATGTACGGCGGACTGTTTGTGGCGCCGACGCTCTACGGCTGGGTTAAGGTAGGCTTCCTTTACTACAGCACATATTGTTCATATGTTATATCTATGCAGATTTCGAGCGCTATGTGGCCACACACGTCACTTCGATACGGAATTGTCAAGGCGGCAGTGGAAACCATATCGTATACGCCCGGCGCAATGACCTGCTTCTACTTCATCATGAGTTTGCTCGAGTCGAAGACAGTGCCGGAAGCGGTGGCCGAGGTTGGCAAGAAGTTCATTCCCACCTACAAGGTATGCATGAGTCAATCACAACTGAGTAAATCATCTATATATATACATACTAATTAGGTTGCGCTCGCCGTTTGGCCTCTGGTGGCCACGATTAACTTCTCTTTGATACCGGAGCGCAATCGAGTGCCTTTTATTAGTGTGTGCAGTCTGTGCTGGACTTGCTTCTTGGCTTACATGAAGCACTTGGAGCATCATGAAGTGGACCAAGTTATTTAATTGTGTTTGTTTGTGAATGTATTGTAAATAGTAGCTTTAATTAAAATAGCCAACCACCGAACGAATATTTACTGTTCGCACAGGGAAACGGTTAACAAAATTGTGTCCAGCAAAGGTAAATGCAAAATGACCTTTGAGTCGTAATAGACGCTTGTCTAGTCACTGACAACGTCTTAATGTGAACCAAGTTATTTAATTTTGTTTGTTTGCGAATGTATTGCAATTAGCTATAATAAAAATAGCCAACGAAAGGACGAATATTTACTCTTGCTACAGGCAAAGCGGTAAACAAAAGTGTGACCAGTAGACACTGCCGAATATCGGTTCAGGTTACTCAGTGGTACATATCGTATATATCGATATGAAAAACATTTCCATGCAACCATCACTTCAAACATTGATCGATACATTTGCCATCCCCAGCCCCACCTAACTGTTGGGTGTGTGCATTCGACTAATTTGTGTTGCAATTGTTTATGTGGAGTGTTTAAAGTGTTTGTTTATTTGTTATTCCCTTACTATAAGCGAAGTAAGTCCGTCCAAAATGCGTAATTTGGGCAAACAGCAGTCGCAGGACACCACCGACTCCGGCGTGGAAAAGGGCGACTATCCGCGTGCGACAAGTGAGTGACGCAGTCAAAGTTTGTTTATGCTACCCTGCATGAATACTCATACGTGTGCGTGCGTGCGTGTGTGTGTGTATATGAGTCTCTCTACTTGTTTGTTTGTGGTTACAGATGGAGTCGTATTTGGAGCAATTGTTACATTCGCCAGCTTCTTCGTGCTATTGATGTCGTTCTGCTCGCCCTACTGGATCGAATCGTACGAGGAGACGAACAGCAGCTTCAAAAACATGGGCCTCTGGCAATATTGCTTTAAGAACTTTGTCTATCCCCTTTACCAATTCCCAAAGCAATTCACGGGCTGCCATTTGATCTTCTCGCATGTAAGTCTGTCACTCAAACCAATTGAAAAGCAATAAGCTAAATGGTATTCCCTTAGGATTTCTATGTTATACGTGAATATCTGCTGCCCGGCTGGCTAATGGCCGTACAAGGTTTTGTCACAATGTCCTTCATCATAGTCTTCGCTGTGCTCGCTCTGCTGTCGCTTACCATCATTCGACTGCCGTTGAAAGCCGTGCTGCAATATGAATGGCTCCTGATCCGGATGTCCTACATAGGCACCGCCGTCTCATGTACATAATGCGCATCCTTTACTGCTATGCCTGTATTCACTTTATCCATTTGACTTTTGCAGCTCTGTTCATGTTTTTGGCTATTTGTATCTTTGGCGGCTCCGCCTATCGTCGTGACTGGCTAATGTATCCAAAGTTCAATGTGCTTGGCTGGTCCTATGCCTTAGCAGTGGTCACATTTATGCTCCTCGGCCTGGCTGCCCTCATTCTACACCGCGAAGCGCGCCAGGCTTACGAGTCACGCGGCGAGCAAAAGAATCTCGTCATGCAAATGGAAATGCAGGAGCCGGGCTACCAGCCACCGCGTCATCATCACAGTCAGTCCCGCAGCCTGCAGGGTTACATATAGATGGATAGCTGGGGAAGCATTCCACTCACCACTTGATGCCTATTTAATCAGTTTATATATAGAAGCTATTTAACTAGCTCTTCAATTCAACTTCTATGAATTCCATTTATGACAATTTTACTTTGATTCCGTCCTCTCTTTTATACAAACTACTTTAGTTAAGTACTGTTATATATGCGAAATGGAATCTCATTTTTTTTTTTCGTTCATTCCTAAGAAGTGCCTTGGAATTAGTAGTGCAAATTTTTGATATACTTACAATTATTGTAAAGCTGTAGATCTGTAATTTTCTCTAGAATCGAAGCACTTTATCAGACACAAACCAAAATGTTGGCAACTCGAATATACATATATATACATCATATACATATATACATATCTATATTTATACAAATACCCAAACGAAATGTATGTAGAACATTTTTTACAAATACAACACACAAATACGATTCCAATTTGATCGGGTTACGATACTTTGATGACTCCAGTTCTGTTTAATATATGTCATAAAACTGTGTTCTTTTTTCTTATCTGACCTCCGGCGTGGTTCTGGCTGATAGCTGATAGTAAACGCCGCCTGATTGCCAATTGGAACACCTCGAGCGTCTCGATTCTCAGACCCGTATTCAGTTAGAAAATCGCGTTCACTAAATTCGGATCGGGACAAACAAACAACTGTTAACTTACTTTTTTTCTGCTTCCCAAATCTACTTGAAAAAATGCACAGGGTATCTTGCTTGTGGATATGCCTGCTTGTGTGTAGTCAAATGTGTAAGATTACCGTTCCAAGAACTGCACACCTGCCTCCCAGAGTGTGTGTGTGGGTGCGTGTATGTGTGTTAGTGTGTGTGTGCTAGCACTTGGTTTCGTCATTAAATAGTCTGCACATTAGTCAATCGGTTCCACATAGCCAAAGTAATCTCTCCCTATCTCTCTCTCTCTCTCTCTATCTTTCCTTTATCGTATGTTAAGGTCAACTATATGAGGTCGCTCTATCATTCAGCTGCATGCAAAGCAGTCACTGCTATCTGTCTATCTCGCTCACTCGCTTCGAAATATCCTACAAAAGGGTATTTCAGTTTCCTTAATATATTTCATCTTTCTCTCTCTCCATTGGAGATTCTCACTGTATCATTTGATTCTATACAAAGTTAACAATTCTCTACCACTCTCTCTCTCTCTCTCTCTCTCTCTCTCTCTCTTATGACTGTCTCACTCAAGCAAGTGTGAATACCCTGTAAATACACTTTTGCTTTGAATCAGTTGCTCTTACTCTGTATATCACTCTATAGATATAGATATACGTACATATGTATATAGATAATACCTGATTTTGAAACTTTGACAAAATGCAATCTTATCAATCATCAATCAGCAGGATCAAGTATTGATTGACGACTAAATCGTAAAGCTATAAAAAACGGTTTCATATGAATTTCGTGATAGAAGGAAAAAAAAGAGAGAGACAAAATATAGGGGTATATAAAAGTATACATACATATATATATAAAGGTATATAGATATATAAAAAGGTATGATATAGTAGGGCAGACTACAGATTATACATCGTGTAAGAGGAGTTTGAATAGATCGACATGGCTCTCAATTATAATTGAGACTTGCAGCTTTGCTAGCTCAGGATCAGGAGTGCAGGGTATTCAAGGGTCGAAACTACTTAAAGAACTGCTCCCATTGTTAATCATCGTCTGTGTGCTGTTTGCAGCTGCGACAGAACGGAAATTGACGTAAAAAACAAGCGTAAAAGATACGGCGGCAAGTCTAAAGAGACAAAAAATACGGACCCAAAGGGTTTCGGTTGGTGGTGAGGGGTTACGACAGTTACAAGAGCTGACAACATGTACATTCATAATCCGGCATTGAATTGATTACGCCTCTCCCTTGGGCTATGGAAAGGGGAAGTGGGATGGAAAAGGGAAAGGAAATGGGGAATAGATTGGCTGCCAACTACAATTGAATTTCTCCTCAACAGTCGCAGAGGCTCAGGCTCAGGCTCAGGCTCAGGCTCAGGCCCAGCTGCTGCCCCAGTCCCGGATCATCAATGGAACCCTGGCCACGGTCTCGGAGTCCAAGTTCTTGGTCTCCATACGGCTGCGGAAGAACGACAAGAAGTTTGGCAGCGGCCACATCTGCGGCGGCTCCCTCATTGGGCCCAGGAAGGTGCTCACCGCCGCCCACTGCCTGTACAAGTGAGTAAACGAGGGAAATACACAGAGGGGGGAGGGTGAGAGGGAGAGGGAGAGGGAGTGGCTAATCCGTTTCCATCCCGGTTGCAGCACCGCCAAGAAGCGCTACCGCAAGGCCAGCGAGTTTGTCGTTGTGATGGGCACGCTCAACCGGTTCGAGAGGAACGCGAACACCATCGTCTCCGACGTAAGCTCCATCGCTTCCCCGAGTACCTTTAACACGGACACCATGCGCGACGACGTGGGCGTCATGTTCCTGGCGAAGGGCCTGCCCGCCAACAGCAGCCATCCGACCGTGGCGCCCATTCAGCTGGCCACCAGTCCGACGAGTTCGGGTGTTACTTGCCAGGTCTCCGGCTGGGGGCGTACCGAGCAGGTGAGCACTACCCTCCTCCGTTGGCCACTGCCTATCGCAACTAATCCGATCTTCGCTTGCAGAGCACCCTCTCGAATGTGCTGCTAACGGCCAATGTGACCAAGATTCGGAAGCAGACCTGCTCCAGCATCTACCAGGGCTTCCTGCCCGGCATGATATGCGCGGGCCGACTGCTTGGCGGCACGGACTCCTGCCAGGGCGACTCCGGTGGGCCGCTGGTCTACAATAATCGTCTCATTGGGATCGTCTCCTGGGGCTATGGCTGTGCGGAGCCAGGTCTGCCCGGCGTCTATTCGGACGTTCAGTACTACCACCAGTGGATCGAGGAGCGCAACGGCAGCTCCTCGCAGACACACCTCAAGCTGAGCCAGTGGCTCAGCCTGTGGTTGGGCCTCGCCCTGTGGCTCTGGTCGAAAAGTTAATAAACTAAATAGGTTTAATCCGACTTGCATTGGGTCAATCAATTAGCAACATTTATTTACAGTCAACATACACACACATAGAAAAACGGATTAACGGATTAACGGGTTAACGGGTTAACGGAATAAAGTTGATATGGTTACGGCCCGGTTTCTGCCGCTTCTGCCGCTTCTGCCGGTTCCGTTTCTTAACGTCCAGCTATCCGGATATATACCTGTCGCACAGGTTTCGCTCGCGTTCCGGCTCGGGGCTTCAATCAACAAGCAACATTTATTTACAGTCAACGTACACACATAGAAAAACGGATTAACGGAATAAAGTTAATACGGTTACGGTAGCGGGAGTCCGGGTCCCGGAATAAATTTACCGGTTACCGGTTGCCCAGATAGACCATCAAGACCGAAGTTAGGCCTGGCTAATTATTAGGCTGTTCCAACTAGGTTGGGTATCCGGATGTCCGAGCGATTGGCCGTACCCGTGGCTTGCCTAACAGTTGCAGTTGCGATTGCGTCGCGTCGACGTTGGGTTGTTTTGATGGAGCCTCACCAGGTCCGCGTTGTAGGCCAGGTTGGGCAGGTGGCGGGACTGGGCCATAAGCAGGGAGAAGTCCCGATTGGAGACGGCGTCCTCGATCCGCTCCATGACTCGGCCGACGAGCAGCTCGACCGCCTGCTGGATGTTGGCGCCTGTGCAGGCGCTCGTCTCGATGTAGGGCAGACGATAGCGTCTAGCCAAAGCCGCCACCTGCTCCCGGCTGACGACGCGCAGCTGCAGCAGATCGCACTTGTTGCCACAGAGCACCACGTCCGGATCTTCGGTGTAGGCGTGCATGCGCAGCTGTTCGAGCCAATTGGTTACCTCCAGGAACGACTTCTGGCTGGTCAGATCAAAGATGAGCAGGAAGCCCATCGCATCCCGGTAGAAAGCAGTTGTCAGCGAACGGAAACGCTCCTGTCCGGCCGTATCCCAGATCTGCAAATGGATGCGATGCCTTCGCCCACGCGAGGTGTAGACCTATAGACCAGAGGCGGAGTTCGAGTTGGAGTTGAAGTTGAAGTTGAAGTTGAAGAATCAGATCAGAGGGAAGGGATTCGGAGGGGTCATCCTTACCAGACGCTTCTCGCGAAAATCGATGCCAACGGTGGAGATGAATTGGGTGTGAAATCTTCCGTCCGTGTACTGGTAGAGCAGGCAGGTCTTGCCCACGCCTGAGTCGCCTAGCACCAGGAACTTGAGCAAATAGTCGTAGTCTATATTGGCGGTCGACATTTTGACATCGGCTGTCCTTCAGGGCAGCATCCTGCCAATGAGAAAGGGAATGATTGAGAGGACAAGAAAGCTGTCAGAAGAAAATTGAGTTGGGTTCGATAAGTCTTTGCTCAATAAGAGGGAGAGGCGGAGAAGAGGTAGAGTGTGGAGCAAGGAAAGGAGGAAAGTAGGAGCTGCAGAGGAAGGTATCTACTGAAGTGGAGAGGAACGAGAAGTTAGACAGTAAGCTCTTGAGATTGGGAGGTAGAGAAAGGAAGTCGTCGAGGTGAAGAGAGGGGGAAAGGGGGAAGGGGCAGCTGGGAGGTTGAGGAAGGCAGCTTCTGAAGGGGAGACGAACGAGAGCCTAGAGTAAGCTCTTGAAAGAGGGAGGTGGCGTAAGGAAGCTGTTGAGGCGGGGTTGGAGGCCAAGGGGGGAGGGCAAAACTGCTGCCAAATATTTCGAAACTCATTAAAACTCGATTTATTGATTTTATGTCTGTCTGTAGCGGCAAAGCCCGGGCTTATGAAGTCTATTCAAATGCAGATTGAACTTATGGAAATATGTGTGGCTGTGTCTATGTGTGTGTGTGTGTGCGTGTGCGTGAGCGTGTGTGCGTCGAAGGTCCTTTTAGGGGGAAGCTCTGCTTTGGCACGCACCGAAAAAGTTCCATTCGGAGATTTCAAAGCGAAGGTATTTCGAAATATTGAATGTCCTTCTGCTTGCAAAGCGGATTACGGGATCATAAAGGACTTGCAGCTTACAGCTTAGAGTGCTCCAAGAGGGAGACAGAAACAAATAGAGTGGGTGAGAGGGGGATGGAATGCTTTTAGCTGGCGAGAGCGACAGAAACACAAAAAGCGAAGCACAGCTTATTGAATAAAATTGTTGATTTTATTAGACCGCTAATAAGGAGTAGAAAATGAAGACTGCAATGAGAGAGCATGTGGAAAGCTGCATTACCGATAGAAGAGAGCGGGCGCGGGAGTGGGAGTGGGAGTGGGAGTGGGAGAGGCGTACGAATGCTTCCACATACAGTAAAAGCACGACAAGACGAACATAGCTCTCAACTCTCTTTTCTTTTCCCTGAAGAATTTTTTTTATTTTTTGGCTTAAATTTTAAAATATTTAGAAAACTTGTTTATATATAAAACGAATAATTAAAAAGTTGCTACTTTCCAGTTTTTTTTTTTTTTTCTAAACAATGCTTTTGGAACCTAAGAAAATATTTTACAAATGTGTATAACTAAATTCTTAACATTCCCACCTAAAATAATCTACTTGCTTTTTAAAGTAATATTATTAAAATTATTTTAAGCAGATTTCTAAATTCGAAATCGCTTTCCAAATCTCTGCCAAGCAATACAAAGCAAATTTGTCAATTTGAGCTTTCACTGTAGCAGGGTATTAGCATACACACACGCACACACACACACACAAACACTCACACAGGCGCAACCGAATACACATGCACATGAGTAAACAGTAATGAGCAGCTACCCACACGTGTGCATTGAGTGTCCGCAATTAACGGGTGTGCGAGTGTATGAGTGTGTGTGAGAGTGGACTTGCGTGTGTGTCTGATTTGTGCTGCTTGCTACTTGTTGCAATTGCTGCATGTCCTGTGGCATTGAGTGCGAGGACGCAGTAACTGTGCAGCATCTGCAGCTGCAGCTGCAGCTGTAGCTCTCTGTGTATCTGTGAGCGTGTGTGAGTACGGGTGTGTGCGTGTGAATGTGTGGTCTAAAAATAAAACACAGCTAATTGTATTATGTGCGTGCAGGCGTGTCCTGGAGCTTACCTGTCCTCTACATTGCCCGCAATGGCAAGGGCAATGGCAATGGAAATAGATAAGCAGGTTGGGTGAGGCACACTTAAGCAAGTGTCGTTGCTTACATTAAATGCATTTCCGTTAGGAAGCGCATTTGGCGCGCATGTCGCGAAGTCGTTGCAAATTCAAATTTGAGCGTGAATAATTAAACTTCTGACACGGCTTAATTGTGATGCGATTTAAGTGGAATGTGATAAGCAGTTATTTTTAGCACGTGTGATTTGTTTACAGTACAGGTACAGGCACAGGTACAGGAGCACAGCATCCAGGACTATGGAATGCGGTGCGTAGTCAGTCGACAACTGTTTTGGGCAAAAGCTTTAAAAGCAGTGCGCGGCAGCAAAGCCAGCGATATGCGCATCGAAAGCGCCCGAGTTATCGCTTCAGTTCAAATCAAGTTGGTCCAAATAATCGATACTGTTTTTTTGGTGGGATTCTTCAACTACCGATAGGTGGCGTGCGGCGCGTGTTTAAACCAAGTGTGATAGTTCACACAGTCGATTACTAGGCTTTGGTGAGGAGCGAGTGTAAATGCCGCCCAATATCGATAAGTCGCGTTGGCGAGTTTTTTTTTTGTAATTATGAGTATGAGCAACAGCGGCTGCTAATTTATTATAATTTATTTTTAAATGATATTTGATGTTTAATTAACAATGTATTTTATTTTTATTTTTCCTTTAAGAAAAAAACACTTAGTTTTTAAGATTCATGCTGTAAATATTAAATTTCGTTTTGGTTTTCATTTAATTTCTTTTCCATTACCTCATATAGCAGTTGTTTTTTTCTTTGTCGCTAAACATTTGTGAAATTGTATTTTTTTCTCATTTCATTTTCATTTTTATTTAATTTTTTTATTTTTTTTATTTTTATTTTTTTTTTTTGCTACAGCTGACATCAAGTACATTTGCTTATGATTTGCTTATATGCGTTTATTTGCCTTTGCTTCTGTTTTTGTTTTTTTTTGTCTGTATTTCTAGGTTAAACATTTAATACGAAATCATGCCTATGAAAATACAGCATTCATAAACGTATATATATTTATTTATATATAAATCTATATACCCTTTTCAATGCTTTGCAAAATGTGAAACAAAACGTAGTCGAAGCCTTTTATGCTGGTTCACTTCAACAGAAAGTTTTTGCTTTCTTTTACTTTTTTTTCTTTCTTTTTTATAGTACATGTTTTTAGACGATATAAATATAGATGTTCTGCATATGTATATTTATATAATTAAAAAAAAAAGGTCATTTTGGGGAAAAAAGTAATTTACATTTTAAGTAGAAATATGCTAAACCCATAAACTGCATTAACAATGTGTGTCTGTGTAGCTGCCTGTGTATGAGTGGGTATTTTATTATTTCGTCAATAATATTTATACAAATTGATTGGATTTTCTTCATTTGCATGTTTTTTAAACGTTTGTCACCGGATAGCAACTTTATATATGTATATACATATTTGTATATATATGTATAATATATTTGCTTTGTTGTATTGTGAACCAATTAATGCATAGTTTTGCTTTTAGGAATATGCAACAATACAGATACAAATACACATGAATATGAATTCAAAATGTTTTTTTTTTTTTTTGATTTTTATTATATTTGTTTACAGTTAGTTTGTTTATGTATGTACGTTCTTTACTTGGCAAATTTAGCGCAGCAAATCCAAAATGAATTAAAAGTAAATGCAAGTGCAATAAAACAATAAAATTAATTTTAAATAACTTTTAAACCCAAGCAAGCTAAAATAATTCCTCGATCTTTTTTTCTTTCACAAAGCAACCAAAAGCCATTTATAAGTGGGCGTTCGTGCATGTATGTGTATGTGTGCATATAAATATATGGATCATGTGTGTGTGTATGTGTGTAAGTGCAGTTAAAATTGTGTAAGCAGCAAATGCAGCAACGCAAGCGCAACTGAACTGTATTACAAAGCGTGTGTGAGTGGTAGAGAATGTAACAATAAAAAAAATGATAGAGAGAGAGACAGAGAGCGGGCACGCAAAAAAACTGCATGCATATGATTGCCTTTCCTCTGACGGCGCCGAGAGTGAGCACGAGATAGACCAAGACAAACAGATGCATGTGGTCTAACGGTTTCCGACTGTTCGTTTATATATTTCTTTTGCGCTTACTTTTTATATGCATATGCAAATTTTGCTTACTGTTAGTTTTTTCGTATTTAACAATTACATTATCTAAACACGTGTCCTTTATATGAAAGTGGGTGTGTATGTGTGTATGTTTACATAATTTTGGTAGTTTCGATGGCCAAAACAAGTTACAAATTACAAATTTCTTTTCGCTCATTTAAATTTATATTCATTTGTTGTTGTAGTTGATGCCGTTGTTGTTGTTGCATTATAAACACAGTATAACATAAATGATTATTAAGCTAAAATGAGCAGTTTATGAACCAATTTTTTGTTTTTGTTGAAAAAACATTTAGAGAATTGCCACAAATTTATTTTTTTTTTTTTTTTTTTTTATATATGTATATTTTTCTTTGTTTTCGTTTTTTTTTTCTGTGGGCTGCTGCTGTTTTTTTTTTCTTATTTGTTGATTTTTGTTGTTGCTGCTGCTGCTGTGTTCGATGTTGTTGTTGTTGTAATTATGGCATTTAGAGCAAAAACTTGCCCAGCAACAATCCCAAAATGGCGGCAGCAATTGCAATTGCTATGTAAAAGACCGGAATCTGTTTTTCGGCCAGAGCTGGAGCATAGGGCTCGTTGATTTGCTTGGTGGCCGGAAAGTTCCGATAGCGACTGATCTGATCCTGAATCGCAGCGAGAGAGAGAGAGAGAGAGAGAGTGTATGCATTAGATATACATATGTGTAAAGTAAGTGAGCAATGTACGGGAGACAGTCAGAGAACTATGGTGAATGATCGATCTAGTTCAGTTCGTGATATTTATCATACATATATATATCTAAAAAAGTATAGGGATCACTATCTGAAAAAGTGTGAGAGAAAGAGGGAGGGACTCTGCAGTCAAATGAACTAGTTGAAGGATCTAGTTGAGTTCGACATAAATTCATATTTATAACAATTTACAAATAGTTTCAGTTATGAGGAGACATCAATCGTACTTAAATTCCATGTTGCGCTATTTATCGTATCGTGGAGAACTAAATGGAGCTGATGAACGTTCAACGGCTCATTTTTGTAACTCAATCGGCTCATAAACCATACATTTTTCTTTAGATCGATAAGCGAATAAAAAGCTCTTCAATACAAAATGTTTTAGACTTCGTTCTAAATAAGGTACCAACTGAAATGTCGTGAGATACTTCATCCCAACTGATTTACCTTCAAATGTAGATTCTCTTTTCGCAGTTCGCCGTTGAGGTCGCGCACCTCCTTAAGCTCGGCCGCCAAGATTTCGTCGTACCCCGCAGCATCGGACATGTTCGATGACTAAAGGCAAACAGATACATATATATAGTTATACCGAAAGATGGTAGTCTATACAACTATGTTTACCATTACAACGGACGATACCGTCGCCTCGCTTTTAATCGCTTCGCCGGAACTAAGAGTTGCGGGCGGATTGGATCCGCCGACGGATCCGGCGGAGGTTCCGCTGTTGTTCTCAGCGTTTGCCTCGGCGGGCGGCAATTCGAATACACACTTTAGCTTAGCGTCCATCAGCTGCTCGGGCTCCAACTCCTTCCACTGTAAGAAACATTTTTAACGTCAGAGAAAGAGCGAGAGAGAAAGAGGGAGCTGCTACTTACCAACTTGTTTAGATCACTGAGATCTGCATCCGCCGGAGCTAGAACGCTTTGCACCATAAACTTGTGCTTGTTCTTTTCCTGCTGATCGAACATAAAAGGCTGCAGGCAAACTGCAAACATAAACAAGTGTCAAGTGTCAAATGTAATGCACTTATTGGAGGCTTCACTGTACTCACTTTCCACCTGCGTCGAGCGATAAGACGCAATCTTGCCAATGTTTGGACGTACACAATAGCGTTTCGGTGCGGTGGTCTTTATTTTGAAGACCAGTGTCCGGATCGAATTGTTCTTCAAGGACATGATTGTCACCACGGGCTTGTTAAAAGGACCTGCAAGTGCGTCCAAAAGGAGGATATTTATTAATATATATGCGTTAACTGTTAAATTTTAGTTGTACTGTTCAGATCTTATCAACAAGTTCATTCAACCTGTGCTTTAACAGCTAAAAAGCTAAAATAAGTTACGAACAAAATTGAAATTATTCACTAATCAGGACATAACTTTAGTTATTCATTTAAAGACGTTTAATTGAACTGATTATAATCAATATATCTTAATGCGAATATATATTTATATATCATTTCAGAATAAGCCACAACTTCCGACTCGCATTTCCAAGAGCTCTGGGAAATTGCGTCATTGCCAGCATTTTCCAATTGGGTATATTGACTATTATAGCTAATGGCCACGTGTAAAAGCTGGTTCAAGCAAATTTCGATCATTTTGCCAGCTGTTCGGTCATTTTAATACTCTGTTATAAATGCAAATTATATTTGAAATAAATACTTGTGGGCAAGCAGATAGTGTAAAAGATTATATGCAATCGAAAATCGAAAAAAAAAACGTTACAATCCAGCATATAGGGCAATAATCACAATACATTCAAGAGGATGTTATGTTGCTTCATGTTTATAGGGTATTTTTACATCGGTACGCCTAAATTCATAATTAAGTTTTTCTTGTCGAATTAATTGAATTAAAAACAAACACAACACACACACACACGCAGACATATACTAAGCAAAGCAAGAAAATTTGTGTTGCTTCTGATTTGTTATATTTCAAAGGAAAATTCATTCAATAAGACGCCCGAACACACGACTGCATGTGTGTGTGCACGCGTTTGTGTGTGCGTGTGTGTAGACAGTCTGTCACCGATGATCGTTGGGGTACGGTTACAGCAGGCGACACAATAGTATGTGTGTATTTGCCAATGTATTCATGCATTAGTTTGCCCACATATACATACATGTGTGCGTAGTGCACACACAACACATGTTTACACTCGCTAACAGTGGCCAAAGGCAACTTCGTGGTCAACTTTGGAGCCAAGCGCCGCCCTTGCAAAGCTTTTTCATCGCAAAAAGACGAGAAAAACTGCATTGCGACCCACTGTGCGAACACACAAATCAAAGCGTGCTGTCATATTCATTGTTGTTGTTGGTGTTGCCATTTGGCCAAAATTCAAAAAGTAAAAGAAAGAAAAATGGCTCATGAAAAGTTGTTGAGTATAAAAATAAAATGTTAGCCAAACGGCGACGGCTAAGACAGTGGCAAAGGTTTCACAAGCCCAAGAGAGAGAGAGAGCGCGAGCGCGAAAGAAAGAGAGCGAGAGAAGTCGGCGGCATTTCCAAAACGAAAATGACGCCGCGGCGAACATGCCAAAACAGCCGCACACACGTACCTTCGAAAATATGTCAGAAAAACAAAAGTAGGAAGGAAAGAAAAAAAAAGAACTAATACAACAACAACATTATTGATAAGCTGTAGACAAAACACAGAGTGCAAAGTGAACAGAGCAAGAGAAACAAGTTGACAAAGCGGCCCTAGTGCCAGTTGTGCGTGTGAACTTTGCAGCTTGTTCGGCCATCACTGTTTCGGACGCCGCCGTCGCCGCCGCCTTCGTCGTCGTCGCCGCGACAATTCGCCAGCGGCAATGTTTACACTTGCCCATCGCTACGTTGAGAGTGATCGATATGCCGCCACGCAAGTGACCTTCTCTTTGGATGGGCCCATGGATGTCAAGTCCAAAACAAAACAAATGCATATTTCAAACGCAGCTAGTACACGTAGCTGCTCTTTCTTCTATTACAACTGCTCACACTCACACACACACAGCCCTCATATAGAGACTTACACACACAGTTACACTTACCAATAAAGCGCAACTCATGCTCTGGCTCAATGGTCAGCGGACCTTCGAATTGTGCTGTTTTATTCATTTTTTTTCTTTTTTGTTGTTGTTGTGCTGCTGCTGCCGCTGCTACTGATAAATTATATTGTTTGTTGTATTTGTCACTACCGTTTCCTGCCGTCCTTTTAGTTTGTTATTCGCAACGATGCTGCTAATGCTTCCTGTGAAATAATAATAATGAAACAGTGGAACAATTGTTAATTGCAATAATTTATTACATTTTTC
>JBAMCK010000701.1:110000-163231 GCA_037075185.1 Drosophila pseudotalamancana | reverse complement strand
GTACTTCATTCGATTTTTATTATCATTAATGGTGAATTTTGTATGGCTTTTATCATTTTTTGAATACATATGCATATATAAATAAATATATGTACATATACATTATATGTATATACATCGGCAATCAATTGGCCAATTTGCTGTTGCATAAAGAACTCGTACATGTGCCGGCTTCTCAGCTACGCGTTTTCGATTGTCCAGATGTTTGTCCCATGGACACATTTTATTATCGTGTGTTAAATTCCAGTTTCACTGCTAAACATTATGAAATACGTTTACATATGTAGTGCACATTTATTCTTATGACGGGAACCCATTCAAAATTTTTACAATACAGGGTATACTCGCTGTGTGAATCGCAATGTTACAGCCAGAAGGAATTTTAAAGGCAAAAGGCTTCAAATTTTTCAGAATTCAATTTGAGCAGAATATCATATCCGATATCGTATTTCGTCCGATTAGCTTAAAATCTATAAATGTCAATGTTCAGATTTGAATTATTATACAGGTTCTTCAGATTTCCTCCATAATCTCCTCACATAATGAAAACTCATTTCAAAGTAAAGCCAACTTAATACCCTGTAAGTTGCTTAATTATCGGATATGTTCTTTTAAAGATGAATTAAACAAAAATATTCAAAATAATTCTTAAGCACAAATTTCAGGGTATCAATTAGTCGGGCACAAACTGCAACATTCTTATTCGCTTATTTTTAAACATACATATGTATATGTGTGTATATATATATATGTCAATATTTGTGTGTGTTTTGTCGCTCGATTGGTTGCCTCAGCTGCTGCTGCTGCTTTTGTCTTCTTCTTCTTGCTCCTCCCGTGACGTCAGCCGCAGTTTCGCTGGGGTTATTTATGGGTCTTTGGACCATGTCTTTGCACTGAACCCGAAAGATGTTTTGTGGATGTTCTCTCTCTCTCTGTGTGTGTGTGTGTGTGTGTGTGTGTCCTAATTGCTGCCAGTGAGTCATTGTTTTGTGTCGAATACTGGTCTTAAGTGAGATTATGTTAAGATTTTAGTTGACTTGAAACGGTTTTGTAAGAGATTTGCATTTCGAATTTGTACAACAATTTGGTTGAAATTCTAGACCATTGCCAACGATGTTTTTTGGCCATGTCAACAACGACAGCCAACAAATGTAAATTACAAACCTTATCTGAAGGGCCAAAAGGGGCGTATTGGCACCTGACATAAATATCAATGAAATACAGGCTATCATTAAGCATCGAACTGTAGAAGATTTTTAATGACTTTTCTTATTACAAAAAATAAGATATACCAATAATTTAGTATTTAAAAGAAAAGAGTAAATTAATTAAGAATTTCCTGAAATACTTGAATTTTAAATGTAAAATAATATGAATTTGTTTACAAACATGACTTAAATTGTTTTTATTTATTTTATTGCACTATAAAGTAAGGATAAAGTGCATATTGGGTCTACGTTAAGCCTTAGACTGTCTATCAAGATCTGCTTGGTCAAACTTTATTTATAAGCTTGGCTAAAGACCAGCTTATAAAAATAATAAAAAAAAAATGCATATTAAGTTACTTTCAGTTAAGAGATGCGTCCTTATCAGTCAAACGTTGTGCATTTCCCGTTTGGTGGGGAGGCGGAAAAGCGGAAAAGCGGTTCAGTGTGTTTTAGTTGAGGGCCGTTCCGTCTTATCTGTAGCTTGTTTATCCGCTCTTCTATTTGCACGGCCTTTCAGCTACGAGGCAATGCACTGCAATGCACCGGCAACAACAACAACAACAACAACTGGCAACTGGCAGCTGGCAAAGAGAGATAGAGAATTATACCTGGCAACCAAGCAGTGTCAACTGCCACCCCCCCTCCACACCCCCACCTTAGCTGTGGTTACATGCAAATAGTCGCATAGCTGCTGGCCTAAGATAAGGCGGGGCAGGTGATCTTCAGTGGTGCACAACAGCAACAGCAACTGCAACAGCAACAGCAACTGCAACTGCAACAACAACAAGAACAACAGCTGCAACTAATACAATTTTTTGAAGTTGGGAATTTAGAATGGGCAACACAATCGCCGTCGATTTCCATTATACGGTTTATGGCATTTTTTGCGGCTAATTAAACGCAAATCGCAATTCGCAATTCGCAATTGAACATTGAGCATATGTAAAAATCGTTGGAGTCGGTACGTGGCTTTAACCAAGGAGACGGCTATTGGATGGATGGAGCCAAGGCAAGGCAAGGCAAAGCAAGGCAAGGCAAGGCAAATCATGGCAAGGGCATGCAAAATAACCACAAAAAGCCAACAAAAGCAACGCAAGCAGCAATATCTATCCAAATCAATAAAAATAAAAATAAAAAAAAATAACATGTATTTTTAGCGTATTTTTCTTTTGAAAATCTTGTTGTTGTTGTTGTTGTTGTTGTTGTTGTTGTTGAGGTAACTGAGCCGGGCGAGATATGTTTATAATAGCCGGAATAAATGCGGCGTTAATCGCGTGTGAATGCGCATCCCTTTCGCTTTTCCACAAGCCTCCAATTCTCCAATCCTCCAATCCAAGACCCACACAGTCGGGATCAGACGAGGCGTGTAAAAATACAACATTTATGAATAGTTCAGCACACAACAACAGCTGCCCAGATGGACAACACACACACCCCACAGACATGTGTGTGCGTCGGTGTGATGGTGTGTTTGTGTGTGTGTATGTGTGTGTGTCCTCCATCTAAGAGCTTCGCTTCGGACAGTTATCTTGTTCAAGAATTTATAGACGTGCGTTGCTGTCAAATCGATTTTCAATCGCATGACGCAAATTAAAACAAAATTTACATATACAAATATTTATGAAATTCTTTTTTGCAATACACATATATATAATATATTTATATATATTAGTATATTACAAAATGCATAATTGAGGCGTAACATTCGTTACCCTCGATTTACTTGTACGGCAAAATGAAATTTCATGCATATGTAATACCCATTTTCAAGGGCTCCCACACGAATGACGAAATGTTTTACAAAATGACAAAAATGTTATTTCGATTTTGCGACTTGATTTTTTTTTTTTCTGATTTTTTGCTTTTTTTTTTTGTGTTGCTTTCCCCATTTTGTTGTTGTTTTTGGACTTTTTGGCAAGCGAGCAGATTCTATGCGAAGACACGTTTCGGCCTGACTGCTCAAATGTTTCTAATTAGACACAAGATTGACGGCCAACATTCACCAATGAGGCCCCAACCACAACCCCAACCGCAACCCCAACCCCAACCCCCAAACCCCCGCCTGCCAGGTGGTGAAGCAGGAAACAGCGACAAGGAGCGGAAGAGTAAAAGAAGAGTGCTTGATGTGAGATGAGTTTGTAAATTGGTATCTGGATGAATATCTGACAGACAGGCAGACCGACACACGCACACTCTCACACACACAGACAGTCAGACAGACATTCAGACAGACATTCAGACAGACAAGCTGGCAGACAAACCGATCTGACCGTGGAAGCTGTCATGTCAACGCTGGAGGTGAAAGTCTCCCAGCTGCAGAAAAATCTGTTAAAAGTCTTATGCAATCTAATCTTTTGTAATCCTTAAACTCTTTCAAAATAAAATTAACTTATTAATATGTATTTTATATATGTATATTTTTTCATATAGATATATAGATTAAACTCTGTAAAGAATTAAACTAGTAAAATATGATTTAAGGCCTTGATTTGATTTGTTAAAGATCAACTATAAACATGTCGAACAAAGTTATCATCGATTAAGTTATTAAACAATTTGAATTTCAAATGAATTTATCACTAATTGAACACTTAATTAATGAATATTAAATGCATTTTTAATGACGTTTACTTGTTTACATTCTGCTTAATATTTAAATACTTGATTAATGCGTCAATAAAAAAAAGATTAGTTGACAAAAAGAAGATATATTGAAGAGCACTTGTCAACAAAATGATGATAAGTCATAATAATATGATTATCAGTATAAGCTCTAAAAGAGTCGGAAATAATAGATATAAGCCTCATATATAGATATGAGCCTCAGTAAAAAGATCAGACAAGAATCTAACTAATATAACTATTGCTGTAGATCTTATGCTTAAAATTAAATTTTTATTTTAAGCATTTTTAAGAAGATTAATTAAAGATCACTTGTCAACAAAATGATGATAAGTCATTATAATATGATTATCTATATGGGCTTTAGATAAGGCGAAACTAAAACTTGATCTGTTGAACAAGAGTAAAAAGATCAGACAAGCATCTAGTTAATACAACTATTGCTGTGGGAATTTATAGTTAAAATTCAATTGTTAATTTACGCATTTTTAAAGAAGATCTATTTGAGATCACTTGGCAATCTATTTATGTTAAGTCATTATAATATTATAATGATTATCAGTATAAGCTCTACAAGAGTCGAAACTAATAGATACGAAGATCTGTTAAGCAACAGTTAAAAAATCAGACTAGAAAATATCAGAGCAGCATCTAATTAATGCAACTATTGCTGTGGAAAGTAGTTATACTTAAAGATCTATTTAAGATCACTTGCCACAAAATGATGAAAAGTCAATATAAGCTCTAGAAGAGTCGAAGCTCATATATATAAAGATTCGTTGAGCCACGGGTAAAAGCATCGGATAAGAATCTAGCTAATATAAATATTGATGTAGATCTTATGCTTAAAATAAGAATTAACAAGAGAAGATCTATTTAAGATCACTTGGCAATTTAATAATGATAAGTCATTATAATATGATTATCCGTATAAACGGTTTAAACTAATGAAAATGAAGATCCATTGAAGATCTGCAAAAGGATGTGACAAGTAGATCTTAAGCTAAAAATAACAATTGAGACTAGTTGCGGTTTAATTGAGTATCAATCAACTAAGAATTAGCCAAAAGCCTATTTATAAGCACAGAAGAACCTTCAAAAATATTCTCACTAAAGCAACGATATTTTCTTCAATGTCAAGCGCAGCATTATGCAAGCTCTTGCCGTGTGTAGGTGTGTTTGTGTTGTGCACAACAAATAACAAAAACTTAGCAGCAATTTGATAACTTCATTGCTGAGAAATGCATTTCTCGCACGCGATTCTCGGTGCATTCGAAGACTCTCTCATATGACAACAATCGACGACAAATGTCTATAATTTTGCAAGTAGCAATTTCTATAGAGGCAGAAGTGCAAGGGGCACACTTAAATGTTGGATAACAACCTAAGTGTGTGTGTGTGTGTGTGTGTGTGTGTGTGTGTGTGTGTGTGCATGTGAGGAAAACATCACTTGAACTACGTTCGACGAGTGGACGTTCAAAATCTGAGACGAGTAGCTGGGTCGGCACTTGGGTGCCTTGTTTACTGCTCGATATCATAAAGAGGCACATTAAAGGGTATCATCATTTAACATACATTGTAATTATCAGCTATACATTACATAACAAAAAGAAAGAGAGAGAGAGGGGAATGTTTGTCCACAAAACTTAAACAGAACCTTGAGAATTGCATTCAGAGTCGAACGTGGACTCCGGTTGCGAAATTAAGTTTAGGCTCTTGGCTCATGGATCGGAGTTTCGGGTTTGGGGTTTGGAGCTTGGCTTCATGTCATGTTGTATCTAATGTGTCATGCAGGGCACGAAATCGCAGCGCAATCCATAAAAAAAAGAAAGAAAAAACTGAAAAAAGAGCAAACGGCTTGGCCAGTCGCCAACCATTATGAATGTCAAATATTTGGACAACTCAAGTGAAAAAGCGCGTAACAAGTGGCAAACAGAGACCAGCAAAAAGACCAAAGGCGACGGCTGACAACTGACAAGCGATAAACGGCATAAAAGGCGCCAAGCGACCCGCTACCCGCCCAACAAACAGTGAAGAGCTCTCGCCGAACACGAAATACCCTTACCCAATAATTTCAATAAGATTTTACTTCGATAGGTACGCATGGCTAGAAGAAGAAGTAGTAATCCAAAAGTGCATAGATGATATAGTACTTCGATTCCAAGACAATAGAGGGGCAGAGTATAGAATACTCTATAGTATAGTACATATGATATATAGTATAGTATACATACATATATAGAGCCCTTTGAAACTGTTTAAGAATTTACATATGATTAACATTTGTCATGACAAATGACAAAATTATTAGATATACTTTTCAAGGGTATACAATAATTAAACCATATGAATGCCAATCTGAATGTGGGTGTGGGTCTATGTGTGTGAGTGTTTGTGAGGGTGTGTGTGTGTTCGCATGCCAGCAGCGACCGCGAAAACGAACCAGCAGGCAACTGCGCTGGGCAAGGCACGCAATGACATTTCATACGTGTAAGCACGGTACCCGCACAGTGGAACCAAAACTGACAAAATTGACATCTAAAATTGTTTGACATAGTCTGTGGAACAGCTTAATTTGCACTTGACATTCGCACTTGTAAACATTGCACTTGCACAGTGACACATATAAAATGTTTTTTGCTTCCATTTCAGATATTCCTCTATACATATTTATTTACATATATGTATATGTGCATGTGGTTATCTATCTATTTATTAGCTATCTATTGATCCATTTATCGTTTTGCCTATCTTACTATTGTATTATCTTATTATATCATTATTTAATTATACTACTATCTCAGTATCTTACTATTTGATTATCTTACTATCTATCTATCTTACTATCTTAGTATCTTACTATCTTACTATCTTTCTATCTAACTTTCTAACTATCTAACTATCTTACTATCTTATTATCTTACTATCTAACTATCTAAGTATCTTTCTATCTATCTATCACTATCTTAGTTCTTACTATCCTACTATCCAACTATCTAACTATCTAACTATCTTACTATCTTAGTATCTTAGTATCTTAGTATCTTTCTATCTTAGTATCTTTCTATCTATCTATCACTATCTTAGTTCTTACTATCCTACTATCTAACTATCTAACTATCTTACTATCTAACTATCTTATTCTTATATCTTTTTATTATCTAACTATCATCTATCTATCAAATAACTTTCACCTCAACATTATCTATCTATCTATCATGTATCTAAATATTATCCCATAATTCTAAATTGAACTCTCTACCTATCTCATATCTGGTATAAAAACTGGCACTCTTGCCATTCCTTTACTCCCATATCCATATCCTTTGACATTCTTGCATTCTTTTCATTCTCCTTAAAGTGGGATTTCTGTTTGAATTTGAATCAATCCAAAGCAATTGAAACGCCTTCGAATGGCTTCTAAAGCACTTTTCTATCTTGCTGGCAATCTGACATAATAGTGAATCTCGACAAGCTGGTGCTTCTTCTTTCTTTTAGATGTCTGAACAAGACAGACGAGCGAACAGAAGAAGATAAAGCTCAATACCGAGCTAAGATTTCAAGAGAGAAACAAACTGCACATTGGCATTGACTTTGTCCTTAGAAATTTCAACAACAACAACAACAACAACAGCAAGAACAAAGACAAATATAATGTAAACAGGCAGCTAAGAGAAAATTTAAGAAAGTCAACGTCAAAATAATGAAAATCCAAATGCCAAGCTAGTTTTTGTCTTTTTTTTTTCTTTCCATTTTTTTGTGCGCCTGTCCGGCGGGTGGCTACAAAATGCCAACAACAAAAGGATTTGACAAGGACACACTTGCATAGAGGAAGTGGGAGGAGGAAACGGATTGAAAAGGATTTGCAGCTGATGGCTTCGCTTTTCGTTTGGCTGCATTTCTGGTCCTTGAACTTCACAGCGGCGAGCAAATAGAACAACTTGCATTCAAATTATACTAATGCCCAGGCACATACACACAAACACACACATATATATATATTCATATATAAAAATCCATTATATATTTGCACAGTGGGTCCAGCTAAGATGACTTTTGACAACTGTCGTCCGGCAAGTGCGGCATCCGGCATTCCAACGATAATGGCCACAAAGTTGCCAACGGGTTGTTGAACCAAGTGTGCCAAATGAATTGCATTCACCGTTTTGGCCAGGGTGCAGCGACCCACGCACAGGAAACAGCCGCACAACTTGCAACGCCATGCCCCGGCTGCTAGGCAGATGCCCCAACTTCCCCAACTGCAACGTGCAACGTGCCACAATTGATAGCCACAATGAAGGCAAACAAAACGTGATTTTAGCAATGAAATATTTTCCTTTTTTCCAATAGAGTTACGATTCCAGATAACCTATCTATCTATATGATATATCTATATACAGTTTTTACTTGCCAATTTATACAGGCACAAAGTAACTGTAAAAACTGCCGACAAGTTGTATATAGATAAGAATCTATATTCTATAATATATCTTGGTTACAAGCAATATAATAAAAAATATCTTGATTAGAAAAGTTGTTCAACAATTTTTCTCACTGTCACCTGCATAAGAATTTGAACAGGTAAACGTAAAGCCTAGAGTTTAGGTAATAGTTAGCAAAACAGGCAACAATTGTTAAGGATAAATAGGAACAATAAGTTTCGACATAATAATGTATGCTTCTTTATTCTAATTACATTAGAAGCTCATCAAACTGTGGCATCATCATTAATTGGGACGTCATTTTGGATTTGTGGCAAGCGTTTGACCTTCATTTGCCCTTCGGCTCTGCTGACTTTTTGCCGCGCCCTGAATCTTGAGTTATCTATTGTGCATACACACACAAACACACATACATATATATATATATATATAATAAGTATATATGCATATTCTGTCAGTGATGTCAGTTATAGGAATCGATAGAAAGCTATCTATTGGCCAACAATAGCGCAACGGTAAACAGTCTCAATATGAATGCCAAAGAGATTGTCAAATGTTTACCTGTCATGCTGCAGAGGGTTTCTCTATCTCTCTATGTGTCTGTGTGTGTGTGTGTGTGTGTGTGTGTGTGTGCGGTACTTAACTTTTCAGTGCGAATGTAATGCAGAAATGACAACAAAATCTCAGTCGAATCATTTGTCATATTGATAATGAAAAACAATTCCTTATATCAAAGTTACAATTGGTGTCCAATAAACCACTTGTGAAGCTTATCAGAACCACTTGAGAACTGATTACATTCCCGTTATTCCGCATTCCCCTATCTTAATGGGCATACGAATATGACGTATACGTAACAGAAGTTTTTTTTCTTCTTTAAAGGGGGCAAAATATCATAGAAATAGTAAAAATAAAAGAAATATTAAACGAATCTGTTGAAGACATTCAGCGAATGTTTTCAGATATAGATATATTTTGTAATAAGCTTGTTAAATTCGAGTCAACAATAATTCTCTATTATTATTATAATGGTAAACATTTAAGCCAATGTTTTCGACTGTACTTCTTATCAAGGAGATTATTATGCGATAAGGTTGTTAATATTTAATATGAAATCGATTCTATATAATGGTTATTAATTTGTTCAGCATATGTTATATAAGCCAGAAGATAAGCACTAATAAAATGTGATTTATATTCCCACACTTAACTATGAAGTGCTATTGGAAGAGTATTTCACATTCGATAAGCTGGCTACAAAATTGACTCTTTATTAAGATTATTAAAAAATTACGCCCTAAGCCAAACACTTGTGATTTACAGCCCTACACTTAACTGTGAAGTGCAATTAGAAGAGTATTTCGTATTCGTATTCGTATTCGTGTTTTATTCATTCACCTCCGCTTTTAATGATTGGCAATAATAATAAATACATAAATTGTATACGTATTATGATAATGAGACAGGTAGCTTCCCAACGGTACTTAAAATGCTTGATAAGGAGTTCCATAATGGAACTACCGGAGGAGCCATTTAATGGGCTACTCTAACGGTTCTTCCCTTCTGTGGGCGTGTCTCTGGGGCTTAGTGCAAGTGGTTTATGCATGTCCACGTCTTCAGCGTCGGCCATTTTGTGTTGTGCCACTGCAGTATTATTATTTTACACACACACACACACACACACACACACACACACACACACAGAGAGACACACACTTAGACACATAAAGGAGTAAATAGATGCAAACAATTTGCGGCAGTTCCTGTGGAGCAGACGGCAATGGCGACAGTTACGTTGAGAGCCGCGGATGGGGGAGGGGAAAAGGGGTTTGCCCAGCTCCGACCGAGAGCCGGAAATAAACTATCCGCCATTTTACTGCCAATGAGTTCACTGACATACAGTGTCCCATCGATCGTAGCATAGATTGCCATTGGAATCGGATGCATTCGCATTATCAGTTTGTTGACCCACTCACAAAACCTTTAATACTCTAATCGATACTATATATATATGATATATATATATATATTTATGATATTTACTATTACGTTATATAGTCAAGCCTATTGCCTCATTGTTATGCAATATAGTTAAGCTTTTAAGTATGCACATATACTCGTATATTTAAACATTTTATTATCTATTAATTATGTTGACTTGCCAAAATTTATAGCTGTGAGAAAAAACAAAAACAACAATCGTTAAGTTAAGCTTCTCGTTTCGTACAAATTGAATGCTACGAAATGAGCTTTAACAAATTATCGGATTAAACCTTTTGGGAATTACAAACGTTATATGCGAAAGCAAGTGTTAATTGCTTTCGGCTTACGTATATTATTTGTTTATCCCACAGGTATATCGAATATATATGTATATATATCTATATACTTTATCAGTAACTCCTTAAGTTTAATAGCTTGACTATTTATTATATATATTTATATGGCATGTAGCTTCCTGGTTGGGTAATCGGGCATTCTCGACTTGATGGAAGAGTTTACAGTTTATTTTTTGTTGTTTGCTCAGAGTTTGGGTTTTGCGTACATCTCATTAGAATTTACGCTCTTTTTTTTTTGTTTTCTGTTTTGCAATTTTATGATGTGGTTCGGCGTTGTTTCCCTCAAAATAAACTAAAAATACAAAAAAAATATATATACATATATATATATATATATCTGTGTGTGAGTGTGTAAGTGAAACAGCAAATGGAGAAAAATATTCGTCGCACACACACACACACACTCTCCCTGTGATACCCTCTTCAATGTTACCCTTACGATGACATCCCCTCATTAAAAACAATATATATATATATATACATTAAGAGAGAGAGAGATAGAGTGAGGGGGAGTGAGAGGGAGAGATAGAACGAAACACATTTTAATTAATCAATTTGTATGTGTCTCAAAGTGCGTCGTTCGACGTGCCGATGTTTTGTTGTTTTCGTTGGCCATTTGGTTACTTTATAAAACTGCAATAAATTGACAGCAGATCTGGCTAGAAGCAAAAACAAAAACCATAACAATAACAAAAACAAAACAAATTGCCTGCGAACTGTGTTTATTATTGTTGTTGTTGTTCCTAATTGTCATAATTGCGTTTACATAAACGGTTTTGAGGCTCGCAAGCCGTTGCCAAAATTGTGACAAAAACTGACGTAACGGCCATAAACGGGGTACTCCCGACTAAATGATACCCCACACACTATTTGCCACAAGAAGTTGAAGGAATAAATATAAATATTAAGTAGAAACAAAATTAAACATATAAGCAATATTATCGATTGATATCGATATGTAAGACCTAAACTTGACTCTGAAGGAAATAGAAATAGACTTTTCGATTAATATCGACTTATCAACTTTAAAGCCATATTTATAATTAATAACTGAGCTTAACTGTTAAAGAAATTTATTATCTCAACTATTTATCTACGTATTATATATTTTTATAAAAAGAACGAATGAAACCAAATTTAATCCACATTATTGATTATTATCGTTACAAAAGTCCTCAAAGAATAACTATAATTAATAGCCCATGTTAATGGTTGAGGAAATAAACTTTGTGGATTATCTAACCGCGTTTTATTGGCGTGGATAAAGCGGTT
Organism: Drosophila pseudotalamancana; assembly: GCA_037075185.1. NCBI lineage: Eukaryota > Metazoa > Arthropoda > Insecta > Diptera > Drosophilidae > Drosophila > Drosophila pseudotalamancana. Next base: position 151,348 of record JBAMCK010000701.1, on the reverse strand, counting down.
TATAGACCAAAGCCTTTAGCTTAATGAAAATTTCGCATTCCCATTGATGGAATGATTGAAATTGGTTTCAGGGCTGACTCATTCGATGCCTGCGAAATGAATCAATCAATTGAGTGGCTCATGCCGATGCAAGTGTTGATGCATTTATTAACCATTCAATTAGCACGTGTGCACGTTTAGAGTCGTAAATCCACGGACTACCTATATGACATATGGCACACAAGCCTCAACGCTTGGAACTTGCGTCAAGCGTGCTCATTTATGCACCACAATGAACCGGTTTAAGTCTGACTTCAGCTTTTGCTTTGCGGAAACTGTCAATTGTCCATCTGACTGTTGATGAAATCGTGTCCATTCTTATCGGTTACTCCAATAAACGCTCGTCACTTAAGCACACAATTAAACAGTTTCCAGCAAGCAAGCGAATGATTCACTAACGTATACCCTGTAAGGAGTTACATAGTGAAGAGTAAGAGAGTGGAAGGCCAAAGATTGACAAGGGCAACAACTGGAGTTCATGAAAAGCGCATAGAAAGGCGATATTAGACAACTGCAGAAGTAATAAAGGTAATTAAATACATTTAATGAGAATCCACTTGGCAAAACAAACAGACAGATCTATTAACACTATTGACATGACAAAGCCTCAAGCTGAAGAGGAGGTCCAAGTCCACTTTTGGCCCTTAAATACGTTCACGCCAATCGAGTGTGTAGTCTCTCCCCCCTCTCCCTTCCACTTCCCCTGACCATTTGCTATGGGTACAACAGAAGGCAAACAGAAACAAAACAGAAGTTCACACAGTAGCGCAAAGTCTTGCAACACGAGGAGCTGCAAAGGGGCATGCGATGACAGGCACGAGTGTGTGGCCGGCCAGTGGTCAGTGGCTAGTCAGCAATCCAATTGGCTGATGAAGTGCTGCTCCGAGAGGCAATATTGGAGGCTGGCAATTGTATTGGAGCCGGAGCTCAGCTGTCAGCAAGCGAATGAGTTTATGTGGAACGGAAAGGAGGAGGAGGAGGAGGAGGTGGAGGAGAATGAGGTTGGGGCACGGAAAAAAGATGGACTGCTGGACATTTGCTGTTGCACAGTTTGCTAATTGTGGCATTAGCAAATACAATTTCACTCTCTCACTAACCATGAGTGTGTGCATGTGTGTGTGTGTGTGTGTGTGTGTGTGTGTGTGTGTGTGTTGCCTGTCAAATGCCTCAAATAGCTGTCAGTTAGTTGTAAGCACTCGATCTACCTCTGGCTCACACACACCTTACCTCACCTCACCTTACCTCACCTCACCTCACCTCACCGCACCTCACCTCAGCTTTCCCCAACACACTGACAGCTTGTGACTGATGATTGATTGGCCGCTTTGATTGATCGTTAAGCAGGCGCGGCGAGGCGAGGCGTTCTTTTTTGTTTAACAATTACGAACGAGTTCAAAACGATGCTCATAATGATTTGAATCTTGTGTTAGCCACATTAACACAAAAGAAAAAAACAGAAATTAAAAAAAAAACAAAGAAAAACAAAATGAAGTACATGCGGCAAACACTCAACGCAAGTGCTAAACGGCCGGCAGAGGCAGCAAAAGGCTGTCAGATATTCAATTAATCGAAATATAGTTGTCAAAACATGCTCGAAACCTCTTGAAAATTCTTGGCTTTAGATTTTGACAGGCACTCGAACTACAGCGTTTGGGTAGGCCAATTGGTGAACGTCTGTGCGTGTTATCGATTGTTTTCTATTCGATAGCTTTGTTTACTTTTGTATGCAAAATGCAAGTTGATCTATTACATAAATATCTGTAGTCTTATAGGAAAAGACATCGATAGCTCTGAATAGCTGCTCCTATTGACATACCTAGCTATTATCGATAACCTTTTATAGTTTTTTTGGAATTGCTTTAAGTTTGGACGGGCGCACAAGAAGCGCCACTCGAACTTCAGTAGTTATCGAATGTTTTCCATTCGATAGCTTTGTTTACTTTTGTATGCAAAATGCAAAATTAAGATTACAGATATTTATGTAATAGATCAAACTTAAATATCTGTAATCTTAAAGAACATAAATGAATAGGAAAAAGCATCGATAACTTTAAAATCTGCTATAACTGTCATACCTAAATTTTTTCGACTGTTTTCCAATCGATAACATTATTTTCTTTTGTATGAAAAATGCAAGTTAATCTATAACTTAAATCTATGTACATAAATGAATTGAAAAATACATCGATAACTGAAAATTGACCTTATACATTAATTGACCGATAACATTATTTACTTTTGTTGAAATTTATCTATAACTTGAATTTCTCTATTCTAGTTCTTTATAAAGTGAATAGGATAAAATATCGATAAACATCGATAAAAAGTTGACCTTTCGATAACATTATTAAATTTTGTATACAAAATTGAAGTTTATCTATAAATTGAATTTCTCTATTCTAGTTCTTCATAAAGTGAATAGGATAAAATATCGATAACTTTGCATAGATGCTCCTATTGATAAACCCAGCTGTTATCGACAACTCGTTTTTGTTGCATTGCAATTATCGAGCGCATTTCATAGTCGACTCTCCGACTTGAACTCTTTCTTCAATACGCCTAGCACTAACAACAACAACAACAACAACACGCGCTTTGTTTCGTCAACGGCGCGAACATTACAAATTTGTTACGCGTGCGCGACTGCGACGTCGCGTCGCTGCTAACACAAACGCTAACGCTAGCTGCATACACACACACACACACATGTATATATATATAGAATATAGAAATTTTCGCATCGAAGCGCGCGCTTTGGGCAGTTGATTTTGTATTTGTTCAACACAGTTGCAGTTGCAGTTAGTGCCCCCATCTGTGCGTCCAGCTGGCGGCACGTCTTTGTCAGGGTTGCCACCGCGTGAGTTCATTTTAATTGGTAGCGCATTCCGTTGCCTGAGTCTCGCGCCGGGCCTGGCCCAAGGGGCATTCAAGCTTCGTTAGCCCGTTTGCAACAGGCAGCCGAAGGTCTGCTCTCAAACGGCACCGTTTAGCGGCCGCTATGCCTATCGATACGTTCGATAAATGCTCGCAATGTCATAGAAATTGTATATAAAGAGCGTAGCTGACAGGAGGGTAAATTATAAAATATACATTACACAGCTCCAAGCATGATTGTGACATAAATCAATGCTGTAGCACTGCAGTAAGAATTTATATACTTACTACTGCTAACGATAGTTATCGCTATCGATTGATATCGCACCAATAGTTATTGCCAGATCAATCTTTATAATTTTCCATTAAGCCTTCCATAAGCGACATTTAAGTTATCGATATAGTTATCGATATATATCGAACATTAAAAAAAACCGATTATCTCATAAACAGAATATTTGCATTCAGTTTGAACGAATTATCGTGTTACGTCGACACTCATATTTATCGATATCAAAAGTTTATATAATATCGATTCTGCCTGCTGACACATGTTTCTCCATTTGGCTATTATGCAAATACATATGCGCAAAATATTCCATAAGTAATCGATAAATTAATGAGCTGTAACATAGAAAATGAGCTTATAATAACTTTAAAGGGTATTTCTGCTGCGCTTTGTTGACTTTTGCGCCAGCTGCGGCTCTTAATGATGTGTGTGTATGTGTGTGTGTGTATGTGTGTGTGTGTGTGTGTGTGTATGTCTTTGTGAGTTGCTCGTTGGCAAGTTGGTTGTCTGTTTGGCTGGTTTGCCTATTCGCAGTCACTCTGCCACATTTGGCCGCAAACAAATTAATTTTTGCGCCTACATAAAGCTAATTGACTTGAACGGCCGCCCGTCCGGCCGAGCTTCGATCTGTCTGTGCGCCTGCGGCTCGGCTCGGCTCGGCTCTTAATTGTGGCCGCAATTAATAAAGCCGCAGAGCTCAACACTATCTGCATCTCGGTGGCGCCACCTACAACAACAGCAGCAGCAACAAAGGCAGCAGCAACAGAAAGCCGACAAAACGGCGCTTGACCCACAAATTGTGAAGAGAGGAGGCGGACAGCTGTGGGCTAGAGGGAACGCCCACGTGAGGCACGTGTGATTGGGTCAACTCAGGTGGCGCCTTCAGCGGAAGCGTATCAAGTGCATGTCACACACTCTCACACTCACACACACACAACAGCACACACACGTGGCTGGACGAGGACAAAACTATGCCAAATGGTTTGGTTAATTAGAAATCAATTGAAACGCATGCAGCGAATAAGTAACTAGCTTACTGCAACAACAATAACAACAACAACAGCAACAGCAACTACAATTGCAACAACAACAGCAACAGCAACAACAATTGCAACAACATCAACTGCAGCAGCAACAATCTGACGACCCAAATAAGTTTCCAATTGCCGCTGCTGCTGCCGCTGTCGCTGGGTGGCATGCAAACCAAACTGAGTGCAACGCGGCGAGAACCAGTTTCACCGTGCCCCTACCACACGTCAGAGGCGCCCCTTAAGCCCCCCCCCCTAGCCACACCCCTTCCCACAGCGTGTGTCAACTTGGCTATCTTAAAAATGCTTAATTGCTCGACTTGCATAAAAAAAAGGAGAAGAAACAGGTAAGAAAGCTTCAAACGGGTTGTGCGCGACTAGGTGATACCCTAAGCCGTCGGCCAGTTTCCAGTTTGCATAAGGAGATAAACAGTAACACACACACACACACGCACACGCACACGCATACATAAGCAATCAGCGGCTGCACTTCTCCTTCGTTTTTAATTAAATAGCTTTGGAATATAAAATTTGCAGGGTATCAATATATATATTTATATAAAGTCAGATTTCTAACTAAGATGCTAACTAAAGGCTTTATCTAAAGAAATGGAATCAGATATCAAACGAAAAAAAAATTATTTCACAAATTTTGATACTTTAAATATATTTTTTAATATTTAAAAAATTTAAATTTTTTATAGCTTTTGCAAAAACCGACATTAGAACATTCACATAGATATAAAAATAATATAATATATAGCGCACATACATATATTATATATTATATTATTATAATGTATAATATACATACATATGTTATATATTATATTAATACATATTACATACATATATGTAAATAAATTGCATTACGCATTACAACCGAAACATGATGCCCACTTAACCCATTTGTAGGGTATCGAACAAGGGGTAAAAAGTACTAATTGATAGCCGCAAGCAGAGGCGGATCGAATCATCCGACACCTGAAGCGCGGTCCTTATCATGGCTGAGTTTTCGCTCACCTGCCGCAGGTGAAGGATCGCACCTCGACGACTATCGCAAGGTTGTCATCGCGCAGACAATTAACGATAAATAAATTTTTCTCAACCAATCTAGAAAAAACGCTTTTATCTTTCTTTTTTCATTATAATTAATAAATGATTAGGTTGTATAAATGATGAAATCCTAAGTTTATGCATTTGCATACAAGTGCAAAAAGTTGATTATTATTTAAACACATTTTTGTACATTTTTGTAATCTAAAGTAAAAACTATATTCAAATTTTAAACTTTATGGTCTAGTCAGTATAATAACAATAACAACATCAATATTAATATTATTGTAAAACTTAACGAATTGTTTGGCTATCGTATGGCGATGAGAATGTGAGTAATTCCTTTGTTGTCGAATTGACGCAAGTGACACGGACACACACACACACACACACACACACACACACACACACACACTACAGTCCGCTTCTTTACCTGCATTCCCTTTTACCCCACCTTCTGTCTCGCCTTGCCACAATTTAAGTTTAGTTCAAGCTGCGGTCGAGGCGTTTGCCACTCATTGCACAATTTGCATGCATGTCACGTTCATCGGCTTTCAGTTAGACTTTATCACCTGCCCGTCTGCCAACCAACCACCCACCTGCCACCCATTGTATGCCCCACAGCTCCTTTTATAATGCACAAAAGACTAAAATCAATTAGCTGGCAAAGTCGATTTAAATCTTTTGAGTGTGTGGCTGGCAGCTCAAATCTCCAGATCCCCAGATCCCCAGATCCAAAGAATTCCAGTTTCAAGGAGTTGCTTGGAAAATGAAAAAGTGGCATGTGGCAAATGCCACCTCGTTCTTGTTGCCGGTGGGCGGCTTTTTTGTACAAAGTTGCAATTACATTTAGCGCTTCATCCTGACAAAACAAAAGTTGCTGCTGCATCATTGCTAAACGTGCGGCTTGGTGTAAATTTGCAATGCGTGATGCTGCAATAACAACAACAACAACAACAACAACGAGAATTCGCATCAGCAGCAACAACAAGAATGCGGTCACAGTTCATTGAACCGCTAGAAATGCAATGCAAGTGGCTCATGATGATGTTGCAGCTAGATGATTATGATGTTAATGACGTGGCACATGCAGATGCACATGATAAGGCTGCTGCCCAACATCCTCATAATGATGATTATCATAATGATGACGATGATGATGATGATGATGATGAGGTTTCAGTGGCAACTGGCACTTTAGCGCGTCAGTTAGATAGAAAAAAAAGCACCTCCAGCGGCTCAAGTATCGAAGAAGAGTTGTCAGATGCGAGAGTGTGTGAGTACGTACATATGTATGTGTAGATGTGTGAGTGTGCATGTGTGTGTGTGTGTGTATGTCCGTGTGGGGCAATCGCAATTCAATGCCAAAGGGTAACATTTTGCAATACTCAATCACATTCATGTCTATTGCCAATATTTACGTGCTCTCAAAGGAAATTTCATTCATGCGACTGGTCACACTGGCAACCCCAATAACAACCAGTCGATATTAGAATTTCGTAAGCTAATGAAAACTTTCAGGTTTAAAGTGGAAAAATTGAAAATGTTCTCTTTATAGATTTTGGCTGAGCTTCATTTTTGGCCTCAAAAATAAAGTTAAGTTTTATTTAACTGGATCTCAGTTTAACAGTTAAATTTTCGGAAATGCATGTATAGCAAAAAAATAATATAATTGAAATACAACGAAAATGAGAAACCAGTTTAAGAAAAGCTTACGATAAAAATGTTTCTTTTTCATCATAATAATAATAAAAATAAATTTCTATCTAGAGAAAAGATTTCGTATGCTACTGCTAAGTAAGTCTCAATATTTCTGCGCATAAGAATATTTGCTAAGAAAAGGCAATTTACGAAAAGAAAAAATAAATGACACTAAAAAACAAACAAGAAACACAAGAAAAAAAATCCGCATATCATCGCAGCCGATCCCCACATTTAGCTGCTTCTTTTTCAGGCTTTTCGCTCCCTTTGATCTATTTTCGGCTGCGAAGTTGCAGCGGAGAGCGAAACGCTAATCAACACTGGAAGCCACTGGAACATGCATGCAAAACAGTCCGTCGGCAATCATCTAAAAATAATAAACAAACACTCCCCAAAACTAAACGAAACAAAAAAAAAAAAACCAATAAGGAAAAGGAAATACATACATGTATATATACGAACAAAAAATAATAATAATCAAGACCAAGAATATTGATAGAAGCGCATCTTAAAGCTCATCATAGTATAAGACGTATAAGACAAGACGCAGACTGTTATACGAACAAGCATGCATATAGATGCATATAAATACATTTATATTTTTAGTAAATAACAATAAAAAATTTAATGATAAATTTGAAGCAAGAATTTCGCTCAAAGCGCGGCTCGTATAAGACAGAACGCAATTCGTATAAGACTCTCACTCATCAGTAGAAGAGAGCAAAAAGAAGCTAACGGACAAGAGCAATGATCGCAAATGCAACACAAACTTATGCAAATGTATTTTACAGCACTGTTCTTTTTGAATATGCACAACACACGCACACTTACACACACACACACACAAACATGTGCTTTAACCGACATTTCAAGATCTTTCTCTCGCAGCAGCAAAAAGTGTTTGGAAAGACAAAATGTTAATCCCTGCTAATCAAGCTCTACGTCGGTGTCACCTGCACTCGACGGGGGGTGGGAATGCGGGACAGAGGGAAGGCAGGTGGGAAAGAAGGGAAGAGAAAGTGAATGGGGCATATAGCCAATAGGAATCTTAATGATAAGACGCTTATCAAAGCGAACAGAATGAAAAGCCCAAACAAACGGGGCAAATACAAATAAAATAATAGAAACTTACCCAAAAGCAAACGAAGACGTTGCAACGAAAGTTTACGTTGATGCTGTTGTTGTTGTTGGTTTCTTTTCTTTTTTTTTATATTTTCAATTTTATGTCGTTTTCTTTTTGTTTCGTTGGCTTCCTGTTGGCTGAGAGAGCAATGGATGCAGCGCTGCAAGTGGAAATGCGTATAAGATGAAGATGAAGATGAAGACGAAGACGAGGACGAAGAACAGCAAATAAAAGAAAGATTGCAACAAGAACAACAACGAAGCAGACAGGACTCTAATTTATCGTAATTGAAAGTTTTGGCTTTTAATCAAACACAAAGTTTCTTTATACATATATGTATATTTGTGTGTGTGTGTGTGTAGGGAAAGGGGTTTGCCGCTGCTGAGGGGCAACTGCAAAAGTTTGCGCTTGCGTCACGTCAGCAGCGCCGTCTGCAACATCAAATCGAATTTTCCAAAAACGAAAAAAGGCAATAAAAACCAAAAAAAAAAAAAAATAACGACACAGCAATAGAAGAGGCAGACCAAGAGGAAAACGAGTTAAGGCGCAGACAGCAAAAGACAATGCTGCCATTGTCGCAGCCGCAGTCGACGTCGCAGCCGCTGTCGCCGCCGTCTTTGCTGTTGTCGTCGCTGCCGTCACTTGCAGCAAGCAGGGCAGCAGATAAAAGCAGCCAAAGGCAGCAAAAGCAACAACACCAAACGCAGCGGCTGCCGCCACTTATTGTTCTTGTTGTTGTTGCTGTTGCTGCTGCTGCTGCTGTTGTTCTTGTTGGAAAATTTGTAAATATTATTTGTTTACGCGCGACTTGTAAAGCTGTTTTTTACTTTTTTGTTAGCCAGGCTTACGTTTTAATATTTTGACGCTTTTCAGTTGCGCCCGCGCATCTTTCCAAAAAAAATAAGTAAAAAAAAAAAATAACAAAAAATAACAGCAATAAAAAAAGCCAAGGAGCAGCACAAACTTTACACTTGACACCAGAACCGTAAAAAAAAAACTGAATACACTTTGCTGACTGTGTGAGGATTGCTTGGACCGATATTTTACTTGAAAGCTGCTGCCTTTTAATAATTATTTTATGTTAATTATTTCTTGATTTTGTTAGTAGTTTAGTTCTTAAGTTAAGACAACAGTGCAGCAGCTGTTTGGCGACACGACAACCGCGCGCAATAAAAACAAAATGAAGACTAACAACTAACGTTAGCAATGTGATTGCAAGCGCAACGCCCCAAAATACCAAAAAAAATATTGCAGGCACACTGAAAATATACCAAGCGCATATGCGCAATCAAAAGTGCTGTAGCTGCAGACACTTTTCATAAATGAAACTCATATTAATTTTATTTATTTGTGGCAAACAATTGATTGAACATTAAAATAGAAGTGCTAAAAGAGAAACACAAATAAATGCGGTCATACTGTTGCGCAGTGCTGCCAGACTATTGTGTGCTCTTGCCCAAAGAATTGTCGTGCATAAAGCTAACACTAGGGGACGCCACTATATGCGCCCGGTGGCTGTGCGCAAAGCAAACGCAAGCAGATGAATAAAAAGGTGAGAAAAGTATTGCTACGAGGCGTGCATACTCTCGCCGACAGCTTTTGAGTAAAATGTTGAATGAAAAACGAAATAATAATTTGATAAATTGTATTACTAGTGTGTGCAAAGCATAGCCAAGTGTAAAATTATGCTCTCAGCATACCGAAATTATGAATTAAGAGAGATAAAGTGCAAACTGTGTGAGACAGTCGACGTGCACAAACAGCTTTTAGAGTGCGTTCGCTCGGTCAGCTGGGACGCTTTTCCATATTGGTTGGTCTGTTTGCATTTGGCAAAAGCTCTGCTCTCAGTGTTGTCATCGCTATGTGTGTACGCATTGTTGTTGTCAAAAAGCTTTTTCCACTAATAACTGCTGCGCTTAATTTTCCACTTGGTGAATCGAATTGACACAGTTAAACCTTAAAACAGTTTCGATCGCAAACCAAATCAAATACAGCGACTGCTGCACTGCATCCGCCATGGCAAACGGGCTATAAACCTGGCCAATAGATTTCCAATCGTCGATAAATTACAGTTCAAGCAGTTCGCAGTTCGCAGCTCGCAGTTCGAACAGCCAACGCAATGTCAACGGAAAGCAATACGCCCGTGGATCCGCGTGTCCAGGTATGTGCGCCCAATTTTCCCCCAAATCTATCCGATAGATTCCGGTAATTGGTCGGTCAACTAATTGCTTTCCACACACATGCCAGATCGAGCTGGAGAAGCTAAACACGGCAACGGACAATATCAACAAATATGAAGTGGAGCTCGATGTGAGTTATTGATTTTTTTATTAGCACTTGGGTTTTTTTTTTGTTTTTTTTTTCCTTTCTGTTGAACATCACTGTTTATATAACAAACCGTCCGTGCAGGAGGCGAAGTGCGAGTTCAAGCGTCTGCTGGCGGAGAGCGTTGTCCGGATTAAGGCCGCCGCCCGCAAGCTGGGCAACTCGATCGATGCCGCCAAGCCCTACTATGAGTCGCGCATTTATGCCGCCCAGCTGGTGAAGGAGACGCAGCTGGCGGCGGCCAATCACGAGAAGGCCAAGTCGATACACGCCACCGCCAAGGAAATGGTATACCTGGCCGAGCAGGGATTGGGCGAGAAATCGACGCTGGACACCGCCTGCCAGGAGATGCTCAGCCATGCGGCCAGCAAAGTGAATCAGTCCCAACTGGAGGTCACCGACACTCGCAACGCCCTCAAGATGTGCCAACTGAAGCTCGAGGTGGCCAACAATCGCGTTGGCAAGCTTCAGGGGCAGCTCAAGCAGGCGCTTCGCTCCTCCAGGTATCTAACGGCTAACCAATCGACTCTTAACTCTTATGAACCGTTAATTTATTGCATGTCCTGGCAGAATATGTGAATTGTAAATCTCTTTTTCCAAGCAGGTTCAAAGACATTTTCAAAACTCCCGCTTTACGAAAGTTTTTTCCAAGCATTTCTTCTATTTATTATACGCTTCTCTTTTTTTCTTTCTTTTTTTTTTTTTTTTTTTTTGATATAAGATATAGATATTACATATGTATGTTATTCTTATAGTATATAACAATCTCTTTTTTCCATATACCAAAGATTGAATTAATATTTGATATATAAAGTTATAGCTACCATATATATCATACAATATCTTTATCGCTATAACAGTAAAATATCTTATAACGGAATTTCGTCTTCCATATTATATTTTAGCTTTATTTTTATATATTATCTGATGTTTTTCTTATCTGAAATTGGGACTTATTTATGGGTGTAAAAATTGAAAACAAAAAAAAATTGCACACATATTTAACACTGCCGGGATAGGCGCATACGATCCGATATCGGCAACGCCGATCAGTCTAGTTTTTATATTTCTTGGTTTGTTTGGTTCTCCCTTTGGTTCTATTTCGTTCTTGTTTGGTTTCTTTTTCTTTCCACTTAGATTGCAGCTCAGGCGCAATTTACTTTTGTTGAGATACTTTAGCATTATGCACGCTTTGTATTGTACCCTGTGCTCGTGAGTATGCCTCACCTGCTGCCTAGCCACGCCCACTAATATGCGGTACCCGCTCGTCCCCGTCTTCGCCCTTGTCCAAATGCAGGCCCTACTACGAGACCCGTGCGAACTACAACGGACTGCTGAAGGCGCAGAAGCTGCGGGTGAACGAGTTCGAGTCGAAGGTCAGCGCTGCCAAGTTGACCTACAACGAGGCGCTCAAGAATCTGGAGCAGATCTCCGAGGACATACACAGGCAGCGTCAGCAGCGGAACAATCTGCTCAACTACGAGGCGATGCTCCGGCAGGTGGACGCCGTCGATGCGCTCACAGCGGGCGTCGATCAGCAGCAGCAGCAGCAACAGCAGCTGCAGTCGGAGCCGGCGCTGGCAGAGCAACTGCTGGACCCGGAGGATGAGTATCTGCGCATGCCGGATCGCCTGGGCAGCGGGGCAAGTACGCCGCGTCAACGGCAAGGGGATGCGCACGATTGTCCGCATCTGCTGCACGACTTTGAGACGGTGCTGACCTTTCCACAGAAGCTGGCCGGAGGCATGCACAAGTCGGCCAGCACCAGTGCCACGGATGGGGACAACAATCTGTTCGCCCAGGCTCAGGGCCTGCACGGCCCGTACGAGGTGAAGCCGCGCTCCGAGAGCGGCAGCAGCTCATTGGCCTCCGCCTCGGCATCGGCATCGGCGTCGACGTCGGCGGCGCCAGCGGACAACGATATCGATCAGTGGACGGAGATACGATTGTCGCACTCGGACAGCACCAGTTCGAGCTACTCGAATCAATCGCTGCTGGAGCAGCAGGGCCTGGACGGCGCCGGCGGCGTTGGCGGCCTGGGATTGGGCTACGGGCTGGGCGGAATGGATCCGGATGCACAGTCGCAGCATTCCACCTCGTCCTCGGATGAGCCCAAGCGCAAGGTGACCTGCACGACCATATTCCAGGACGACAGCAGCGGCATTGGCATCGGGATCGGCCTCGCCGGCCAGCAGATGAGCCGCAAGCAGAGCCTCAGCCAGTGGCTGTCGCGCTCGAACAGCTTCAAGGCCAGCGGACGCCGGCAGAGTCTCGATCTGCTGATCGATGCCGGCGACAAGGTGAAGGATGTGTTTAGCTATGGCTTTCAGAAGGTCGGCCGGAGTCTGGAGCGGCGCAACAGCGAATCGGAAATGGCCAGCGATAGCGGCGAGTCGGATGCTCTGCTTGCCACAGCAGCAGCATCGGCAACAGCAACAACGACGACAACTCCGGCATCGGCAGCAGCGGCGGCGGCGGCAGCAGCAGCATCAGCAGCAGCAGCGGCAGCAGCAGCGAGTGCCAACGCCTGCAGCAACAACAGCAGCAGCAGCAGCGCCAGCGATTTCTTTCTATTTAGCAGGTCAGTAGACGGCAACAATCGCAGCGGCAGCAGCGCCGGCAGCGTTGGCAGCAGCGTTGGCAGCAGCCTCCTGTGCACGCTGCAGAATCGTCTGACAAAGCTCATTTGATCTGATCGATGAAACGGCGTACAAATCGATAAACGATAAACGAAATTCCGATTTACCGCTAAACTGCTATTCAAAATTCAATCAAACTGCACTCACATATGAAAACCAAAAACCAAAAACCAAAAACCAAAAAAAAAAAAAAAACTAAGTAAACCCCCCAAAGCTTCAACCGCTACAAGAATTATTCAACTACTGCAATTAACTAAATTCCCAAATGCTCGATAAAAAACGAATTGGCTGCTTTGATTTGGTATATTTGCTATTTGAAACACAGAAATTCGATTACCACCACAACAACAATAACAATAACAATAACAATACCAACAACAACAACAACATCAACAATAATAACAAATTCAACTACAACATCAACTACAATAACAACAACAACAATTAACAGCATTGCACGCACGCACGCACGCTTCTAAAAAAAAAAAAAAACAAACAAGCAAAAAATATCAAAAACTATCAAAAACTTAACAAAAGTTAAAAATCTACTCTTACAAATTTTGTATGTACTGCAAATATTTTATTTGTGTATGTATATGTATGTGTGTGTGCTTGAATGTGTGTGTATGTGTGTGTGTGACGCCATGAAATAACTTTGTAAACAAATAATTAATTGCACACAAACAAGAAAACAAAATGTATTCCATTTACAGTTATTTCAAGGAGTCAAACACTAATTCAGTGTGACCAATAATTTTTAATTTCTTTTCTTAGTATTTCTTATTCGAAGTTCGAACCACATCAATGCATTTCATCACGCATCGATTTCCATGCACCACCTGCTTTCCAACTATCTCTCTTCACTCTTCTAACCATATTCGCTTATTTTGTCTGTTACTTTCTTTTGTCTCGTCCTATCTCCGCTTTGCGTGACACAACTACAACTACAACTACAACAACAACTACAACTACAACTACAACTACTACAACAACAACTACTTTACAGATCATCTGAACCCAAAGAATTACTATCCGACGAGCAGGTTGAGAATTTACTGTTGAACCACATGGTTGATGAGCACGGCGTCATCATTGTGGAGGAATTAAAGTCACCGACGGCCGCCGCAACCAAAACAAGAACAGCAACTACCTTAAATCATCCACAACAACAACAACAACAGCAGCAGCAACAGCAACAACAACAGCATTCATTAAGTGTAGCAAGCGCTGCGCGGGCTGCTTTATTGTTTTAAGATTTGAATATTCAAATCAAATACTTCAATCTGGATCGATCATGAGATCACATTTCAAGCAATTAGTAAGAGGCGTACATATCACTCAACATCATAGACCCCCCCATTGAGCTGAGAGAGGTGGATCTCAAAGGAGCCGCCCATATCTTCAAAAATGTTTTTGGCTATGTTATTATCCTAATATGTGCAATAATGTTGTTTAGCGTACAAAAACAAAAAAAAAAAAAAAACAAAACAAAAAGTAAATAAAAACAAGTTACATTTTATGCTGTTCAGTAAAAACAATTAACTACTAACTAAAGCTAGTCCTAGGCAAAATGCGTATAAATCAGTTAGAACAAAAAATATATTATTAACAAAAATCATTCAAAAGAGATAAACCAAAAAATACAAAATAATTATAGAAATTATACAAAGTACGTTATAAATATACATACATATTGATATTGGACATACATTGTCGCCAAATAAGATCTGTTGAAGAAACGCTTTTCATTGGGATGGGTTCTAAAAGTGATTTTAAATAATCTCTGTATTTGAAACGTTCCATAAGCATTTTTAAATATATGTATCTATATCGATATCGCATTATTCTGCTTTCGATGTATGGAAAATACATCGTTGGCTTAAAAAATCTTTTGTTCCATTACCTTTTGTGAATAACTTTGCTACACAAAACCATTAAAATCCATTATATGTATAAATTTAAATTTAACGTCTTCATCGATGTTTATATGGAAAAACATGTATCGATTTTCGTCAAGCGCCACATTAATTTAAAGATCTATCGATGGTATTTGAATATGAACGTGTATCGATGTACATCGAGGTGAACATTAATCGCATCGGCCATATCGATGTAGAGTATCGGATTGTTGTACATCTCCACAGTAGTCTACGAAATTCCAAATAACAGCAAAAAACAATCCTCTGTCAAATTTAGCAGCTAAAGCACATTTCACACGACTTCTTTAAGCAAAATGAACGTGCTTCCGGTGCTGCTGCTACTAATGCAGCTAACTGTCATAACGGTGGTGCGAACAGATCAAACAGCAACTGGAGTTGTGGCAAACAATGCGACCAAACTTCCATTGGGGAGTCCCAGCGGCAAGAGCGATGCAACAGCTCAAGATCCGGGTGCAAATGCAAGTGTAGGTGCAAGTGCTAGTGCTAGTGCAGGTGCAGGTGCAGGTGCAGGTGCAAGTGGTAGTGCAGGTGCTAGTAATAGTACAGGCACATCTACAGGTATTGTTATTTGAAATATATACAAGCAAAGCTATATATTCCACGTACCCAACAGATATTAGCAAACAATTGCCAGGAAAGGAGACGGGTAAGGTCAATGGGACAGCTAAGAATGTTTCGGTGCCTGGAAACGGCGCTAATAGCACGGATGCCAACCAGGCACAAGCGGGCACGGTAGTAAAAACAACAACGACAACTACGCAAAGGCCGCAAGTAACGAAACAAGCAACAACTGCGATAACAAATCAAACGATACCCGCGGCCAAGACGGACGAAAAACTCGTTGAAGGCTTATCAGAGAGCAATACCGGCAACAATAAAAACAACAACCAAAGTAATAATAGCAACAGCAGCACTAACAGTACGAGCGCTCAAGTCAATAATAATGCCAAGGATTCAAACAATAGTAGCAGCAGCAGCAGCAGCAGCAGCACCTCCACAACCAACACCAACACCAACAACACGCTCACCACACCGACAACAACGACCACTACAACAACAACAACTACTACAAGCACAACAACAACCAAGCCTCCCACAACTCATCCGAGTAAGCCAAAAGTCACGATCGGCATGTCTGTACAAGTGAATGGCGAAAAGGTGGATAAGACTGGCGTCAATGGTGGCAGCCCCGATCCACACCTTATGTCAGTCCAGGATAAAGATAGCCTGTCCAATCGTGACGAGAATGAGTACATTGTCCCCATCGTTACAATAATGCTAGCAGTCCCGTTATCCATATTTGTATTTATCGTTGCGTATAGACGCTTTCGTGATCTCTGGACAACGCGCCACTACAGGCGCATGGACTTTTTGCTTGATGGCATGTACAACGATTGACGAAGGTGTCAGCAGCAGCAGCAGCAGCAACAGCATCAGCAGCTTGGCTATGGTGCTGCAAGTAACGGTGGCGGTGGTGCTCGCAACAGCGTTGGCTGTTTATCAATCGCTGCCACACGGCGGCCGTAGCGTAAAAAAATTTGATAAAGCGCAACAAATAATTGGAATGATTATTAATTGTTAAGTTATTGCTATTATTATTATTATTCAGCATGGAATGCATACAAAATATTGTTAACGAGCAGGATAGCTAGTGGAATGTGTGCGAGATCGAGAGAGAAAGAATTACAGTTACGAAAGCGCATGTTGTTGCTGGCGGCACGGGCTAAATATATACACATTGCTCAGTCAATTAAAATATTGAGAAAAACACTAGATGAATATGTTTGTAGGTGTGTGTGTGTGTGCGTATCTGTACACACGCTGCAATAATTTGAGTTAACTTTAAGACGCAAAAGTAATTTCCAAGAATATATATATATATATATATATAAATATATATGTGTATATATTCCCCAGAGGCCAAATCGAATATGTTGATAAAATTCAAGCGTACATTATTAGAAATTTGAGTTAGCTTTAAACGCAGAAGTAATTTCCAAGAATATATATATATTTATATATTCATCAGATGCCAAATCGAATGTGTTGATAAGTTTCAAGCGTAGCGCAAAACAAAAACTTTTAAAACAACTTTTATAAAAATATTTGCAAGCATTTCATTTTAAAGGTTCACATTTTGTTCAAGCATTTTCTAAGATTTAGATTTTCTTATCTAAAAAAAAAAAAAAACAAGAAACAAATCCCGTATATATACATATATATTTAATATAAACATTTATGTATTTAAACTATGCAACAAAGTTGCAACAAGAAAATTTCCATACAGGAGACGCAATTAGCAATCAATCATCAAATACTAATACAGATATCTATTGTACACTATACTATAACCATAATGTGCCTTAACATTTCAGATATTAACAACGAATGCTGTATGTAAATATTCATAAATAGCCACATGTGAAAATAATCTATAAATCTGTATCTGTAATTATATCTGGTAACAGCACTGATAGACTTTGTAATCTCGAAAACTATTTGGCTAAGCATTTGATCTATGCCCCATTAAAAATCAAAAAGAATCCAAATAAGAATATAATTAGGAATAGCCTGAAAGAATATATAAAGCAAAGCGCGCATTTATTGCATAATAATTTGTTATAAGCGAAACGATTACAATAAAGCAAATGCAGTGTAAACCAATTATGAAGCAAACCTTGACTCAATTTGCCTTCTGGCCAGCCAAATGGGTAACGTGAAGCATGCGTAACACGAACCGAACCGAACCGAACCTCACAAATGTTAACAAAATATTCGAAATCTTTGTTATTTGTTCTTTGTTCTCACATTCCGGTATATGAATACGCACTCGGATACCTTTTCTTTTCATTCAAGTCGTACCATTTCTTCTAATTGGAGCCTCGCTGAATGTTTTGTTTTCTTTATTATTGCAATCTTTGACATTTGTTTGAGGTAAGCGTGAGATATGTTAATTATAGTGTTGAATGCCAGCTATCTGTGTGGCAGCTATTTGTTTACGATACGAAAATTTGGAGAGCGCGAGTACTGGAGTGGCATTCAGTGAAGGTCGTGACGTCGGTCCAAAATCAAATTGTGGATGATTCATCATTTTCTTCAACTACCAGTGACGGGTAATAGGAAAAAGGGTAAATGGCTAATAGGGAAAGTGCCAAGAGGTTGAAAAGGAAAGGGTCAAATGGGTTATAAGGAAAGGGTCACACAAGTGGCTTACTAAGGAAAGGGTCAATTCATGCGTATGAAAAATTGCTTGGTCCATTCAGAAGGTGTCCACGTGATGCAATTCATGAATCTCTCACCCCAATAATGGTTAGTCATATTTAATCGTTTATTGGTCAGATTTGCTTAGTTACCAAAAAAAATTTGTATTTATTGTCGAAACTTAATTCCGCTGAAGAATCAAATTTATAGCTTGCGTTAACTGAAACAAAGCTAATTTTGAAGCCTATAATAAATACATAAATATTAAGAAATTCTTTATCTTCAAGTTCAATATATACACTATATGTATTTATTTATCTAGTACAGCAATTGTTTATTCAATTTTGTTAGTTGTTTATTTGTATTTTAAGCTTATATTTAAAAAATGTGAAAACCAATTGTGATAAGCAGAATATTGGGTTCTAACATATAAATAATTGCTGTTGTGAGCATCGCCGTTCAATGCAATTCTCACAAAAATTTAAAAATGAAAATGGATGGAATTTCGTTTTGAATAATAAGAATAGAAATCCTAATGAAATCGAATACTTAGAGAGAAACTTTTCGTACTGTTCTTAACATAAGAGATAAGAGATCTATATAGTCCGTTCTTTCGTGATATATCATAACAATTAGCTTATTGAATGGCTAATATTATACAAAATATTTTACATTTGGCTTTTCACAGGGTATTCCGCGGGGAGTTTCGAGACTTCAGCGATCATTTAAGTCAGAATATGAATGCGCATCTCCCAGTGCTCAGGATCATAAATTAGTCGCAAATGTGCGGAGCTCTTGACTTTGTGTGCGACACAGTTGTCAAATAAAGTAAATCGCTTGACCTCTTGTCTCTAATAGATCACCGGCGGCTGCTCCCGGCTCTGATTGAGACAAATGCATAACAACTTTCCGGCTGGTTTACCCCGGCGTAAGGCGAACAAACTTTTGTTTTGGTTGCTGTTGCTGTTCCTGTTGCTGAAGTGGTTTATAAATTATCTCCATCTTTATAAAGATTTCGTAGTTCGTTCGTTTCTAATAATCTAAACAACAGGAAAAAAAAAAGAAAACAAATACAAAAACAAAAACAGAAATGTTGCAGCCACGACGATCAGCTCTACGGCTGTTTAGTGTGCGTATGTGTGTGCGTTGTGTGTGTGTGTGTGTGTATATATTCTTTGGCCGGATGCGGGAGGGAGGCGCCGTAATCGGCAACGTGTGAAATGTGCCGAACAACTGCCTCGACGCTTGAAACTTGCGGCCCGTTCATCAATTGGAAACGTGCGCTGGACGCGTGCAGTGCTCATCGTTCGCTTCACTATCAGTGCCACAGATCATCATCATCATCATCATCATCTTTATCATCTTCATCATCATCATCATCATCAGCAGTGCAGCAATAACGGTAACGATACCTATCGATCCATCCAATGAAAATGCATCCTGCCTCGCCGCATCAGCATCGCTCGCGCCTCAACATAAGCGCACCCGGAACGGGTACGGCTCAGAGTACGCCGGACACGCTGAGTCCGCATCAGCACCAGTCGCAGTCCCATCATCATTCCGGACAGCAGCAGCACACGGTGCAGATCACATCCAGCACACATCCCTATCAGGGTCTGAAAACCTGTAAGAATCAAGGGATAATTTCTCCCATTTTAGTTGTACGATTTACTAATATCAGATAACGTATGATCCATTTCAGTTCAGTTCAGTTCAGTTAAGTTTTGAAAATGTCTTAAGCAACAACATTTTCCCCAATAGATATATATGTAGGTGTACAATCTTTGGCCGCATTTTCCAGTGCATGTTAATCGTTTGTACAGCTCATGAATTGCTCACGGCTGAGTTGAGATATGTACAACTGTAGAAGATACAAATAGTTGCCGTTATGTGCACGATCCCAATCCCAACCCCAACCCCAATCTTTGTCCGCCCGCCGGGCCATAAATTCATATTTATGGATTCGAGAAACATAATTCGAGCGAGCGATAAAACGATTCGCTATTACTGAATCGTTCAGTGATGAAAATGAATCATTAGATGTCGATGCCCACTATCCATATTGAATTGTATCGATCAGCCAGATCGGCCGACCACCTATGAAGTATGCAATATAAACTGTATGCCGGACAAGTAAAAATAAATAAAAGATGCGATGCGACGCAACATGACGCGCCGATCCGTATACGGATACGGGATATAAATCGTATTGCCGAAACATATAAGATAAACAAAAGTTCAACTGAAAATAACCGTGCTACCATCCATCTATAGACCGACTATTGGCTACCATGTACTCGCTCTACATAAACATTCCATAAATGTTCCAATTCCTCAAGGCGATTGTTTAGCTTGCCATGGTTTGGTATTAGTTCAACCTGCCAGCAATCGTCGAAGTCTATACTAAAACATAAACAACTCGAGTATATAATCCAATTTATATATATATATATATATAAATACATATATGTATGTGTACTTAGGGTATTCATAAGCAAAGATATGGCCTAGTCTATGGCTAATTTGGCAATAAACAAATGCCTACTAATGTAGTTAGACAATAGCTAGAGATGATAGATCGCCTCCGCATACACCTCTTGAAGATCAAAACAGTATTTGTTTAAGCAATTGCTTACGCTGAATTTCTCTGAGGCCTGAACAATTGGCCATAAAACTTTATTGGGCACGTTTTTGTATCTGCGAAGAGATTTTAAGGCTTCCATTTGTTCAGAGGAGTGTATGATCGTATCTCTAGAGATCTGTGGGATCTGACATGATCGGTGAAGCTTGCTCTGAAATCTTATTTACTGTGTATCTGTTATTACGGAGACTTTATAATCAGATCTGTGAGAGATTTTAGAATTCAATTTATTAAGAAAAATCTATGATCATATCCCTAGGAATATCTGGGATCTGAATATTAAGTCATATATTTAGAAATATTTGGAATCGGATCTGTAAAAATTTCTTATTGAAGATATTAATAAGAGTATATGATCGTATCCCTAGGAATATCTGGGATCTGAATATTAGATCATATGTATATCTAAAAGTATTTGTGATCGGATCTGTAAAAATTTCTTTGGTATCTTTTTTACTGAAGATCTCTGGAATCGTCTAAAATGATCAGATCTATGAAAAGTTTTTTAGAACTGGTTAAATTTCTGTGGGGAATATTTTATCAGATCTTCAGTGACAAATGTCCAAAAAGATCTCTACGATCTTCTCCACTGAGTGTGTGTCTACCTACCCATAGAGTATATGATCAAAATTATGAACAAATATCTGGGAACTTCTACATGTTAACAAAGTAATTAAATAATTGAATCCGTTTCAGTATTATATTTGAACTCTACATAAGTTATATAATGGATAGCCATCAGAAATAGTTGGCAGTCGACTATCGATGACTGTTTCAGGGATACTCTATAATATTGCCAATATATGCATATTACCCATTATTTAGACCAGCTAGAAAAAATATTGCTGCTATGTGCTATGATTAATTGAATGCCAAGTGTTTCAGCTGATTCCGTGTGATCTCTGGTCCGGCTGTTCCCGTTTCCAATGTAAGTCCGTGGCCTGTCCGTCAGACTTCAATTGAACAGCAAGCGGAAATCCGAGGCACCATACAAAACAATAACAAAACCAAAAAAAAAAAAAAAAGAAAAAAAAAACATTTGCGTCTCGAGCAACAAGTGCCACGTTGCACATGTGGCAAATGGCACACCCACTCACCTAGCACCACACTCCACCCAACCACCCAACCACCCAATCATCCAACCTTTCAACCCACCCAACGACGTCACGAAATGTGTCTTCAATTGATTTTCAATTGCTTGTGAAATGTTTCATTGCGATTCATTTCCCGCATTCCGCAGTTTTCTTTTTATATACCCTGAACCTATTTAAATTGGATTAACAGGGTATAATGTTTTTGTACAAATGTATGTAAATGTAAGATCCCATTAAGCCCTATAAACCAATATAGCCGAGTCAATTTTGCCCTGCTCGTCTGTCCGTCTGTATGAACGCGTCGATCTCAGGAACTACAAAAGCTAGAGACTTGATATTTTGTATATAAATTCTCCTATTACACGCTCATATCGAGTTTATTTTCGATATTTGATACCTCTTTCCGTTTGCTTGTTATCGATAACACGATTTAGTTTTTCGAGCATATCTCCAACAGATAAGAGCTAGAGGTATCAAACTTTTTGTATATATGTTTAGCTAAGAGAGACAAAAATTTTGCATACTTCACATTTTTGATACCCCACCCCCTTTCACAAAAAAAAACCCCATTTTTGAAGATAAACACTTGCGCTTCGAAATATATACTTAGTTTAGTGTATTTAACAAATTCCACAAAATAAAAATATGATGAAGTTCGGATTATAAACGAAAAAGTTATAGAGTGTAGTTGAGGGTATCTCTTAGTCGAGCACACTCGACTATAATTTTCTCACTGCTTCAATAGGTTTTTCTTTCTTCTTGCCTTGCAGCCGAGAATGATGAAATGGGCTGTGTGGAGCTGCTGGCCACGGCCATATCTGTGCTGATCATGGTGCTGACGTTTCCCTTCTCGGTGTTCATCTGCTTCAAGGTGGTCTCCGAGTACGAGCGTGCGGTCATCTTTCGGATGGGCCGGCTGCGGAGCGGAGGAGCACGCGGTCCGGGCGTCTTCTTTGTGCTGCCCTGCGTGGACGACTACTATCCGGTGGATCTGCGCACCGTCTCGTTTGATGTGCCGCCACAGGAGGTGCTGTCCAAGGACTCGGTGACCGTTACTGTCGATGCGGTCGTCTATTATCGGATCAGCGATCCGCTCAAGGCTGTCATCCAGGTGTCCAATTACAGCCATTCCACGCGCCTGCTGGCTGCCACAACGCTGCGCAATGTCTTGGGTACCCGTAACCTATCCGAGCTGCTCACCGAGCGGGAGACCATCTCGCATACGATGCAGATGTCCCTGGACGAGGCGACAGATCCCTGGGGCGTCAAGGTGGAGCGTGTCGAAATGTAAGTAAATGGGATGAAGGAGAAGGAGAAGGAGAAGGAGAAGGAGAAGGAGGAGGATTAGTTTATTGTGCTTCTCATGCAATGCCTTGTGACATTCCAGCAAGGACGTTTCGCTGCCGACCGCATTGCAGCGGGCGATGGCCGCCGAGGCGGAGGCCGCTCGCGAGGCACGGGCCAAAGTGATTGCCGCCGAGGGTGAAATGAAATCGTCGCGTGCACTCAAGGAAGCCTCGGAGATCATCTCGGCCAGTCCGTCGGCATTGCAGCTGCGCTATTTGCAAACGCTGAGCAGCATCTCGGCGGAAAAGAACTCGACCATCATATTCCCATTGCCCATGGAGCTGTTGACTCCATTTCTCAACTCATCCGCCCAACTGGCGGCCAACGCTGCCAGCGCTGCCCACGCGGCACAAGCGGCACACGCAGCTCCGTCCCCGCTCCACAGGCATCAGCATCAGCATCACCAGTGACGCTCGATGTCGGTGCTCCAGCCGTACCTCGAGGCACTGGGTCGCTGCGAGCTGCGCCGGCAAATCTCTGGCCACGACCACGTGGACGACGACGACGACGACATTGTTGGCTACTTGTTGTAAATGGAGCCGACGGAGCAGCGTTCTCTGCTAAATCTGCCGATGTGTTCCCCATCTCAATAACGGACTTCATTCATGGTCATCAAAGATGTGGCTTGGGACTTAAGTAAAATATGTCATAACAATTATATATATAAGTTACGTTCTTAAATTCTAATTAAACTTTGATTTTTTTTTCTAATATATAATTTATTCAAATTCCTGATATTTCGCTTAGTCATTGCATTTGTTTATATTTAAAAAAAAAAAAAGTAGAACCTTATCGATGAAAGAGGAAGACTATAAGAGCAGCAGATTCTCTGAATTTTAAGAGTAAATAATTTTTTTATGAAAATGTTTGCTATGGTCGAAAAGAGGCGTGGCAGTCCCTATAAAGTATTTAAGTTCTTTATCAGTCAGCCATGTTCTTTTATTCCGTTAAGCTGTTGTTAATCAAAAATATAGATTTTCTTATATTATATATATTTTGCTGAATATTATTAATACTCTCACTAGATATTTTCAACTTAGATATGGAGCAACGTTTATTTTTCTTTTTTATCATATCTCAATAGTGTTAAGAGCTCTAATTTAAATCCCTTTCAAAATCGAACTAGACTTATATGCCAAGATCCCGTTTTTGTTCTCCCGTCTCTTTAGATCGTTTTTTCACACTAATATATAATATATAATATATTTTTGAACTGCTTGTCATACTTTTCGGATCAAAGTAGTTCGGTAAATAGCATCAACAACAATTCCATTGAGACGAATGAGTTACGAAAGATTCGTCAGTCTCTGAAATATAGTGAAACCAGTAGGACGATTCAAGACTTTATTTTTAAAATAAACATACATAAATTAAAATATAATTTTATATGCGAATTGATATACATACTTTTTTATATATATATATATTTCTTTTTGAAGAAAAATTTAATCGGAAATCGTAACGGTTTATAGTGCAGTGTATTTACCAAAAACTAAATAATTATGAAAAAATCTTATTACAGCTGTTGGGTAAGTATACCACTTCTACCCCCTTCTCTCTTAGTATACCCTGTTTTTTTTCAATTTTTAATGAGAATCATCGATCATCGATCATCGATCATAATTTCTTCTATATTGCAGTCGCAAACTAAGAACGAGTGCACAGATCGCCAAATTGGATCGGGCAGAGTGGATCCAACGGATTATGTTTTAAATAGAGGAGCGGAGACGGAATCGCAGTTGGAACTGGAAGCCATCTACAATGCTGAGTGTTGGTCACGAAGTGAGTGCGAGAAATCGACGCAAACGATGCTCTACAATTGTCCACGCTGCAAAGGGAAGTCGCGTGTCAAGCAGAAGGAACATCCGATTCCAAATATCGAACATGAATTCAGCTTTGAGGAGGGATACAGCATTGGCGATGGAATGCATTCGCCATCGGCTCCGCCGGAGGAGTTGCTCACGAGACGCTGTCGCAAGCATTCGGGAGAGCAGCTGCTGGAAAATGATTTGGATTTGGATTTGGATTTGGATTTGGAAAAGTTGAGCTTTGAGCTGAACGAGCTGCCCGGACGTCTGGACAAAAAGACGGGCACTCGGTCAGCATTGAAGAAAGTTTGCAAGGAGCAGCAAACGTCGGCTTGGCAAAACGGAGCAACGATTCCCAAACGTGTGGAGAAGCAACATCGCTGTCAGCAAATGTGCAACGCCAACAACAACAAAAACAACAAACGCATGGAGATGCCCGCCCATTTTGTCAGGGACTATCACAATCAGTCCTGCTTGAAGGCGACACACCTGCTCGCCAAGCCGTGCAGCAAGCACGTCAACATGGATCGCATAAAACTGACCGACGGTCTCGTTCATAAGCACTGCCATAGAAATCCCACCAAGGAGCGTCGGCACATCATCGACCTGGAGTCAGCCGAGGACTACAGTTCGGTGTCAACAAATGAGAATGCTACGAAGTGTTTGCACAAGAGCTACTTTCAACCGCCGTCCAAGGAGCAGCTGCATCACATTAGCTATCAGTGTCAGTTGAACGGCGTGCCACAGGAGGGGCACAAGCAATCCGCCAAGGATCTGGCGCCGAAGCCAGGGCTAATGGACATCAAGTCGAGTCCATCGTATTGCAATGACAGCCTGGACTCGCGCAGCTATAGACAATGCAAGTATACCAATCCCAAGGTTGATTTGGAGAGCAGCTTTCAGTCATCCTCGGCGGCGCATCATCACAAGCCAGCTCCAAAGCTGAGCCTGCTTACAGACTCGAGCGAGTATCGCAGCTCGATGGGATACAACACGAGTGTGGAGCGTAACAAGAAACTGGGCAGATCCATTGATGAGCTGCTCTTTCTGAAGGAGCCGAGCAAATTGAACTACACATCGAGCGAGGCTAGCTCCGAATTAAGCCAAATTAAGAAGGATATGGCCAGGGTTTATGACCTGTACAACACGGACTCGGATGACACGGACTTCTCGCAGCGCTTGCCCAGCGATACGCCACGGATCTCCAAGCTGGACCAACTGCCATCGCTGGGCCTCTCCAGCTGCAGCAAGAACAGCCTGCAGACCATCGAATTGAGAGATGATGCAGACGAAACCTCGACGCCTCGACCCACGCCTTCGGCCGAATATGACTTTCACCTGACCACACAGGATATTATCGACACTCAGGTGACGGCGCCGATGATAAGGCGTGTGCAGCGCATTTACAGAGCCAATCTGGCCGAACAGATGCTGCTGGTCAAGGAGCTGGACAGCATTCCCAAGCTGGTGAAAGAGATGCTGCAGAATGCTAAACAGAAGTAAACTAATTGCGACTTCAAGCAAAAGATTCGCTACACATACGATACGAAACACAACAGCAACTGAAATCTTTTAATTGGTTAATGATAGTTGAAATAAATTTGTAGTTTGTTGCTAAAATGTTTAGTTTCGTTTCTTAATAATCATAATTCTAATAATTTTATTATTGACTTGCACACAACAAAGTTTATTTATAAATATTTTATCAATGCAATATATTATATATTGTGTGTAAAGTATATGTATATATATATATATATAATATATTGTTGTATAAAATGGCTTTTACAAAATGTGTATACAAAATAATTGTGACTTAATAATATACATATATACATTTGAAATGTGCGTAAAAGTAACTCGATTTCGATTCACTTGCATATAAACCAAAATTGAATGTGAATCGATTTAAATATACATAACGCATTGCATGTAAATAGATATATATATATATATACATATACATATATATTTATATGGTCATATAATGAAATATGTAAATACTTTTTGGATCTGCGGCACGCCCTCCATCTCTACCTCTCCCTTTCTCTTTCTCTTACTCTTTCTCTCTCAAGTGTTAAACACATTTTGCACAAAGTTTGAATTTTCAGTTCCGTTTGGCTTATTGAATTAATATTCTATAGGCCGACAACTCGAGTACCGCTATTTAATGCCCAATTCAATCGCATTCACAGATTTTTTCCATGCTGGCGGAAAATAAATGGAATTCCATTGGGCATATTAAGAATCCAGCAAAGCAGCTTGCCTTAGCACATGCATATAAGTACATACATATACATATATACATACATGTATATATATATTTATATATTTAAAAAAAAAAATCCGATTTGCGTTGAAGCAAAATAATGGCCACTGCTGCGGAAATTAAAGCATAACTTAAACTACGAAATTCCTAGTGCTAATGGATATCTAGATAGCACTTAAAATATCTTTGCTAAACTCGGCGTGCGGCGAAAGGGATTCCACGAACTGGAGGAGACGCTGCCGACGAAGCGCGTCTTGGCGGAGGTCTTGAGCCGCAGCTTGGGCTTTGTGGTGGTGCTGGTGGGGCTGGATGAGCCGGACGATACGCCGGACGAGCTGGCAGCCGATAACGTTGATATTGAGCCCTTCGATGAAAGTGGCTGCAATCGAATCAAATGTTATATAAATATACCAAGCAATTGTCGATTAACTCACCTTTAGATAATTCCGATCCATGGGAGTGATGACCTTCAGCTCGAGGGCAGCACCACACGATTGGATGAGCCGCACCACCTGCTGATGCGAATACCATTTGACATCCATGCCAGCAATTTCCACTATAAAGTCGCCTTCCTTGATGCCGCCCAGCTATGAAATGCGAATAGATATATATATATATATATATATAATAGATTAAGCCACGTTTCGTTTAGTCCAGGATTGGATTATACTTACATCGGCCAGTGAATTGATTTCCACATGTGCTATTATCACAGGCGCATCGCCACGTACATGAAATCCAAAATTCTCGAGCTCCTCCTTATAGAGGCTGCAGCCAGCCTCGTGACTCTCGTCGCCCCTGGGACAGTGGCAATGATAGCTGCTCGCATCGTGATATATGGCCGATCCCTTTTGGAGGCGAACACAACGCGGAGCTGTCCAGTGGCGACGTGCGGAGAATATTGCAATGGGACCCAATCGCTTGAAGGGATCCTCCACTTTGTATGATGTAAAATCGGGACCCGTCAATGACAGCGTAAACTTCGATGATGCTGTTGGCAACAATGGATCAAGGTATTAACGGTTATATACATATGTACAGTTCTTGATGCTGCTCACCATCCACAGTGCGTTCAATCAGATCGTAGCACTCATCAATGTTCTTGATCGGCGACTGCAGGCTGAATCGTTCGAACTCATCCTGGGTCTTGTAGTACGCCTCCTTGATGACCTGCGTAAGCGATGTCTTGTTCTGGAATAGGTAATTGTCATTTAATTGTCAGGTGGCACATGGCAAAGGCAAATGGCGGATGACTCACCTTCAGGTAGCGGCACATGCGTTGCAAGCGCTGCGCCTCCTCATGACTAGCCAGAGCTTCTTTCAAGTGGATGCGCTTGATGGCAGCCACACTGATGGACTCCTCCTCGCACTCGCTGCTGGCCTCGGTGGCACGCAGTGCCTCCCGCGCATTGCCAATGAATGATTCGTTCGATGACGCCGTCTGACTCTTTTTGGTGCCCAGCGAGACATTGTCTCCATCGCCCACAGTGGCATCAATGCTCCGCGCCTCGTAATGATGTGCCAGCGCTGTATATAGACACGTTCAATACATCAAATTAAATGGCCAAATGCCAATATCAAGGCCAACAATTCTGACTCACCTTTGTACAATTCGGCCTTGAGCGGCACCAGACCCGCCCAGCACTCCGGCAAATAGGTGTGTGTATCGTTCACTTGGATGTTCTTATGCATCTCATTGTACTCCAGCGAAAGCTGCGCTGCCTCCCCAGCCAAGTCCCGAAAGAGCTGCAAAAGTTGAGCATTACAGATAAGTCTTATTTTTGCAAAATCTGATCATAATTAATCGAGTAATAACATTTTAACGTTGATAGATAACTCCTAACCGGCAACCTTCCGGTTGTATGAACACGTCAATCTCGAAAACTATAAAAGCTACGAACTTGAAATTTTGAACACTTATTCAGGAATATCAAGCGCATAGTAGACAAATCATTATTTGTTAATATACCTGTCCATTTACTTAATATCTATAAAAGTAGCCTTAAAAAACCCATTTTCGTAGATTGATTGGCTGCAATTTGCTCAAATTATGTTCGATTTATAAAAACTATATATTTTTGAGCCCGTACAAATCAGCAGTATCGATAGACATAAGAAATATCAAAATCTAAAATTTTACGATTTTCGAAAAAATTGCAAGGGGTACCTCTAACAATTTTTGTCAAAATGGGCTTTCTTCTACAATCCATATATGCTGATTCCATTTCATTCTATCGACCTTGCTGAGTTCGAAATGGTATCATTTTCCAAAATCTGATCATATTTAAT
The DNA here is from genome assembly GCA_037075185.1 of Drosophila pseudotalamancana. Lineage (NCBI taxonomy): Eukaryota > Metazoa > Arthropoda > Insecta > Diptera > Drosophilidae > Drosophila > Drosophila pseudotalamancana. Next base: position 121,685 of record JBAMCK010000701.1, on the reverse strand, counting down.
CGAGTTATAACATTTTAACGTTGATAAATAACAACTAACCGGTTGTATGAACACGTCAATCTCGAAAACTATAAAAGCTACGGACTTGAAATTTTGAACACTTATTCAGGAATATCAAGCGCATAGTAGACAAATCATTATTTGCTAATATACCTGTCCATTTACTTAATATCTATAAAAGTAGCCTTAAAAAACCCATTTTCGTAGCTTGATTGCCTGTAATTTGCTCAAATTATGTTCGATTTATAAACACTATATATTTTTGAGCTCGTACGAATCAGCAGTATCGATAGACATTAGAAATATCAAAATCTAAAATTTTATGATTTTCGAAAAAATTGCAAGGGGTACCTCTTACAATTTTTGTCAAAATGGGCTTCGTTCTACAATCCATATATGCTGATTCCATTTCATTCTATCGACCTTGCTGAGTTCGAAATGGTGTCACATTCCAAAATCGAACTATTTTTAACCGAGTTATAACCTTTTAAAGTCGATAAATTGCCCGTATCCGGCTGTCTTCCGGTTGTAATCTACAATAGCTACGGACTTGAAATTTAACCGATTGGCTTCTGAAATTGTTATTTTCAAAACGTTTTGCAACACTGCACATTTAAGAGCATGCAACACTATTAGCCAAAAGTGTTGACTAAAGAGTTTAGTAGAAACCCAGGAATTAGCTTTTGATTTTGAGTCCTGCTTTTAGGAATCCACACCTTAGGTTCAGTTACTTACATGACTGGATTCCGTAATGCCCAAGGCCTCGATCTGGAGCTGCAGCTTCTCGAAGAGGCATTCGCGTGCCTGGGAAAGCATGAGCGAGACAAGGACATCGAGCACCTGCGGCTTGAGGTCCATCGATGGGGCATTGGTGAATGTGTCATAGATGTGCCGGAATATGCCGGCGGCACGTAGAAAACTGTCAACGGCTGCGTCCAATCCGCGTTCCGTGCGCCTATCATGACGTGCACCAATTTGTGTGTAGATGGCGCCCAGATTGAACAGCGTGCAGGCCTTCTCGAAGGCGATTGTCCGCTGGCAGGATGGTACACCGGTCAGCGAGTCGTACCACTCGAAGTAGACGCCCAGATTGCGATCCGGCGGAAAGAAGCGACGCTCCACATAATACAATAGATTGTAGTAACGGAATAGAAGCGCAACACCAAGTCCATCCCGTGATGGCGTCTTCGAAGCCTGTCCAAAATACAATCGATATCGATAACTTATTGATAATATATATGTATATGTGTAGGCTTACCTGTCTGGTATCTGTCATATCGGCTATGGCATCCATATATATTGAGGGCTCTTCGCTGTAATGCTCCAATATAAAGTCCGAGAATGGTTCCATAAAATTGATTTCCTTTGTCTCCTTGAGGCCCAACGGTATCATGGGCATTATGCCTTCATGACTGGAAGTTGAAGAGATTGGAGAAAATGTCGAAAGTTTTATATAAACTACTCTAAACTGCTCTTTTAAATATTACGTAAGTCACAATTTACTACAATTTGCAAAATCCAATCAACCGACAAATGAATTAGACAATCATTAACTTTATACATAAATATATATGTTTGTATTTGTGTGTGCGTGTGTGTGTGTGTGTTACTATTTGAATGAACGCCCATCTTCAATTTTCGTGCACATCGAACCCTGGAATTCCGAATCTCCATAAGTACTCTACATATATCTAAATAATGGATTTTAAAGGTATGTGTATGTGTGTGCGTGTGTGTGTGTGTGTGTCTGTGTGTGCTTTACAATTGCTATATTGTGGAAATAGTTTTTACAATTTGTTTGTTTGTTTCATATTTGTATTTTTGTCAGTTGTGCATTTAATGACGCTTTTTCACTTTCTTTGTTGTTGTTTTTCTCTAATTTTTTTCTTTTTTTTTTTGGTTTTTTTTGTGCTTTCGTTCCAGTAGACGGCGCAAAAAGGCGCTTGACCAGAAACTAATGCGCAAAAATTACAGGCCGCCCAGCTGGACAGCGCCCCATAGTTTGTTGCATGCCCCAAGCCCCAAGTCCCAAGCGGCAGAGGGTACAACTTTAAACTAAGACAACAAAATTTCAACATTTGCATGCCAAAAACTATACAAATGGCATAAACAAAAAAAAAAAAAAAACAAAAAAAAACGGCCAAAATGGAAATGGGCTTCTTTTTTATTTTGGCCATTGCAGCGCCCAGTGGAGCAGTTAATCATTAGACCAACTCACCTCTCGCTTTGATAGATCTCCACAGATGAATTCAGCTCTGCCAGCTGCTCCTTCAGCAGCTGCAGATTCGAATTGACGAAGCTGAGCTCCAATGCCACAGTGTCTCGCAGCTTCCGGTTTGTTGTTGCCTGCAAGTGCAAAGTTTCATTATAATATTATAATATATGGACTTCTGCTTATCGATATATCTCTTATGGAGAGAGTGTGAGAGAGGCTGGCATTTAAATAGATAAAGTTGCGCATTATAATTAAAGCACATCAAGGCAAATCGATATTTTACTCAACCGGAATGCAACCAAGTGGAAAAGCTCTAATCGGGTGTGCCCGACTGTTCAATACATTCAACTCTATTTAGAGTTAGATACCTCAAATTCATTTCAAAGCTCGAGTTTATTTTAAATCCTTGAAAACATGTTCAATTTCTTTCATTATATAGAACTTCTTATCGATATATGGAGAGAGTGTGAGAGAAGCAGCTCAGCGAGCATTTTGAAGTTGAAGTGCATTATAATTAAAGCGCATCAAGGCAAATCGATATTTTACTCAACCGGAATGCAGCCAAGTGGAAAAGCTCTAATCGGGTGTGCCCGACTATTAAATACATTCGACTCTATTTCCTGCTGCTGCTGCTTCAAACATTCCAGCTCTTGAATACCTCAAGTTCAATTCAAAATTCGAGTATTTTTTTTATACATCCTTGAAAACATTTTCAATTTCCTTGATATCGTATTTCGATTATAAAAACTATAGCTAGGAATATACCTTATATAGATTTTCGGCACCAGCGCGCAGGCGCAGCTCCTTGTTAATTTCTTGATTCAGCTTGCAACGTCGACTTTGCAACTTGCCACGACAAGTGGCAGCTCGAGGATCGGAGCCCTGTAACAAAGAATAGAAATTGCAATTAGTATACCCATTATTATAAATGAAATCTGTATAAATTTAAGCACAAATATTTAATCATAATTTAATATACAATAGGCCAAGTTTGAACATGGAATTCGCAATATTTTACGTACACACATATCAAAGTCGTATTATTCAACAGACTTTTCCTTAAGTTATTATCACGGCTTATGTAATCAAGAGATATTCACATATCTACCTTTCATATCTTTTCAAAAGAGGGCAATGCATAATTTGCTTGGAACGTGCCAAGCGAATGCAACAAAGTTGATTGACTTATTTACTTACTTGCAACATACGTAGGAACAGAAAAAAATAAATAAATAAAAGAAAAGGTAATGAAACAAAAATAGTACTCGTAGAATGGAAAATGGAAAATGGAGTTCTTGGTTCGTGGAAAGTGTAACTGTTGCAACTGCCACTGAAAGCCAATGGCAACAAAAAAATAAAAAGTATCTTTGTCTACACAGCTACAAGAGAAGATACAGATACAAATTTTGATACAAAATTAATAAATGTTTTGTTAATGAAAGCAAACTTTAAGTAAAAAGTTATTTTACTGTTGAATATAGTAACAATAATTATTATTTAAATTATTGTTAATAAGTATTATACAACATTTAAGCTATCATATTTTTCGCTCAGTGTAGCTCAGCACTTGCAACCAAATAACAAAAGCTCAGCGTGTGTGCTTGTGTGTGTGAGTGAGTGTGTTTGTGTGTGTGTGTGTGTGAAAGGCCAATGCGCCGGGCCTGACTTTGTGTTAGTACAAACAGCAACAACAACTTTAAACTTGGCTATTGCTAGGCCATAATTACATTGCGTTCACGTACAGACAAACACACACAAACACAAACACACACTAATACTAACACTAATGTGCACATGTGCACTCTCGCACTCACACATTCACGTAATTTGTACGCCAACGCGATCGCAATAATCGTAAACGGAAGTAGGAAGTCATCGTCACGACGTTGAACATTCTGACTGTGGAACCTTCTCTATAGGGTCGAGAGGAGCGTAGACCTTAATATGCATTGTCTGTATGCCTATCGTGCCTGATATTTTATTCCTACTTCAGCAAACCGCTTGAGTTAAGAACGTCGAGGTTTCCACCTCGTTGCTCAACTTGAGAAGGGGTAAGAAACTTATACATATATATATATATCTATATATACATGTATGCACATATATGCTTATAGTACAGTATATATACATATACCTGTGTCAAAAATCCGATCAACAACAATGTGTATAAAAAGCATAATTCACCATTCTTATCGAAATCAATCAAATTCAGACATGCGCATTGTTTCAAAATATAATCGCAATAATCTGACCATGGAGGTCAATAAGCAAAAGTTTTTGTGCCACAACAAAAATGTGCAAAAAGAAAAAAAAATAAACCATATTAAAAAATATAATGGGTGAAAACAAAATTGATTGAGATGAAAGTTGGGATATATCATTTGATTGATGTAACCAAAAACCAAAAAAAAAAAAACGAAAACAAGATTTAAGAACTGAAAGACAAAGGAAATGAAATGAAATGAACGACTGAAAAAAAAGATAGAAATATCATATTATGTAAATATAAAATTAATTTGCTTGTCTTTTTTATTAGCAGAGCTATAAACAAACCCAAATTTAGAATATAAGTGCGGCAGAACAGGTGCTTAAAAAATTAAGGTTGGTCACGCACTCGTCCACTTTCTCAACTGCGCCAATTTATCAAATATTTTATGCATTTTAAATTATTAGGTTGAAGAACTGTAATTAAATATTGTGGGACATGCAAATAAAATATTAAGAGTTACCGATCAATACAAAGTTGCCTTTTAGAACTATTTGAAAGCAGTCGTAACTCCTATTCTAGTGCTAGGCATTTATTTGTCCCTGTTTAGTAACTATTATATATTATTAAGTTTATGCTAATACTAATACTAATAATAATAATAATGCTAATAATAAAGATAATGATAGTGATAATGATAATGATAATGATAATGATAATGATAATGATAATGATAATGATAATGATAATGATAATGATAATGTTAATGTTAATGCTAATGATAATGCTAATGCTAATGATAATGATAATGATAATGTTAATGCTAATGATAATGCTAATGATAATGCTAATGATAATGATAATAATAAATATAATGATAGTGATAATGATAATGCTAATGCTAATGATAATGCTAGTGCTAATGATAATGATAATGATAATGATAATGATAATGATAATGATAATGATAATGATAATGATAATGATAATGATAATGATAATAATAAGGATAATGATAATGATAATAATGCTAATGCTAATGATAATTCTAATGCTAATGATAATGATAATGATAGTTATAGTGATAATGATAATGATAATGACAATAATAATTCTAGTACCAATACCAATACATATACTAATACTAATACCAATACATATACTAATACTTATACCAATACTAATACAATAACCAATGAACTCAGCTTGGAGCTGCATTTGCCAAGGTCGAAGGTTCAACTGAAGATGCGATTTGACAGGTGCTGCTAATGAGTTGCGCATCCTACTAAGGACTATTGACAGCAGGGCCTGGAATTCTATACTATGCGGATCTGCGGTTGCGACGGCCAACAAAGTTGACAAAGTGTTTGCTCTTTATTATTTACCGGCTGAGGTTGGCAGGTAAGCGAGCCCAGGTGAATGCATTTTCAAATTGTATTCGTGTGTTTGCGTTTGCTTTGTTTGGTGGCGGAGTTGGCGTGTTCTGCATAATTAAAGGCGACAACGGACGGCTCGAGACTTGGGCCACGGCTCTTCAACGTTGTTTATGACCGTCTTTGGTAACAAAAGTCGAGGCGAGTCGAGGCTACGCGGATTTGGCAGCGACCCAGCGGCTCTACCCACAAAAACAAATGGCGCCCAAACGAATCGCTGGATGGACAATGAACCCGCCGTCTCCCTTGCAACGGATCCCCATCGAGTCTCCAAACGGCTCGACGACTCGATGGCTCGACGGCTCGACGGCTCCAACGGATCGACATTCAGTTGCCTGCCATTAGACATGCATCAGCATCGCCTGCACGTGCCTCAAAAGTCAATGCACCTAAGCAACTCGCTTGCTGGCGGGGCAATGGGCAATGGCCAATGGCCAATGGGTAATGGGTAATGGGCAATGGCTTGCAGTCAAGTGTGCAATATATATATAAATATATATAAATATATATATTGCTGTCCAGATTAACTGATAAAGCGATTATCTGCACAAGTGGCTCTCTTGATTTTTTTCTTATTTTTTTTTTTGTTGCGGTTTCGGTTTCGGTTTCGCTTTCAATGAAAAACCGCATTGCTTCAATATCCAAAGCAACGAAAATTGCCGTGCGTCGCATTTGTAATCCGGAATTACTTCAAAAACTTGGACCGCATGCAAATGACACGGTCGAAAATATATCGAGCATCGGACATACATAAATACAAATCAGGGTTCAATGTTGCCCAATTATTCATGAAAGCACTCGCATTGGCAATGGGAATTTCAGCAGTTTGATTCAGTTTCTGAATTTCAACCAAAATGAACGAAAGTGTTTTTTATTTGTCTCTTTTTTTTTTTTTTGAGGTAGATCAAATGATTAAAGAGACCCTTAACGCTACTTAAGAAAGGTGTCGAAAGCTTGATTTTTTCAAGATTGATTTACATTGAATATCAAACTAAAAAAAAAATTTAGCTGTTATCAATAAAAATCTATTAAAAACAATATACGTTACTTATGTGAAGTATGTATTAAATAAAATAAAATAATATAAAACATATACGTTTTTTTTATTATAAATAAAATATAGTTAAAGAATTATCACGTCAGGTTTTAAATAAAATAAAATAATAAAAAACATATACGTCATTTATATAATGTATGGAATTTAGTTAAAGAATTTTCAAGCAATGCTCATAATAAAATAAAATAATATAAAACATATACGTCATTTATATAATAAATGAAATATAGTTAAAGAATTATCAAGCCATGTTTAAATTAAAATAAAATAAAACATATACGTTCTTTATATTATAAATAAAATATAGTAAAAGAATTATAAAGTCAGATTCTAAACAAAATAAAAAAAATAAAAAAAACATATACGTCATATATATAATAAATGAAATATAGTTAAAGAATTATCAAGCCATGTTTAAAATAAAATAAAATAATATAACACATATACTAAAGAACGTATTATAAAAAAAAATATAGTAAAAGTCAAGTCAGGTTTTAAATAAAATAAAATAATATAAAACATATACGTTCTTTATATTATAAATGAAATATAGTTAAAGAATTATCAAGCCATGCTTATAATAAAATAAAATAATAAAAAACATATACGTCATTTATATTATGTATGGAATTTAGTTAAAGAATTGTCAAGTCATGTTTTAATTGCCATTGTCAAATACGGCAATCCGAATGCTAGTCGAACCCGGGTCAAGAGATTTAATAGAGCCAATTATATAGCCCATCTACTGGGAATTGCTTAAGCATAAATATTCCAAACAGTTCTATTTGAAACCCCTAATAGAGTTTCGCTCTTAAGCTCACAGAAGTTTTTCAGTCCTAATGATGTTTTGACCCATTTGACTTGATCTTCTGCTTCCACTGATTCCATAGAACCCGGTGTCAATTTCATGGTACCCGCTGGCAGTTCATAATTCATAATTCATAATTCATAATTGTGGCTAAGATCAAAGACTCACGACCTCGTTGCTATTCTTACTTCATGCTGTTTCATAACGGCTACCAAATTGAGCTTCTGATATAGGGTTTTTCTTTTCTTGTTTTTTTTTTCATAAGTTTTTAGTTTTCGATTCGGTTTGGCTTTTGTGGAACGTGTTTCGGCGGTTAATGTAAGCTGCTGCTGCTGCTGCTGCTGCTGCTGTTGGCCCATATTCAAATCAAAAGGGTCAATTTGTAATCTATCAGTAGCCAACTAATTTTGCCCATTTCACAATTATGTATGTGTGTATAAATATTTTTGTTAGTATATATGGGCGATATGTAACACTTTCTAGAGGCCCAGCCGCACATTCCGACACCCCGACAAAAAAAATAAAAAAAAAATAAAAAAAAAACCAGTTGTTTGGCTGTTTCTGTTTTGTTTGTTGTATTTTGGCTAGTTGTACTTTCACCTGTTTTAGGTATTTTTTTTTGCGTTTCGACTTTAGTGTTATTTGGCTTTATTTTGTTTTACAAATCGGGTTAGAGTCATTAATTAACAACACACACACACACACACGCACACAGAGAGAAAGAGACATTTTGGACAGCATCTATGTGTGTTTTGTTATTGTTTTTTTTTTTTTTTGGGCATTCTGGTAGTCACAGTTGGGCTCCGATTAGGCCACCAAGCATCGCAGCGCTTGTGTCCATCATTTTCATTGTTCTTCCTCACAACAACAACAACAACAACAATGACGACCTACTGACTTGGTTATGCGACCCGAAATCCATCAGAAATGTTAAGTACAAATATCCAAATCGCTTTTCTATTAACAATAAAAATGATCGCACTGGCAGTTACCCTGCATACTGTGTATATGGAATGCTATATGTATGCATATAAACCAAATGTCATACATTAAGGCATAAGATATTATTTCGAGCACATCTTTGAGATCTTAATTATATTCTAAATAATACAATTTACAGCTTTTATCGAATATAAAGAAAACAAAAAAGAAAAAGAAGAGGTCACAATTGTTGCTATTCAAATTTCTAAGCACACTGAAGAGAGTTTATTGTGAAGCATTTGCATAAGATTGCAGTTAAAATTTCGACAAGTTCTTAATAAAACAAAAAAAAAAAAAAAACCAATATGCAAAATGCAAATGCAAATGCAGAATGTGCTGCCTTTTTGGCCAGATCATGACTGAAAGCTTAACAATTAAAGATCCACAGATGACAGATGAGGCACACAAATGCAAGCCCGCGGCTCTTGAAGGCAACTTGCAGCTGCACAAATGCCACAGCCAATGGCAACATGCAGCAAGCAGCAAGCAATTGGCAACAAGCAGAATAACACCAGAAATAAAAGCAACAACAACAACAACAGCTACAACCTGTTGCCATAGTGGCTAAGTGACCCACATGTTGGCAATCGGCAAAACTTGTTCACATTCAATAATACAAATCGGTTAAGAGAGAGAGAAAGACAACAAAAAAAAATAACAAAAAAAATTATGTAGAAAAAAAAAACGCGCAATAAAAATCAACAGCCACAAAAATGCTCGTAAATATGCGTGTTAGCGGCTGCTGCTGTTGCTGCTGCTGTTTATATGCATATGCAGCAGCAACAACAATTGGCAACAAGTGGCAACATCCGAAGCCAGGAGCCAAGTGTTATTACATACTATAGATCTGTGCATTAAATTGCGCGCAGCTCACATGGGCAGGAATGCCGAACACTTGACAAAGCCAACAACAACAATAACAACAACAGAAACAACAATAACAACAGCAACAACGGCAACAACTTAAAGCACCGCCAACAGCAACAACAACAATAAAAAACAATAACAATTCTATCGCACAAGTGTCTGCTGCCTCGTTCTGGCTCTTAACTGGTTTTTGAGGTCGTTAGGCAGGCAACACTAAAAGCAGCAGCAACAGCAACAGCAGCAGCAGCAACAGCAGCAGCAGCATCACCCGTTAGCTGTAAAGAGCAAGCGGCAAACCCACTGGCCGGACTGTCTCGGCCCGGCTAATAACTGTATGCGGCAGCTAACAAAATTCGAGTTTCGGAAAAATTGGAACACACATTTTGGCTCTTATTGATTTTGCTTCTCGTTCGGCTATTTTTTTTCCTTTTTTTCTTTTTTTTTTTTTATTTTTGTGTCGCATAGTGAAAATATTTGTAAATTTGCCAAATGGCAAGTTTTTGGCCGCCGTTCGGCTCGTTAGACTGGCCCCAATGATGCTTCAATGATAAATGCGCCGGAATCGCTCTACGGCTCTGGCATAACTGTTCATATTGCCGTTGCCGTTGCCGTTGCCGTTGGCCCAATCCCATTGCCACATTTGGGGTATCGATGTTTGCACATGCGTTATGTTGCACACAGACCAAACAAGGTGCCACAAAGCAGGTCATTCAAGAACATGGCTTATACCCTGTACATATGATAGGATATATTCAAATGTGTTTGAATATTTTACATATATATACCGTGCTACTATATCAGATCGATATAGTATACTTATACTTAAGTTACCAAAAAAAGAATTCTTTTAATCTTTGCAACTCCCAAACTTTAAATTCATTTCATAAAAAAAAAACGATAGATAAGCTATAATATATTCTCATATATTGCATAAAAAAAAGCAATTTCCATTCCAACAAGCATATGAGTCATTGATATTATCCAAATTTTAGAAGCCAAGGTATTACCATGATTAAGTAGTTCCTGATGCCAAATATAGAAGTCAAGCGAATAATCAATATGCAACAGTAATAAACAAAATGGCGTTTTGTGCAAAACAATTCTCGACTGATTATATAAATGAATCTGAAACTTTCTGTTTTTGTAGTACCCATTAAAAATAATGAACAGCTAATGACATGACGTACTATACGTGGCACGTTGAATGCAAATTGTTTGGTCAACAATTTAAAGCCAAATTGCCGAATTACACAGACACACAAATAGATACATTTGCAATATATACCTAAGCTATAGGTATAGGTATAGGTATAGGTATAGCTTTAGTTTTAGCTATAGATATGTGTACGGCAATTATTTAGAGTGGTCTACACATGCCAGCCTCTGATTGAGGCCAATTTACAAGCGGCCAATTGTCGATGATTGTTTTTGCTGCTCTTCTTCTTCTTCTACTTCTCATTTGTCATTTGCTGCTGTTCTAATCACATTATATACAGACATATTGTTTATATATGTATGTATATGTAAGCTGAAGCAATTTGGCCGGAAAATGTACTGGAAAATTGGCATTGCCGAATTGCCGGGTGAGTTACTCGTAAATGGCTTGGCATGTTTTTCTCCGCTGTTGATTTTCCCACATTTGAGTCTAACTTGGCCGAGTGGCTCATCAAATCACGTACACGGACTGCCCTTCCCCCCACCCACTGGCCCGTCCGCAAGTAAATAACAACAACAACAGCAGCTGCAGCTTAGAGCAAAAAAAAAAATGTCAGCTGAAAGGCAAATACTATTGCGCAACTAGGCGAATACCCTGCAGAGCGACATAATTATACAGATTGAAGCTATAAACATAGCTGGTAATATTATACATACATTTATTGCTATAAACTTGCATAGAAATATGATGCCGCTGATCGACTAAGCTATACCCTATAGAATGAAGCATAGATCAAATAATTCAAGCTCTAAAAAGTGGAAAATTTATTAATTATATAGTTGTATACCTCTTAAATTGTGGCAACTCGACTTGATCACGCCTCTTCTTGCCCCAAATTCATATTTTAAAAATTGAAATTTAAATTAAAGTATATTTTGCAATTGAATTCCAAGTGAATCGAA
>JBAMCK010000701.1:0-107500 GCA_037075185.1 Drosophila pseudotalamancana | reverse complement strand
CACATCCACCCGCTGCCACGCCCCCAGCGAAGGCCGCCGCCGCCGCCGCTGATGCATATGACAGCAAATTCGATAATGTGGACATCGATGAGATTCTCAGTCAGGAGCGGCTGCTCAACAACTATATCAAGTGTCTGGAGAGTCTCGGTCCCTGCACACCCGATGCCAAAATGCTAAAGGGTAAGTCCAAATATAACACATGATATATGGCATATGGCATATGGCATATGGCAGATGTATCATAAAGTACATGCTTTATGATGCAATACGAATCGTTTAATATTTAGAAGCTATACGACATATATATATGATACATATGATATATGACATATGACCTATATGATATACATATATATAACTTATATGACACATGATAAATGACCTATATGATATATATAACTAATATGATATATAATATATGTTCTATATGATATATTTCAATTATATAATATAGACATATGACATACGGCCTATATTATATATATGACCTATGACCTATATGGCATATGATATATATATGTTATCGACATATGCATATGTCACACAAAATATGGCACATGTCGAATGACACATGAAATATATGATATATATATATGACATATGCTATCGACATATATGCATGACAAATAAAATATGGCATATGACACTCAATTTGTAGACATCCTGCCGGATGCCATGATGACGGACTGCGTCAAGTGCACAGAGAAGCAAAAATATGGCTCGGAGAAGGTAACCAGACATCTGATCGATAATCGACCCGAGGATTGGCAGCGTTTGGAGAAGATCTATGATCCACAGGCAACCTATCGCCTTAAGTACGAGGAAACGAAGACCAGCAATGGCAAGCAGGAAAATGTCGAAATGGATACCATGGATCAGGCACAGGGCGATGAATAAATTAAATCGCCACAATTATTCCATATAATTACAATACAACTAATCGCAACAAAAACGACAAGTAATATATATACATATATGTATAATTATATAATTGCATATTCTATTTTTGTGCACATTAAAAACATGTTTGAATAAAATTCACAATTCACAAATTTTGTGCATTTCAATTATTGTTTAACTTCACAAATAAATTTTTAAACGTTTTTCCAGACTTTAAACAAAAGAATTGCGTACAAAAGAATTTCACACAATTTAGTAAACAAAAATGTTATTATGTTTTTTTTTTTTATGAAATTCAAAGAGGAATAAAAAAATGTTAAATACATGCGAAATTCGATGCCAAATTCTTAACTTGACTTTGTCATAAAGTATTTTTAGCTTAATTTGAGCTTAAAACTTTGAAAACATTTATCTTAATGGTATTTTTAAGGTAAGCAATAAACTTTATTTGTATATTTTTTTTATTATATAGTAAGATGCTTATAAAGTTGTTTTATCAGTTATATCTCTATATGGAGATGAAGAAAACTTCTCAGATGTAAAACTCCTTTTTTTTTGCTTACTTTCTTTTTCAATTTTATATTTTTTATTTAAAATCTAGATTAAAATGAATATTACAAAACGATAATATATATATGTACTTGCCCTATTTATAACTGGAATATTTCCATACCTATCATACTTATGTATATAAAGGTAGAATATTTCCAAACCTATTATACTTATAAATTACTAGAATAATTCAATATTTATAAGTAAAATATGTCTTGCATTGTAAAATATAATCGAGATTTATTTTTATGGAAACTTTATAATGCGTATTAGACGAGTGTAACATTAAACAAATATATTATAGATTCTATATATATACATTATATACATTACTGCTGTTGAAATATTTCTTAAATGTTGTGTGGAATGTATAATCTGACAATTCAAATTGTATAATAAATGACGAAACTTTTAACGAGAAAAAATTAATAAAAGATTCTCTTAGAAACTGCGGATGTTTTGGAACGTTAGCATGCAAAGGTATGCAAAGGTGTGTGTGTGTGTGTGTGTGAGTGTGTGTGTGTGTGTGTGTGTGTGTGTATGTTTTAATATGGCAAACAAGTGTGCGCACACATTGTTATCAGGAGCCCATCTTTAGTTTTTATTGTGGCACAAAAGTCGACGCACCGCAACATCATCACCAACAATAATAACAACAACAACAACAATAACAACATCATCATTATCATAAATTCCGTCAAAAAACACACCCACATCGAGTCGGCCACGAAGGTGAGCATCAGCGCAATGCGACATCTGGCCAAAATGAGGTGTGGCCCATTGACTGTGCCCCAAACGGCAAGCGTTGCGGTTCCCCCATAGCTATTGAATGTTGTGTGCAGCCTCCAGTGGATGGCAATTGTCTGGCAACTCCCCATTGAGCAGCTGCAGTGGCAACGCCATTGTTAAATGGTCAAGAGACGCAGCGCTGAACGAAGTTGAACGAACTTTCGTGCGATGCGTTGCGATTTGGTTCGGTATTAGTTTTGGTTTAAGTTTTGGTTCGGTTTGGTTTGGTTGGCCTAAACCACCACCCCCCCGCACTTCTTTACTGCATCGTTGGGGACGTGCACGGCGCATTGGCAGCATAAACTTCCGGTTTCATTTCATTTAGCCGTAAACACGGCTCTTTGGCAGCGATTCAAACGATTCAAAACACTGGCAAAACAGTTGAAGTTGATTCATTTGGCTTTCAACTCAAATTCATTTGTGTGTTCGCCCTGTTGGCGGTTTATATCGCGGTCGCTGTCGCTGCCTCAGTCGCTGCCTCTGCCTCTGCCTCTGCCTCTGCCTCTGCCGCTTTGGTCTGCGGTGGGCTGAGCGCGCGGCTTTGACTGTCAATCAAATTTGTTGATGGTTTTCCGTTTGCCTTTGACTGCAATCCAATTTCCCATGAATGTTAATATTGTTGTTGTAACTGCTGCTGCTGCTGCTGCTGTTGTTGTTGTTGTTTGTTGCCTGTAATGCAAAGCGGTGGCATTTACAAGCTTCTAAAGTAGCTCAGCCTTTCCGGCCATTGCACCTTGGTACAAACTAATGTCAAAATCAATTCAAATTTGTAAGCCTTTTCTTTTTTTTTGTTTGCATTAAATTGAAAATGTTTTAACAGGCTAAAACGTTTTTCCCGAAATTGAAGCAGCTTTTGTTTATTTCCTCTTTTTCATATATATACTTAAGATCGATACAGAAATTTTGTTTTTTTTTAGTAAAATCTCGCACGTCCCAAGAGATTGGGTTACTAAATTTGGTACCCATGCGAAACTGATATATTGCTATGATAATTATATTTCTCTTAAATTAAGGTATAAAACAAAGATACGGAATTTATTCAATTTTACAGAAATGCAAAAAAAAAAAATTTTTTTTTAATGTTTTTATTTTATTTGTATTTGAAGCTAAGTTTATAATATCTGTTATTGTAAATATGCAACTCTTTATAGAAAGATATATATAGAATTTATTATTATATATATTGATATATATTGATATTCATATATATTTAATCGTAACATATTTACAAGCACTTGCACCACTGTAAAATGGATGCGTAACAGAGTCTAATTAGCCAAGACAGAAACCCATTTAGTTCTACTAACCAACTATAAAGCAATCACTCTTACGATTTGCCATCATTGAAAACTACCTTAAGAGTCGATTGTATATATTTGCCATATATATATACAGAATATATATATATATATATATATATATATATATATATATATATATATATATATATATATATTATATGCAACTCTTAAGGTAGTTTTGTAAAGTTTTCTTGCAAATCACAAAACAAGGGGAAATATCTGGCAAGAGGGATCCGATACTTAAACGAGCCTTGCATATGCATAAGTATAGGTATAAAATGTGTATATATGTATGTATATATATTGAATAAATGACCTCGACCTGCCGCATCGCTGACTTCAACGGCTTCACACACACACACACACACATACACAGATAAGCTTCAGGTGCATTGACTTGGCTATAATAAATATGACACATGATTATGGGGCGGAGCTGAAAGGCGGACAGGCGGACAGTCGGGCAGATACCCTGTTATGCTGCCCGTATCCATGTTCATGTCTTAACAATATGTTGCTTGTTGCCTTTGGCTTGTTGTTGTTGTTGTTGTTGTTGTTGTTGTTGTTATGGCTTGTCCCTCGAGTGTTTTGTAATTTGCATGGCTCAAACTTAAGTTTGAATAATAATAATTATGTGTGCTCGTAACGCGCCAGACAAGAGACAAATGTCAAAAACATAAACCTCCAGTTACCACAAGTACGAATATACCAACCCCCCCCCACACTACCCCCCACACACCCCCTCCTCACCATTAAGTGAACCGTTTAGCAACTGTTACGAATGTCGTCTAAAAGAAAATGTCATTGTCAACGGGTCGCAGCGCTTAATATGTATATAAATTATATAATTACGAGTTGGTAGCTCTTTTTTTTTTTTTTTGTCTTCTTTTATTTCATTGTTTTTTTTTTTTTTATTTTTAATTTTTCTTTAAACCATTGCATGCAACGCCTCGTATGGCAGCCCTCTTTTGCCACTCGTTGCTTGCCACTTGCCACTTGCTACTTGCCGCTTGGCTACGGTCGAGCGACACTTTTGGCATTAGTTTTTGCCTCATTTGCATTCGGTTTCAAGTTCAGCTAATGGGCCAACTTTGCTTCTTAGCTGCTGCGGCTGCTGCTGCTGCTGCTGCTGCTGCTGCTGCTGCTGCTACTGCTGCTGCTGCTGCTGCTACTGCTGCTGCTGCTATTGCCAATTGGCAATTGCCATCGGAGTTGATTGACTGTCATCGGCTGATTGGATTTCCTGTGAAGCGCGCGATCGGCTGTCCGCCTATTAGCCATGGCTAAATTATGAACTTCCTTTTGGCGTGCCGCATATCATTTGCCACATCGGGCCAATTGTGTAAAGGAAAAGGAAAGCAAATGCCGGCTAAGACGCGCAGCTCTCGATAATTGCCATGTTAGTACACTCGGTACTCGGTACTCGGTACTCGGACCGGTTTGTTGGCCAAACAGCTCAAAAGTTAGCCTAGAATCTTAATGCGGCTTTCAGACCAACCAACCAACACACCAACCAACACACACACACACACACACACACACGGGCAGGTGCTCATATCTTAATGGCTAGCGGAAAAACTGGGCCCGTTGCCACTGACACACTTGAGTTGCTCAAATGTGGCCAAAACTATGCTACACTTAGCCGCCCAGTTGGCCAGCTGAGTGGGTCAAGGCGACAAAAAGGTAGTTGGCTAAGAATTAGGCATTCTTCGATATCAATTAACGTTAGCCAAATTCTTTAATTAAATCTTTAGTAAGGCTTCAATTAAGCTGCTTAAATTAGGAAAAAATTTATTTTGTGCAAAGAATTTATGACTTATTTAGACAATTATTTAAAGGCCGATCGACATTACAGTTTTATGGTTCGAAAAGTTTGGAGCTGTCTATATATATAAGTATAGATCATGCATAAAAAAATAACTCTATGTATATATATATATTATATGTATGCTATATAATTCAAACATAAGTAAGTAAAGAAATTCGTTATTTTTAATTAAATTTGTCATTTTATTGCGAGTGATTGAATTGCACTATTTATGTATATATAATTTATGATATATATTCTATATGTGTCTAAAGTCACATCATAAATAATGCTTAGGCCTTGGTTTCGGAGACAATTGTCATGGGATTCGAGCCCGAATCCTCGTTGCCAGACTTTAAAAAGCCAATTATATAACCCATCTACCGAGGACTGCTTTATGATTTATGATACATGTATTAGATTCCATCTCTAAGCTATTGTGACCTACAATAGGCCAGTCAGATTTTTCATAATCTAAAGCTAAAGTTTTGTTTTAGCCTTGGCTCGTTTTCAAGTTGGCCTAGCTGAAATATTCAAAAAGCCAAACTAAAAAATAATGTCAATAGCCAGCTTAATTGTTAATTGTTGGCTGTTGGCTGTTGTTTATGCTCAACAGCAACAACCGGCAGTTACAATTACAATTACAATTACAATTACAATCATGATGATGATGATGATGATGATGATGATGATGATGATGATGATAGTAATGTTAATGATAATGTTAAATTCAGTGAGCGGCGTTGACAAAAGTCAAGCAAAATTATTTAAAATTGTTTAAAATTGTTTTAAATGGTCTTAAAAGCCAAGCAAAACGAAACGGAAAAATCTTTTTAAGTTAATCAACAAAGATAACGCTTGAGCATAATTACACACACGTATACATATGCACATTTATATTTACATATGCATATGCATATGCATATGACATGTATGTCGAATTTCGCATGCTCTTAAACCAGACAACTTGCCAGTCGTATCTTAACTGGGCTAATGCCCAACGTACGCCTTTGTTTTGGCCAACTTTGTGTTGGCCCATTACACAAAAACAAAAAACAAAAAAAATGCAATTTAAAACAATTGCAACTCTTTAAGCCACAGCTGTGAAATACTTTTTATTTTACTTAATTTTTATGCCCTTTACCTTGAGTCGAAAAGGAGCATATTGGTTTTGCTAAAAACGGAAACTTGAAATCTTATTGGATTTAGATAAAACTTCTAAAAGTCGAACTAAAATTAGTTGTTATACCCATTAAGAGCGTTAAAAAGTAGTTCAAAATAATAAAACAGATATGCTTATATAAAACTAAAACAGAGTATTACAAAGTCTGTAGCATATAAGTTGTTTTTCTTCTTAAATAAAAATAACTTTAATTTAACGATTTAAGTGTTAAGCATAAATTTAGAAAAACAAAACAATGCTTACATAAAACTTGAACAGAGTATCATGCAGTCAGTTGCAGCTTGTTTTTCTTATTTTTTGTTTTTTTTATTTTTTTATTATATGTAAGCTGCGTAAGTTTAGGGCTGAGCTGCTGGGATTTAAATGCGGTCTTTCGATATTCGGGCTTGTCATGAATCCCTCAACTTTGACTTATGGCCGCAGCAAGGGGCAGCAACAACAACAAGCAACAAGCAACGGCAACAACAACAACAACAATTTCCCAGGCGCTTTTTGAGCTAATGAAACGTTACAAACAATGGAAAATGCCGCCGCTTGTTTTTTTCTCTCTTCTTTTTTTTGTTATTGTCATCTTGAATGATGTTTTGTTGTTGTTGTTGTTTGTTGTTTGTTGGTTTTGTTGGCTTACAGCTATTTAACCGTGGTAAACATTTGGCCGCACATTTCCATATCAAATAGCTGGCAGGGCATTGCCACCTGGCCATCTGGCAACGCTGCGCCATTTGCCTTGACATTTCTTGGCCACAACCGATCAAATAACCGCGCCATCAAGCAACCAACAAAAAAAAAACACGTTTAAACGTTTCTCTCGCTAATTTCCAAGTTCGGAAAATATCTCTATCTCTATCTCTATAGTGCAATAAGAGCGACACATATAAAATGGTAAGGAACCCTCCTTATATGTAGTATAGTATAGTATAGTATAGTATGCGTCAAGGCTGTGAAATGATTGTGAACTGAACTGGTTCCAGCAAGGAATACAAATTACGTTGTTTGTTTTTTTTTTTGTGTTCTTAACACGTTCAGATCCTAAAACTTAATCAGTGTTTTTTTTTTATTTTTTTCTGTAATAAAATTTAAAAAAAAAAAAAAGTAAACATTTGAAACTTGAAAACAGGAAATTGTGTTAAATCTTTAAAAAAATCATCGAATCATCAAATGAGACAATCGTTAAAAAAAAACCATCTGAAGTTCGCCAAAAACCTATTTGAACAGAACATCTGTTTTTTTTTCCACATTCCAGATTTACGATTAAAACTGATTGTTCCAATAATCATCTCATCAATATAGTGTATATATATATATTTATATAGTATATAAATACGTACATACATATCGGGCTTTATCAAAGTGTGCTGTTCGACGGGCCTTATCGTAAGGCCCATGTGGCAACAAGGTGCTTACTTAACAGGGTTAAGCAATCGATGCGTAACAATAACCTAAATTACCTGCCACAAAGTGCGACAGCAGCAGCAACAACAACAACAACAACAACAGCAACAATAGTAGCAGAAAACATGTAACGGAAACGATAAGGAATATAAAAATGTCAACAAATTAAAACCAAATAAAATCGAACAAAATCGATCAAGTCTCGACATCAGAAGCTCAGGTGTTTATTGCAGTTTACCTGCCGGCAATAGAATTCTTTGGCCCAGTTATCGAAACACCTTTGCGGCCATTTGCAGTTGCAGCAGCAGCAGCAGCGACGGCGGCGGCGACGGCGGCGGCAACAAAGGGTTAAACACAAATACAACAGCGATAAGTCGCACAGTGGGGCAAGCATTCAAAATGCATTAAGTAACCCTCAACTACAACAACAACAAAGGCCACATATCAAATGCTTTGAAAGTCAGCTTATTAGTTAAGATAAAAAGAAAAGAAAGAACGTTGAACTGTGACGCAACCGACTGCATGATACTCTGTTCCAATTAAATGTGTGTGCATATGTTTATCTAATTTGAATACTTCATAAATATTCAATTTGTCAGGTCTTCAGTTCAAGATCAATCGTAGTTTTACTATACAATTTACTGACTCTTTGTCTTTCCGTTGATATATGTAGAGACATTATCATTAATCTCTAGCTGGTATACACATGCATATATTCCCAATATAAAGTCTTAGATATACATATCTCTAGCTTCATCAATAGTATAGTAATATAAACTACTAATAAATATATCTCATATCTCTACTTCCCTTAAAAGCAATATACTCTTTTTCACTGCGTTAACAGAGTATGTGAAAATCTGTGAATACTACTTGGAAATTCCAATTTGAAACAGAGGCCGTCTGACAGTCACTCTTATCAGATTTGAAATGCTTACGGGTCTCCATTTAGGGTTTCGTAATGATATTCTGCTTGCATGTGGTCAGTTATGGAAAAGGTTTTCAGGCTTTCAGGCTTTCAGGTTTTCAGGTTTTCAGGTTTTCAGGTTTTCAACTCCGTCTGCATATCAAATGAGTTGATCTTAGAACAATCAAGTTTAAGGACCAGTCACTGGAAACTAACGAATCAGAATTATACCAAGTATATATACGTATATATGTTCATCAAATTAAGAGGGAACTTACGTGAAGTTCGTTTTGTCTCAGACAGCTGTACATTGCACATAAATCAATACGATAAAACGAAAACAATAATAATAAAATACTAATTTGCAGTCAATATCGATTTTACTCGATAATATAGCCAATTAGTCGGCAAAAATAGCAAATATCTGGGTTATCTATTAGATTAGAAGAGACGCTTTCTCACTCTCTTCGTCGATATTGCTTTGCTTTCTCCTACTCCATCTCTAGTGAGTTGTTCTTTTCCATTTACACTCTGACTACTAGGCTGCCTTAACTGTCGCCTTTCTATGTGCTTCTCAATAACTTATTTTGACAATATGCATGCATACAAAGTTTTATTTTACTTTGATTTTTGACTGCGATTGCCAATTTTTATGAATTTTGCCTTTGGCTGCAGGTTACGAGCAAAAGTTACACACACACGCACACACACACACACATATGTATATACACACGCACATTTACGCATAATTCGTTTCACTTGCGCTTTTCTGGTTTTGTTGTTGTTGCATTTATGCACAAAATACTTTCAGACCGGGTCGCGCACAACAACAATTGTTGCAGCACGCATTTTAGTTTGGCGTACGACAACTTCACCTGTTCGGCCAGTTTTAGCCACACACACACACACACACATACATATGGGTGTGCGTAGTTGCACATAACATCAGAGATCACAATTTTTTCAACTGCGGCTTTCTCGGCGACAGCCTCTACAAGAAAAAAAAAATAAACAGAGCTAAAGCCCATTTTTGTGGAATATTGTCTGCAGAAAACAAACCAGAGTGAAATTCCTTAACAAGCCTCGACTTCCCACTCCATGGGCCAGGTTTTGTTTTTTGGAAATGCAACTGGCGGCAAAAAAAAAAAAAAAGAGATGGAAAAAAGATGCGGAATCGGAATTGAACACAAATCTGGTTCACGATCGAACATCAAATTGATTTCCTCACTGGCCAGCAACAAACTAGGCTAACCTGTTGCACTTCTCGCTCTCCCTTACTCACTGTCTTTCTCTCTCTCTCTCTCTTTTTCTTTCTTTCTGTGTTGCTACCTTTTTTTGGGTGGTGCGTGTGTTGCGCAACGCATTAAAATTCGAAAAAAAATGCCGAAAGTCTGGACGCAACAAATTTCCCTCGAAATGTTGTTAAATTTGCATAACATTTCGCTGAGCAACCCAATCGACTATTTTACAATGGGTAAAGGAAAATGTTTGTATTATTTTTTCCGTATTTTTTTTTACATTTTATTTTTTTTTTGAATAGCTAACTTAGAAAATGAGTCGCTTGAAATAAATTTGAAGTAACATGAAAGTCATTTGCATTTATTATTTTTCTTAAATACAGATACATCTTATATATATATATATATCTTAAATTTCTTCATTGCCAGTGGCGACAAAACAACAACAACAACAACAAAGTTGCGTGTGACTTTTGCCCAGATATATCTTTCATGTTTTTTACATTTTTTTACATTTAATAAAAAACAATCTTTTTTTTTATTTATGCCTGTCGGAAAAATAAAAATTATAACTTTCTCACGATCTTTCGCAGACGCATCGAAGCATAAAGAGTGCTGTAATAGAGTTCCAGTTACATCTGGAATCTGGCTTAAAAGTGTCAGCTTCTAAGCTTCTTCTCTTGAGCATCAGTATTTCTCTTTCAATAGTTTTTCCTTTTTTTTTCCAATTTTTAGTTTTAATATCATATATATATGAAAGTTTTGTCTGTCAACAGTTTGTGAACTCATGACCATGAACAATAATGTTGGCCAAGTTAACAATGTGTAGCATTAAATGGGATAAAATTGCATCTCATGTTGCTATTCGAGCAGAAAATTGTGACAATTGTGACTTTAAGGCAGTTCAAATAAGCGGAAAATAATTAAAATTTAATGTATGATTCATTTAATTTTAATTTATTTTATATAATATTTTAATTTTTGAATAATAAGCAAAAATGTTTTCTTATAAAGTGAAAAGTATTTAGCAAAGCTTTAAAGTGTTCAGAACAGATTCCGAAATAATTAAAAAAAAAAACGATTTTAAACGAATTCAAAATCGATTTTTAAACGATTTAGAAGAGTTTTAGTAGAAGATCAACTCAATCTAGTATATTTTTCTTCTTCAGCTTGAAGAATAACCAAAATTTAGGATTTTTAGATCAGGGAAAAATATGTTGCAATCAAAAAATATCATACACAAATTTCTATGTAATCAAAACAAGACAAAAAGTTAAGATGAACATCAGCGTATTATTTATTATATGAACGTGTTTTACAACACTGAACAGCACTTTGCTGGCATACATAAAAAGTAAGAGTATTTGATTTATTCAAATTCAAATGGAAATTGCAATTGAAGAAAATCGAATCACTTGCTGATTTAAGAACGCATTTATCAACGCTGCTCAATAAGCCGTTTGAAGCCGTTAATCTGTTTGAGCCGCAGCCCGTTTGGCTTTCTATCAAGCGATGTAGTTTATAGAAAATTGTAATTAATTTCATTATTTAATCGATGTTTGCATTTACGCACCTGTGCGCCAGCCAAATCGTTGTCAACAGGTGACCACCTGCAGCCTATTGCTGCAAGCCAAGTTAAAGAAATACTCGACAACTGCATAACTTTCACCTAGTCGAGGAGCAATCGCAATGGACAAAACACACACACAGACACACAGCAGCCGCCGACTGGATGGCCAACAAGTTGGTTTTGGCCAACAGTTTCCAAGTTCCAGTTGGCTGTACTAAAGTTGCATTCGATTTCAAATTTAGCCAGGCCATTAGCAAAGATTTGAAATCTCATCGCGGTCTAAGGGAACAATTGACAAAAAAAAAATATATATATATATATGTATATATACATATATAAATGTATAAGAGAAAAACGAAGAGAAAAACAAAAGTTACGCCGTCATTGGCGATGGGAAAGTGAAAAATCTCACACATATTTTGAACAGTATTCGCAATGCATCTCGAATTATGTTAAACACTTTGCAACACTTCGTGCATAACATGGCCAATGCCACGCCCATAAACTGAAAACTTTTCTTGCCCCGAAACTGTTGGCCAACAATTTTAATCAAATGAAGTTTTTATCTCGAGACGAACCAACAACCTAACTAACTGGAATTTTGTTGTTGTCCCTAGTGCTTGACTAGCAGATACCCTGTTACTAATAGTAAGTGTCATAGATAGTGTAGAATTAAGCAGCTCGAACTATTCAGTTTTATATAGTTCATTATTATATTTTCTTATCATTCCCTTATTGCAAATAGATATTTCTGCGAAAGGTCTGTGAAACCCATTTTACAGGGTATAAGATGTCAGCAAACAAGCTAAATAAATGCAAACAAATTCTGCTTGGCAAATATATTTAGATTCCAGCTAATTATCATATATACACACAAATATTTGTATATGGGTAATACCCATATAATAGACATATTCTGGGTGTGGTCCAGCGTGGACAAAGATCTGCTGAGAACGTGATTCTGATAGCTGGTCTGATCGATATTTCGATTAATTACAAATTGGAATATAGGAATATATATTTTTGATCAGCTAAATCGATTTAAAATTTAGCGCTTTATATCTGTTTGTATAAAAGCAATTATCTCAAAAAGTGCAAAAGCTAAAGCTAAAATTAGAAATATATATAGATCTGTATACGATATATATATAAATCTGTATCCCTAACATTCATTGCGATATCTTATATAATTTTTCTAATATAAATAACAATTCAACAACATTGAATTTTGTTTTTTAGGCAAAACGTACATATTATATATTATTATACAATAAAATCAAGAGATCAAATTTTGGTATGTTAGACAAAATATTTTGGAATATTATTTCTTATTATTATAATTTTTTTTTTTTTTTTGGAATAGATGGTAATCCACTGCACAGGTACTTGCAAATATGGAATTCGATCGTTTTCTTTCGATGGGGCGAAACAAATGAAATAATGAAAATCAAAGTGCAGAACGAAAAACACAAATTTTCCCAACAAATTATGACGACCAAAGAGCTGAAAAGAACGTCGGGGCAGCGAACGAAAAAACGAAAAACGAAAGAAAGCAATCAAAAAGGGCCAATCTTTGCTGGCCAGGCTAACTTACCCAGTGGAAGGGGGTAAGGGAAGAGGGAAGTGGGGAAGTGGGAAGTGGGGAAGTGGGAAGTGGGGAAGTGGGAAGTGGGGGACTGGCACCTGGGGGCAGGTCGTGAGCACCGAATCGCACGAAACAAAAGCAAAGCAACAACAAATTGTTTTACACATTTTGCTTCTTCTGCTACTTTTTTGGGCAAGGAGAAGGGTCGGGGAAAGGGGAAAGGGAAAGGGAAAAGGGGAGTGGTGGAGGGGAGCTAGCATGTAATTGTACAAAGTGTAATATCTATATAATGGCAGCAACGGGCAATTGCCGCGAATCGGAAAGGTGCGCCGGAACCACTCGACCCCGAATCTGGAAAAGGTTACAATACAAGCATACACAAGCACACACACACACACACAAGCACACACACACACACACACAAACACAAGCACACACACATTGAGAGAGTCGGAAATTAACACTTGTAGAACACTTGTGAGTCCAGTAACCCGCACAACACTTATGCAGAGGTTTTCCCCATATACATACATATGTATATATAAGCCATGGGTTCTACGTAGTCAGCGTTGCGTGCAAAACGCCCGAAAACAGTTCCACTTGACGCCCATTCTAATGGGTCATACGGGCCATAAAAATGTTAGTGGTAAGACCATAAAACATTGTAACAATCTGCTTATAGAAGAACACTCGGAGTTAAGGAATGACCAACTACGAAATGCTTATATAATTATACAATTATTTGTACCTCAAATTTGTGGAAGAACTTAAGCAATGAATAGAACAGGAGTTCCAATTTTTTTCCAATTTTAAGTAAGTCTGGAAAAACCTATCGAATGAACAGGAAAAGTAAGTATTATCTAAAATTTAGGAAAGAACTTTTGCCAAAAAAAAAAACTATAAATTACAATTAAATAAATTAAATAAATTAAATTAAAATAAATTCGAATGACCAGGAAAAGTAAGTATTATCTTAAATTTAGAAAAGAACTTTTGCCAAAAAAAAAAAAACTATGAATTAAAATAAATATATGAGATTCTCAGACATAAAAAGAAAATTTTGCAAGTTCTAAATAGTAGATCTATAGTATATATATACTTATTTTATTTATGGGGTAAGCAAAGCTGATGCCCAGGGCATTCCGTGAGACATATCATATATTATAAATCATATATCAGTTATATATATATGGCATATAGTATATTAAATAATTAATTAAATTGCAACACTCACCCGAATAAAACAAAATGGCATCGCCTGCGGCTCATCCTCGTCGTCGTCGTCGCCGTCATCGTCGTTTTTCATATTGACGTTTTGTTTGTGGTGCAACGCATTGTTAGCTTCGTCTTCGGTGGCGCCACCATCTGTGGCACTGCTGCCATTGGCAGTTGCGTCCATTTTGAGAGCAGCCGCACGTTGCATTTCACGATCTAATCAATTATTGTTATTAATATTTCTATTGTTGTTATTGTTATTGTTATTGTTATAGTTGTCGTTGCTGTTGTTGTTGTAATTGTAATTGGCGCACGCCAGCCGCTGTTTTAATTGCAATCGACATGAGCATTAACATGAGGATTAACATTGACTGCAAGCGACGCAAATATTAAGTATACGCAATGCACAAATAAAAGTCTACTTAAGTAATTCAAATAATAACAAGCAATATTTCTTGCTCTCTCTCTCTCTCTCTCTCTCTCTCTCTCTCTCTCTCTCTCTCTCTCTCTCTTGGCAAATTTCACTTTTTCCGCGGGGAAGTTTTTCAGTTTTCAATTTCAACTGCAGTTTTCATTGAATTGCCATTAAACGTCATTATGTTGCAGCTACAAGGAGAGGCATGCCACACACACACACATACACACACACACACACACACACACACACACATGCATCTAATCTATGCTCCACATGTGTAGCATAAATGCACAGATTCATTTAATTGCCAGCATAAATAAGTCTCTATTTGACAATGATCGACTAGCTGTTACCCTGTAGCACATATTTAACATTATATAAATATTCTTACAAATCGGATAGAACTTAACTCCATTACATTGCTTTTCTTGCTGTACACATATACATACATAACTGACAACTGCAGACTTTTATACAAAATTTCAATATTCCCTGTTTGAATGTCTTCATTGATGGGTATCAAAATGCAATTGGCTTTTGTTTGTTGTTGCTGATTGAACAAAACAAAACAAATAAAAAAAAATTAAAGATCGTGTCGTGTTTTTCACTCGTTTCTGCTTCTTGAAATGGGAAAGTTTATCTCTAAAGTCGGCACTTCTCGAATTCGTTCCGCTTTTCTGATTTATTTCATAAAGTACAAACGTATATATCTATATATGCTATATATATATAAATATGCAATTACCTCTCGTTTGAGTTATGGATAAGAAATATAAAATGTAAAAAACAAAAACAAAAAATATGCCTGTATTATATAAATTCCTATTTAACTTTATATATGCACTATAGCTATATAGTGGCTGATATCTGGGTAATCTTATCGCTGATAACGGTACACAATATGTATATGCAGCCATGAATCATCCAAATACTAGCAAAATATTATAAATACTGTTGCTGCAAAGAAAGAAGCAGAATGTCAACTTTTCCGGAAATTAGAATTTGCATTCTTCAATGTTTGAGCTGAGTCAAAGTCGGAAAGTCTTAGGAGTTAAGCCGATTTTGTATACCCTTTG
Organism: Drosophila pseudotalamancana; assembly: GCA_037075185.1. Classification (NCBI taxonomy): domain Eukaryota; kingdom Metazoa; phylum Arthropoda; class Insecta; order Diptera; family Drosophilidae; genus Drosophila; species Drosophila pseudotalamancana. The sequence continues at coordinate 91,567 of JBAMCK010000701.1, read as the reverse complement.
CAGGTAATGTCATATATGTCATATACATATATTTGTTACTGCTTCGATATCTGTCTCTATTCCTAACCAAATATATCTCGATTTTTTCTCTATGTCTGGCTCTCTCTACGTCTGTCTCTCTCTCTCTCTCTCTCTCTCTCTCTCTCTTTCTCTCTCTCTCTCTTCCTTTTTCTCTCTCTCTCTCTTTCTCTCTCTCTCTTTCTCTCCCCATTCTCTCTCTCTCTTTCTCCTCCCCCTTTCTCTCTTTCACCTCTGTCATTTCTCTCTCTCTTTCTATATATCTTCATCCTTAACCCGCTTTCTCTCTCTCTCCCTTCTTATCTCCCACTGTACGTATATCTTCCTTTCCTTTTCTTTTGGTTTCTCTCTTTTCAGCCCTCAGTCAAACTTCTCTCTCTCTCTCTCCTTTTTCTTTTTCTCTGTCCCTATCTTCCCATATCTTTATACTTATCTCCCTCTCTTTAGGTCTCTATCATTTTTTTTCTCTTCGGTTTCTCCTCACTATCTCACTCATAATAGAACCTCATTAAGAGAAGTAGAATTGTCTAGCCGCTTTATCGTATGACTAAATCAAAACTAAAGTAATTGCATTTCTATTTTAATTATCTTACCTTAACTTGACACAAGTTTTAACGTATGACTCAATTCTTATCTCTTGATAATATATAGCTTAGGGAATGCTGATCTGTTTGTATAACAAACAGCAAACAATAACAGTCCAAACTTACTTTCTGGGTAAATATCTATAAATTTCTTTACATACATTTGATATATTTATCTAATTTATAAATGTTTACTTTATTGTGTACTTAGCTAATTGTGCTTTCGCTCTGTATTCCAGACCCTCTGACCCTTTAACCCAATCCACTTTTATATTGCACTATATATATATATATATTTGTATATAAAAATATATGTATATTTTTATATTTTTTTGTTTGGATTATTTGTTGGTTTTGCTTTTGTGTGTTGCTTGTCGCTTTCTATGCGATGGCATTTAACAAAAAGCTATGTGCAGCATTAAGAATTTGCAATAGCAACAACAATAGCAACAACAATAGCTTCCAGTTCGATGGGAAGGCCAGGTAAGAGATCTAACGGTACCGAGTTACAGGCGGCGTGACTAAACTGGTTGGCATTTTTAATTTGTTATTCTTTAGTGGCAACAATTGACACAAATACTAGCACACTAGCATCCACACACATACATATATAGAAATTGTTGTTTTTGTATAAGCCAGATAATAGTCTGATATCTTTAATGGTATACTAACGTTTTTCTTGATGACATATTCTCGCATCTAATTAAAATAAGAAAGAACTTTAAAAAAAAGAAGAAGAAAAAACCCATTCTTAACGTCTTTTTGTTTCTCTAGCTGTATTATAATCAACTTTGTTAAGAACTCAATATAAAGGCTTATAAATGCAGACTCTGGTCTAAATAAAAGAAAACTTTAAATACCAAATTCAAAACCAACCTTACTTCCTATAAAGTTGTATGATATATTGAAACGATTTGGAATGCGTGTAAGGTATATCGTTGATCTGATTGAGTCAAACCGCAATTAACGGTACATGTTTGACAAGCACTGTTCTACGGCCGAAGACCTCAATTAGTCATTCAATATTCTAAAAATAGTCTTATTGGTAATTGTGAATAGGGTATTTATAGTCGGCTATACCCGATAAACGGTCTCATTTGATGGCTTTTGAATTTGCGGTATATGTTAAACGAATATTCCAAAAGACTGTTGCCAATAATTATGAGTAGGGTACTTGCAGTCGGCTATACCCGGTCACGACTATTGGATTTGCTTCTTTAGCGCAATTAACGGTATGGGTTAAACGAATATTCCAAAAAGACTTTTACCAATAACTGTGAACAGGGTGTTTGCAGTCGGCTATACCCGGTCACGACTATTGGATTTGCTTCTTTAGCGCAATTAACGGTGTATGTTAAACGAATATTCCAAAAAGACCTTTGCCAATAATTTTGACTAGGGTATTTGCAGTGGGCAACACCCGACCACAAGGTTCTCACTTGTGGCTATTGGATTTGCTTCTTTGGCGCGCTACTTCATTAACTTTTCCACATCATCAGCAACCACTACGACAACAACAATAATAACAACAACAACAATCACATTCACCCACTAAAATTTATCGTTTGCTCTTTAACGTATTCTCTTTTTGCCGCAACTACATTTTTTTTAAGCATTTGCATTTTGACTTTTGCTTATTTGGAATCGGAGTTAACAATATTTACCTTCCGCTGTTCATGAGCTGCTACAACAACACCAACAACAACTACAGTAACAGCAGTAGCACAACACAGACAAAAACAATAACAACAACAACAATAACAATAACAACAACAGCAGCAGCAGCAGCAACAACAGCACTTGTTGCCCGTTACCTTTATTTCGTTTCTCGTTTTGTTTGTTTTTCTTCGTTTTTAATTTTTTGCCGTATTTATTGAATAAACAAAAGATTTCTAATTTGTTTGACACTCGCACAAGTCACACGCTCTGTGTGGCTGCTGCAGCAGGAGAGTTTATGTTTCAACTCGATTTTATCTGACGCAGTCGCTGTTATCGTTAATGCACTTTCCACTGCTAAAACAAAACAAAACAAAAAAAAAACGCAACAGGTTGCTGCCTGCAACGGTAAACTGTTAACTGCGTATGGTACGCACGCTCGACTCGAATATTAAGCTACGACTGAAATTGCAGCGGGCCAAGTGTGCCCGACTTTTCGATAGGTGCACAGCCTCTGTATAAGTTCAGTTTGTATTATCGATTGCTTCGTATAAGCGAAAAAAGTAAGACCAGCTCTTTTGCAAAATCTGCGACTTTGGTATTTTCTTTGGTGTTATCGATTTGTTAGTATAAGACTGCATGCCTTTTGCTCCGAAAACTGTTGATCATTTTTAGTACCATTATCTTAACGGATAAAGTTGAAATTATTATTAAGCCTTTAAGCTAAATTGTATGTTTTCCTCTTTGTTGGTTAATTTCATACATGTTTCGAATCAACAAATGACCCATAGACATTGTATGGAGGCTTCTGGATAAGTAACCATTGAATTTTCTACCAAGCAAAAACTTAATGAATTTGATATAATGACCGTTAGCAAATCACATTCCTAATTTATAGCATTTGTCTTCGAATACAAATTTCGACAGGCTTGACTCAGTACAATATACAATGTATACAATAAGAATGAAAAACTTTGCTCTCTATATATATTTAAGACGTAGAAATCTGCATATCACTGCGAATATCTAGTATGTTTAACGGCTAATTTGCAGTGAGTGCGATTGGTAATTTTGTGCAAGCCGCAAACGGTCACACTAAGCGACAGCTGAGCTCCCAATAAAAATAAATATCGAATTTGTGTTTGTGTGTTGGAGCAAAATAGTGACTTGTAATGTTATTCCGCAGTGTAAACTAGGTAACGCTATTGTGAAAAAACCTATTGAAAAAAAAATTGCAAAAATTTTCAAATCGTTGAGAAATGGCTATAAGTGAAAAGTTTTTGATAGTTAATGCTTATCAACTATTTTTTTTTTATAGCGCTCTGTTTTGAATTTTTATATAATTTTTATCTTCCACAAACATTTGCACACATATTTAACATTGTCGGACGCACACCAACACAAATGCGCGAAAAGTGCTTATAGATTTATACCCTTTCTATAGGTATTTTGATTTTTTCAAGCTCTATGTACACTCGAAAGCAAAAATTTCTTGTTGCTTTTTGCTTAAAGCTGTGCCTTGCCTCTATACTACTAGCTCTATCTCTTTCTCGCTCCCTCTCTGTCTCTCTCTCTCTCTCACACTCACCTGCGCAAATGGAGAGTACAGCAAATTACGGTTTGAGAGTCACCACAGTTGCAGAGTCACATATCCCCCTATTTTAGTTGTGTGATAAGAAAGCAATTGAACAATATTTTTCAATACAAGTTTCCTCCGTCAGAGCAGAATAAAACAAAAAACCGAATTGAATATGTATATATAAATATATTTTAAATGCACGAATTAAGATATTCATATATCCCATCAGATTTGAATTAGTTTCAATTAATTGGCTTATCTAGCCTTTGAGGGCATGCAATTGTTCGATGAAACAATAATAACATTCAACATACAATATTATAAGTGCACTTCTTCTTCTTCTTCTTCTTCTTCTTTTTCGCTGTTGTTTTATTTGCCTGCTCATATCTACATATTTAGCAACTGTCTAATAATACAAATGAACCTCCACATCCTCTGCCCACCTATTCAAACACACACACACACACACACACACATGCATATATGAATATATGTGTAATATATGTAATTTGCGTATACAGTGAGGCGTTCAAAGATGACCGACAGGGGACAGCGCTTCAGTGTGCATCACTGCATCAACAATTATCCGTATAATGCGGGCTATGCCCAGGCGGATCTGCAGGCCAGCTGCAAGAGTAAGTGTTAACCCAATCTATATATATGTGTACGTATATATATATTCTATATCATTGATTTCTAATCGGATTTATATGTTGTTGTTGTTGTTGTTTTTGTTGAATTTAGATTCGCTGGACTTTGTGCAACGTTTGAGTCTGATGAACACCTTGACCGTGCACACTGGCTGTGTGAATACCGTTAATTGGAATGCGAGCGGTTCGCTGATTGTGTCCGGCTCCGATGACAACTATTTGGTCATAACGGAGGCCAAAACGGGCCGTGTGGCGGCTAGATCGAAAACGTTGCACAAGCGTCACATATTTAGCGCACGCTTTATGCCCCATTCGAATGATCAGGCGGTCGTCTCCTGCTCCGGCGAGGGGATTGTGATGCATACCGAATTTCTGGCACCCTACGGCCCCGGCAAAACGGCCGAGGAGGTGCTCATTAACGATTCCGGCCGCAATGCCAGCTTCTTTGACTGTCACGCCTTTGGCAGCACATACGACGTATTGCCAATGCCGGACACTCCGCGGGTGTTCCTCAGCTGCGGCGAGGACGGCACCGTCCGTTGCATCGATCTGCGTGTGAGCAGCCGCTGTGCCGAATCCGTCTGTGACAAGCACATCTTCATAACGGCCCCCTGTGCAGTCACCGCGATGGATGTGGCGCCTGTTAATCATCACAAGATTGCCATTGGGTGCTCCGATTCGATAGTCCGGATCTATGATCGCCGGATGCTCACCGCTGGCGTCGATCGGGAGCGCATCACCTGGCCATTGAAAGCATATCCCATACCAATGAAGTACACACGCCGTCATTACCGTCCCACCTGCGTGAAGTTCAGCGGCGACGAATCGGAGCTGCTGGTTAGCTATTCCATGGAGCAGCTGTATCTGTTCGATTTGACTCATCCCGGCTACAAGGATTCCGATCTCCTGAAGAGCGGCTGCTACACGCCCAAGCTGCGGCGCGACAACGATCCGGAGCCTCAAATGCCGCGCTTACGCTTTCGCGGCGATTGGTCCGATACGGGCCCCAACTCGATGGCCAATGCCGATCACGATCCCAATCGCTTGAATGTCGGACAGGCGCGTCCACCCTTGGAGCCCGGCGTATTGAGTCGGCTCAGCGATGAAATATTCCGTATGCTCAACTCGCAAACACGTCAGATTCGTGCCATAAATCCAACCACCAGCAGCAGCAGCAGCAGCAGCAACAACAACAACAACAGTAGCAGCAGCAGCAGCAGTGGCAGCGGCAGCAGCGGCAGGACTAACCAGAGGTCATCGGGTCACATGTCCTGGCAGGACGCCGTCCTCCGCACCCTGGACAATCAAAGCGAGTCGGCAAATCGGAGCAACAGCGTCCTGAGCAGCGCCAGCAATGCGCCAAATCCTCCAGCAATTGCCTCCAGCAATTCCGCCGGCGAAGGTAAGTCCACAATTTCCAGAGGGAAAACCCAAAAAAAAAAAAAAAGAAAGAAACACTGAGTATGAAAAGTATTTTGATACAGCTTGTATGCAGCACGATTGCTATTTAATAATATAAATAATGTAGAACGCTTCACATAGAGTCCTTGTGCTGAATATAGAGATCCACGATAATACATAACTACAATTTGTATATACATAGATTATATATATGTGTGTATATATACATACATATAATATAATAAATATATATATACATATATATAATCATATCAATCATTATAATTGAATGGCCTATTTAATCAAGTTCTAGTTCATATTGTCTTTAAGATCGATATAATATCGGAACTACTTGGAGATAACTCGTTTCCAGGTCTGACATATATTCTTTTTACAACTATATATATATATATATATGTATAAATGTACTTAGCCAAAACTCACACACATGTTCACATACAAGAAAATATATACATACATATACATATGTACAAATCATTAAATGAAGCAAAGCACTAAACTAACGGGTTAGAGCGGGAGTTACAAATGGACTTACAAATAGCATGAAAGAGAACGAGAGACAGATTTAGTGTGAGAGATAAGAGAGTTTAGTAGTTGCCCAATTTTAACAATTTTAATCATCGCATGTACAATTTTAGAGCTTAGGCATTTATGAGAATTGCATAGAGGGGCGATACTTTCATATATTTGATTTGAAGCAGGAAGTGAAGACAAAGTTGGCGTGATGCGCCAATAATATAAGATAGATAAATGCATGCATACATACATGAATACATGCATGCATACGTACATGAATACATGCATGCATGCATACACACATAAATACATACATGCATGCATGAATATATGCATGAATATATATGCATACAGGCATGAATTGATGCATTTATACATACATAGATGCACGCTTTCATACACAGGAAATGCATTACATGTATGCACACATACATACATACACTTACACATCCTTTATACGTTCTTGTATGTATGCAAACATTCCTACATACATACATAGACTCAAAAATGTATACATGCACAGATACATACTTGTATAGATGCAAACATGCACGCTTGCGTTCAGGCCCAAATGCATACACACACACGCACACACACACACACACACAAACACGCACGCACGCACGCACACATCCAAGCAAAAGTAGCATCCCAGAGTTTGAACTTAATTGCCAATCGGAAAGGAAAATCAATTTGCAGCGCATTTTCTTTCGATTCGCAGGTGAACCGACCGTTGAGAAAATGGACACGGCCTTGGAGTCCGGGGCGGAGGAGGGGAAGGAGCGCCAGCTGAAGAACTTTGACTATGTGAAAATGTCCTTCAGTGGACACCGCAACTCCCGGACCATGGTGAAGGGCGCCTGCTTTTGGGGGGACGATTTCATCATGTCCGGCTCGGATTGTGGCCACATTTTCATTTGGCGCCGGCAGACGGGAAAAGTGGTGAAAACCCTGCTGGCGGATCATCGTGTGGTCAATCGCGTCCAGCCGCATCCCACGCTTCCCTATCTGCTCAGCTCGGGCATCGATTACAATGTCAAGATCTGGGGTCCGACTGCACCGATTTCCACCTTCGATGAGGGCGAAACGGCCGAGGTACGTGCCACACAGCTGTGTGTGTGCAACAATTGATTGATTTTCCATCTATTTGCAGCTCATCAAGAGCAACGAGATTATGCTTGTGGAGACACGCGATACTATAACGGTGCCGGCGCAGATCATGATACGCATTTTGGCCAGCCTGCATCAATATCGCCGACTCATGCACGCCTCCAGCGGATCCGGAAGTAACGGAGAAAGTCGTCGGAATCGAAATCGATCTGTGCGCAGGATGCAAGCTATTGAAGCCAATGCTCGAGTTGCTGCTCGTACTAATAATAATAACAATGACAATGCTAATGCTAATGCTAATGCAACTGTAACAGCAACTGCAACTGCAACTGCAACTGCAACAGCAACTGCAACAGCAACTACTACTGCAACTGCAACTGCAACTGTAACATCAAATGCAACTGCTGATGGAACTGCTAATGCTAATGCTAATGCTGATGATAATGATAATGCTGGCAGCAATATTGATAATAACATCAATATTGATAATGAGAGCGATGAGAGTGATAGCAACCGCAACGGCAGCAACTCGAACGCGATTTAAACAAATCTAGTCAATATATATATACATATATCTAACCTAATCAATGACATAACCATATATAGATATATTTAATATATATTATATGTGTGTATATTGTGGCTATCGGCGCTGCAGCGGCTGCAAACCCTCAAGTATCAATACAACCCATTCCCTCCTGCCGTTAGTTGCATTCAAATCCACCCCCAAGGACATTCCCCTAAAATATATAATCAATGATCGATCAGATTGCATCTCTATACATATACATATACATATATATAGCATGTATGTAAAAGCTTAATCAAGCAGTTTTAAGAGGCAGCGTCGATGTCAACACTTTTTGAGACTCAATAAGCGTACGGATACATTTAATATGTATAACGATAATTAAACATTTGTTCCTTTTTAATTTGTAAAACCTCTATACATATATATACGTCTATATGTATATATATGTGTGGTATCTTTCTGCTCTTGCTATTATTTCTGTTAATATGTTAATGTTTGCCATTTAGAAAATTACATGTTTGTTATCATTTGTTCTAAACTCACGATATGAGATATTATATATTTCTGTACTTGTGTATGTACGTGTGTATGTGTATGCGTCTGAGTGTGGCTGTGTGTGTGTGGATGTGGATGTGTGTGTGGATGTGGATGTGTGTGTGGATGTGAATGTGTGCTCTAACATACATACATAATTGCGGTTAAGTAATCTACGCTTAAATGCTAAACAACTATAAGTAAAATGCACTATATACAAAAGTCAACTGATATTATTTACAATACATAGCAGCTATTTTTTTTCTCTCTTTTTTTTCATTATTTTATGATTTTTGTTATTCCGGGAAACAGTTTTGTGAATAACGCTAAAAATAAATACATAATACATAATACATAATACGTTCTAAACAATATCTTGCACACATTGATGATCTTTTAACAATTGGTTGAATAAATATATATATATATATATATATATATATCATACTTAAATGTAATTAAAACTACATTCGACTTATTAAGTACGACGCAGGCCCAAGCTATCGATGGTCTTCGTTATCGCCATGTCATTGATGTCCGCATCCTCTGGCTCGTTGTTGTTGTTGTTGTTATTATTATTATTGTTGTTGTTGGCAGTGGCGTTGCTTCCGTTGCCATCGGCGGCAGCAATTGGCTCGCTGCGTGTCCCATAAGAATCGGAGAATATGTGGGCCAAGGCAACGTAATGGCCGTAGTTGCCAGCTGGAGCTGTGCCGCTGTTGGCGGACGCAGCAGATGGATTATGCTGCCCGGGCGGATTGAACAGTTCCGGCTGTTCCATGCGTGGACGACGCATTGGCGGCGGTTGCACTTCCTCCTGGACAGCGGCTGGTTCGTTGCATGCGCTGCTATCGCTGCCACCGGCTGTCCCGGAGGCGTACAGGCCATGGCGGGCGATCGCTGCATCTATGGCATTCCGTTCAATCTCGAAGGCGGGCGCTCGAGAGATCGCCTCGGTGCGATAATGTCGCACAATTTCCAAATTATGGTTCACATAATTCTCGCGCTGTGCCTCGGTTAGGAGAACTGTGTGCCATTCCTGCAGCTGTTCATCAGTCATATTGTTGACTACATATGGACGTATTCACATATGCATACATTTATTATACACAAATGGCCATGGCAAAAAAAAAGAAAGAGAAAAAAACAAACAAATATGTATCACATAAATTTGGGTTTGTGGCAACACTTGAATTGTTCGAATTGATGGCAAGTCAGTGGCATCTACTTACAGTTGCTGGTGGCATTGGTCCCTCGCCTCAACACCAGGTTTTCCATTTTGATTTTTCACCAGCTAAACGAATGTAAATACTTTTGGCCTACAAATGTGTCTATTGCATACACAAATGCATTAGGGATGGGCGGTTGACAGCTTTCAGGGTAAGGGCCAACTATCGATTGCGCTCTGAACCAGTGGCACACTTATCGATCTAATCGGTATTCTTGCTTTCGATAGTTCAAGCTTAAAAGCTTTTTGGTGCACAAATTTGCACACTTTTCTATAAAATGCAATTCGCTACAACAAATTTTATTAATTAAAAACATTGTCAAGTATAAACGTAACTTTATCTTGATTGTTGCTGAAAATACAAACGATGGACATTTTGTGCAGTTGACAAAAATAAGCTGAGGGAAATTTAAAGTCCTTGCAAAAAACCTTTCGTTGAAAAGGGAAGTTTTTTAAGCTTTCGCCTTAACTAGGCGTTAGACAAGAGCTTTTTAGCATTTGATTTAAAATTCAAATACATAAGGGGAAAGCTGTAATGAATGTGATATAAATTTGGAAATTATTGCAATTATTATTGGAAATATTTGCAAATTATATTAAATACAAAATCTATATAAACAATTAATGACAGACAAAAATTTTGAATATGGAAATTAAATTAAATTAAAATGTTGAATTCACAAAAGTTAAAATATGCTCCAAGGAAACCAAATTCAGAAGTATTCTAAAAGAAATATAAAATGAATAGTTTGATAGGTAAACCGTTAGTTGCTGAATGTTTATTGGCAGCGTTGTTTTGTTTACAGCAAGTGGGAAAAACTGAAGGAAGATATTCGCGCCACGCTTGGATACATTCGCCCATTCACAAACGCAATTGCAGGCTGCGTTAATTTTTCCGCCTTGTTTGAGGCCTGTCGATTGCATGTTGTAACAGGTTGGCTTGCAGTCGGGAATGCAAGCTGAGCAGTCATGGCAGCAGCGGCAGCGGCAGTGGCAGAGACAGAGGCAGAGGCAGCGGGAGAAACAGAAGCAGAAGCAGAAGCAGCGGCAGCAGCTGATAAAAGTATCTCGAATGTAAAATTCTTAACGTTTCGTTTTGGAATTTATTTGTTTTTTTTTTTTTCGTTGCTGTTGTTGTTATTTGTATTTTCTTGGTTGCCCACTTTGGGCCAACTCGAACGAACGAACGAACGATTGGGGTTGGGGATTCACTGGAGAGTCTCGCGGGGGGATGGGGGTAGGGGGTGGGTTGGTTCAGGGCCGGGGTCTGTTACTGTGCGGAATGCATACACGTTTTTTTTCTGTTGCTGTTGTTGTTGTTGTTTTGCATTTTGCATTTTGCATTTGCTCAGCCTGTTGTAATTGGCAATGAAAAATTCCAAGTGTTTTTCAAAGTGCTCTTTAGATGGCCTAATATAAGCCAACTAACTAACAAAGAAAGCAATTTCACAACATCTACACACACACACACACACACACACACACACACACACACACACACATACACACACATACAGGTGTAAATGTATACTTTGAAAGGGTAATAAAATTAAAAACATTTCAAGATCGCAAAAACTCGCTGCTAACGTAGTTGTCTAAAGGTACCCCCCAACCCTCCACTCCCCCCACCAAGCCCCCTTCAACTGTTGCTCTTTCCCCATTCCAAGCAAAAAAAAAGAAGAAGAAGCAGAAGCAGAAGTAGAAACAAAAAGTCATTTGAAGAAAATTTGAAAAGGGCATAAGAAAGATTTTTAGTGCACAATGCCTGCAGTTTGTTCATTTAAGAGTCAAACAAATGCATTCGCAAATATTGTTTCATACAGTCACACGTATTATTACTAATGGCAATACATTGCTAGCTACTTAGCAGTCCCACCAAGCCCCAACCCCCAACCCCGACCCTCAACTCTGACCCCCACCCCTAACCCACCCACTCTAAACATCAAATATTGAAATACGTGCAGAATAATTCAATGTTCATAATTTCAATAGTAAATAGTGGAAAATCTTTTTTTTTTAATGCAACCTGGTCCAAAATTAAAAAAAAAAAAATTTACTGCAACCTGGTCCTAAATTTATATATCCCCCCTTCCCAAACCATTTATGCACTTCTATTTGCCAGAAATTTCGTATTCAATATTCAAGACTTTTGTTAATTTGGTCGGGTTAGCCCGATTGCCAGATACCCTGTACCATCACACGAGCAACATTTCTGACGTCCTTTTATTATAGTTAATATTAAATGATATATTGGATAATTACTGCCAGTAAGAAAGGAAGGGTATATCCGCCTAGAAAATACCCTAAATCCAATATTTTGGATTCTATGTGCATACAGTTATGCTTCTTCTGCTCAAATTCCTTAAAAAATACTTCTTTCTGTTTCTTTAACTGTTGATGCGGTTCACTTAGATATATAAATAAATATATATTTATTTTTTTGGTCAGGATATAAAAAATGGCTTTGTAAATGAATCATGAAAATAGGATAATACGGTAAACTATAAATCTCAGCTTAGAATATAGAAAATATATCCAAATATCCAAAAGATCCAAAATCTCTTTTTCTCTCATCCGATTACAAACGAAAGTTCGTCAAAGTTTGAAAGTGAAACCTTTTCCATATAAGCAAATATTTCAAGGTCAAACAATATATATTTATGAATAATTTTTACCTGTTTTTTTTTCATAATTCCACATGGAATCCAAAACAGAACTTCTAAAATTGCCAAAGGATTTCGATTATAGAACTTTTATAATTATGTATGTTTACATATATTTAAGAAAAGTAAGATTTCGATTTCCTCAAAGAAAAAAAAAAAACAAATCCGAGTTTGAACTGGTTAGCTTTTAAAACCCATTCACAGATCTCTTGGCACAATGCACAATAGCTGGTTGGTTGACCAAATTGATAAGATATTGGCTTAATGTATTAGAGCCAAAAGCTTTTGTGCTCATGGATTCAGTGCCAAATATTATAATTTTAGGTCAAAATTTATGCAAACGAATTTATTTCAAATACATTTAAAGAAATGGCCAAATACAAATGAAAGAATCGTTCAATGAAATACGAAAGTCTTTTTGGCTAGACTTTTGATCATCTTGCCTAGTATGAGCTTATATATATATATATATACATATATCTATATATATATATATGTATATATATGTAGAATATGGGTATGTATCTGAATATCTCATCTTGAATTTTGTACTCGTATTTTATTCGTTTCCATCTTGTCTTGTCTTGTATTGTGCTGCGTTTATATATAGACAGACCGACTGCGGATCGACATAGACATAGACATAGACATCGACATCGACATAGACATCGACATCGACATCGACCGTCTGCACACATGCTGAGCTGTTTTGTACACTTTCAACACACTAGCCTTAATGTCTAATGATGTTTTGCCCCTTACACGCGTGAAGTAGAAAATTATTTTTAGTTTTTTGCTACTGCTACTTGGGCCCAACATAAAAATAAAAATAAAATTAAGCATATAAAATTAAATAAATGAATGAATATAAATGATACGAGTACAAATCGCTTGGTCCCAGTGTGCGTAAATACATGCATACGCGCAAATGCATTCATGTGTGTGTGTGTGTGTGTGTGTGTGTGTGTGTGTAATGGACAGTGTGGGCGGGCTGGGTCAAGAAAAGGCTGCGGCAGCAGCAGAGACAGTGGCAGACAATGAGTTACAACTGTCAAGTCGATTGCCGTTAAATCGCTCAAGAGCTAAGAAAACGAACACGACGTGCGCAGTTCGTGTCGTTAACGAGCGACTCACGAACCTGAATTGCCGAAGCGCGCTCTGGGCGACACAATCCCAAATCCCAAATCCCAACCCCCGTGGGGTGTACACCAGCAGCTAACTTAACATGCGGTTGAGAGCCCTGCTTGAGCGACCATCTTGATTTACATGTGTGTGTGTATACGTGTGTGTGTGTGTGTGTGCCCACAATATTATGGCCATTTCATAATTTTATGTTTGGCGTTGTGCGTCTTCACTCATCATCCCACACGCAATGCGCTCACTCTGTTCACCATTTGCACTCTCTTGGCGCTCGCACTCGCACTCGCACTCGCTCTCTCACCGAGTGGAAAATCGCAACAATCAGCTGTTTCTGAGCGGCACAGCAACATGTAAAGAGATGGCCACAAATTACAAAACTTTGCCAATATGCGCAACAATGTTTGATGCTCAGCCTGATCCCTACGAGTACCCCCAACCGTTGCTCGCACCCTTACTAACCCCCCCCCCCCCCCCCACACACACACACACACACACACTTCCTTACACCCGTTTTTTACTGTCTAAAATCGCAGATCGCATGTCGCACCCCACTAGGCAAAATATAAATATACATATTTATGTGCACGCGTGTGTGTGTGGTTCAATTTATAGCAATTAATGCATTGAAGGCGTGCATTTTAAATGTCTGTGCCCAGTGACAATTTTATGGGGTTCAACAAACGCTTGTTTTATGCGTGTTGCAACACACACACACACAAGCATAAATACATATGTATATGTATGTAGAAGAAAAGTTCTTACACTTGTTAATTGACACTCCACCAATCAAATATGTATATAAAAATTACGAGGCTTACTTCAATTTTTGAGAAGCGCGTAGAAGAGTAATATATTTTGCATAATTTATAGAGCAGAAGGAAAAATGAGGAAGTTATTAAGAAGTTATTAAAACAAAATGAAGAGCTATTAAATCTTTTTACAATAAAAAAAGACACAACTCTTAAGCGCCTAACAAAATATTTGTTATCATCATAAAAAGCCTCAATCTGAGTTCAAAAATATCGAACATAAATGCAGAAACCTAGATCTGATAAGACTTTCAACAGCTTAACGGTATATTTACCGATCTGAGGTACACATAAAAACACACACATAATATAAGTCATTTAAATGTTTCATTATTTAATTGATGGCATTGTAAGAAAGTCAACATTAGGTCAGAACCGGCGCCAAAATATGAAATGATAGAATCAAAATAGAAATAAAAATGATTTGTGTTAAGTGCCGCGTTGAGAGAGCTTCGCAATCGGCACAAAAATCTTGCAGGAGCTACTCACACACACACACGCACATACATACACGGTCCACGTGCACTTGCACTCATTTCATACAATGCTCTCTCTCTCTCTCTCTCCCTCGCTCAATCTCTCAAATTGAGATACGTGGAGGCTGAGTGATTTTATTGAGCCATAAAAGTATTACGCTTACACTGTACTACATGTTTATCGTAATAACTTGAAATAATTTGTGACATCATCTCTTTGGAGTTTTCGACAAATAATCTGTTTCAAAAATAATGTTTTTTGTGTTAATAACATCCACATCTAAGTATAAAGTTATTTTGAAAGTTCTGTGACTTTACTCCATGATAATAACTATTTATTTTAAATTATTGAATACAAGTTACATTACATCAAATCTTGTAGGTATATAAATAGTTCAAGTGTAAGTGAGTCCAGACATACGTCAGATATTATTAAAAAACGACCCCCTTCTCCTCATAACAGCGTTGTAGATTACAGAATTTTTCTCTGAAATTCGATTGAACGTGGTTAGTTTTCTCTGATTATGGACGTGTTTATCAACAGACCGTTTTAACAGTGAGAAAACTTTACTTTCATATACAAGCAACGCATTTATAAATAAAATTATATTTTTATCGCCTATTTTATAGCAATCGCGGACTTAATCAATTTCAACTTATAAGATCTTAAAACATTTAAAATCCAAAACTAAATTAAATTAGAAATAAATATAAATTTGAAATAAGCGCTGCTTTTTGGTCTGTATAAATTTACGCCCCTTGGGACGCGGCACTTTCTAATTTAAGAGCTAACTTAATCGGTATCTTAAACTTTATATTATACATAAATTGTCACAAATTCGTTTTCCGCATAAACCTGCTCATATGCTGACACACACATTCATGCACACACGCATAGAGATTGAGCGCTGAGACATAGCAAGTGTTCTGCTATGTCTCTTATACGGTCGACATATAGGAAAGCGCTCAACGTCAATAGGGCCAGCAACAACACGTGTTTGAGCGAAACTCAGTTTGGCAGCTAACCAGAACAAGAAGAACAACAACATTAAACAGAAACAGCGGAAGCTGATTCATGCGCTGTGCGCACTTCACTCGCTCGCTCCCATGCGGTATAGACAGCGGCAGTATTCTCTCACTCGCCATCTCTCGCTCTAACTTACTGCGGCTCGCTCCCACTCTCACACTCGGATTTTGCTCGGCGACCAACTCGGTGAGTAAATTTGCTATATGTACACATATATACATATATAAATGATTGTGTGCACGTGTGAGTGTGAGTGTGTCTGTGTATGTTTCGCGCGCGTATCCAACAAACTGTTGGGGCTCGGTCTTCGGGCATGGTTCGTATGCTGCTCTGTGATGTCTCTCTATGTGTGTGTGCGTGCTTCTGCTTCTGCTTCTGCTTCTGCCTGTGTGCCAGTGTGGGTAGGTTGGCAGTTTTACTGCACGGCTCACTCGCGCGCAATGAGCGCTTTTGCTGTTTTAATTTTTGCCTGAAATACATTTTGAGCTAATTTCGTATTGGTAGTTTTGTTTATACCGTCGGTTGTGTTGGCGTCACATTTTGTATGCGAAAGCAAGCGCAGCACGTAGTTAACAAATTTAAATCAAATAGCCAAATAGCTTAAACAATACCTATAGAAAATTTCTTTTAACTTATGTACATGCATATACCTATATATATATATACATAAATATATACATATATATATATATATATATATATATATATATATATATGTATTTATATATGTATATGTACGTATCTATGTGGCCGTGTGTGCTTGTGTTTGTGTGTATGTGTGTGTCTACATTAAAAGCACATTTCGTCTTTGACTCTCTGGCCCGGAGCATTGAGCGGCGCGTGTAAGAAAAACGTTTAAGAAAAATGCCGAAAGGGCATCCAATCGGAAATCGCATCCCAATTGGAATCATCTGCTAAGATATAGCAAAACTTACATATATTGGCCACCGCGTGTGCCGCCTACAGGCGACAACCAAAACACGAACGTACAAAAACAAAGCTACAACCGTTAACAACAGCAACAACAACTAAGAAGTATAGCAAAAGAAATTAAATTAAATTCGCAACGGCGGCGGCAGCGGCAGCGGCAGCGACGGCAACAGAAGCGCGAAAAACCAAATTATAATTGCATACATACATATACATAAATATATACATGCATACAAACATACATATGTATGTTCATTTAAAAAAAAAAACAAAAAAAAACATTGTGCGTTTGTATGCTAAATAACTGTGTGCTGCGTGCGTGCGTGCGTGCGTGCGTTTAGTTTTTGTTTTTGTGCTTTTTTTTTTTTCGTTTGTTTGTTGGTGCTTTATGTCAAGTTTTTGTTATTCCTTGGCACAAACGAAAACCACTTTGTTGTACATCAAATATGTTTTTTTTAGTGTGCAGTTTTTTTTCCGGTGCACCCACCGACTGGCATTTGTGGTAAGGCCAGCGCAACTGTTGCACCAACAACAACAGCAACAAAATCAAGCGGCAGCAACGTCCAGAGATTGCGCGCCTTTTTTTTGTGTAACGCGCGTCTCTGCAACAGCAGCAACAACAATAACAACAACAACAACAACAAGAATAACAATAAAAGCTAAACACATGTTAATGTTCAAATTTCAATTTGGTTAAAGAATAGCAAAAGGCGCGCCCAGATAAGATACAGTTAGTTGGAAGGGCAGCAACAGCAACAACGCTAACAGCAGCAGCAGCAGCAGCAGCAGCGACGGCGACGGCGACGGCAACTTCTCCACCTGCAAGCGAAAGCAAATCGAAAGAAAGAAATGCTTACAGCTGAATAAGAAGAAGCATAACTAGAATTGTGCTGCGGCGACAGTCGCCAAAGAATATGCGACTGTCCCACACACACATACGCACACACGCACGCACGCACACATATTTGTTTGTTACATACCAACACCTGCAACTAGTGCTGTGTAAATGAAAGCAAAACAAAAGCGAAAACAACAACAACAGCAACAACAACAACAACAGTAGCCAAAAACTCACAATGTTATACATGCTTGTAAAGTGGCATTAAATTGCAACAATAACAAAATTCGACAACAACAACAGCAACGACAACACATGGCAGCAGCGCCCATCAAGTGTCAATAAAACAACAGCAACAAAACCAAAAAACCAAAAAAAAACAAAAAACAAAAAGAAAAGCAAAAAAAAAACACACAAAAAAATAAACAACAAAACCTACACACAAGCAGCAGCAGCAGCAGCGGCGGCAGCAGCAGCAGAAGGTTACTCGACGAGAGAGCTGCGGAGCTTCGAACTCGAATTCGAATTCGAATTTCAGTTTTTCTTACACCGCCGCCGGCGGCAATCTTCAAATTTTTTGTGTCAACGCTGCAGTTTTGTATTACTTCGTTTTTTTTTCCAATTTGGTTTTGTTTTTGTTTTTGTTTTTTTGGTTTTTGGTTTTGGTTTTGGTTTTTTCGTTTGCGATCCGGCCCTCAACGCTAAGAACTGGCCAGCCACCCAAAACCAACCCCCGCCCCCAGTACCCATCCCTTGGCCGCGCGGCTAACGGTATTTCATATTTATTTATTTATTTCTCTCTCTCACTCTGCGTGTGTGTTTGCGAATGTGAGTGTGTGTGTGTTTTTTTTGAACGTTTTTGTATTTGTTTTTTTTTTTGTGTTTTTTTTTTTTGTAATTGTTGTCAAGTGAATGGCTCAAAAGCGAAAAGCAGTGCGAATGCAGTTGTGAATCAATCAAATCCAACGACAACAAACGCCGCATCAATTCAGCAACTCTAACGGCAGCTTCATGTCTATATCAACACAGCGACAACAACAACAACAGCGACAACAACAACAACTACAACAACAACAACAACAACAAAAACAGCAGCAGCAGCAACAACAACAACAATAGACATTCACTACAGCAACAAAGAAGAAGAACATGGATTGTGATTATTCAAAATTTCTTTACAAAAGTAAGTAAAAACTCTCAATTAAATCGTAAAAGAAAAGAAAAAATTAAATAAACTTTGTAGATTTATTATTATTGTTATCATTATTTGTGGTTTATGGACTGCACGATATATATATATATTGACAACTTTCTGCCAAACAAAACAAAACAAAAAAGAACAAAAATAAGAAAATATATTTGTATAAAAATATTGCTAATCGAAAACCCGCCGGATGATTCATTATACGGCGGCATATCGCATTACATCAGCGGCAGCTATCGCTTAATCTGATGCGTCTTATCAGTAAAAAATCATAAAAAAAAAAAAGAGCTGATATATAAAAAGCGAAACGAGTAAATCTTAACACATAATGATAATCTCTGTGATATGATCTGGTACATAAGCACGATCCGACTTCCAGCTTCAACTGTTTTTATTTTTCTTTCTCTTCTTTTCTGATTTTGGGTAAAGCCCAGCCATTCATAAGGCACAAACATTCGTAATTCGTAATCCAATAGAAGAGAAATTCTTATGAATGCATTTCAGTTTCAGTTTCAGTTTATCAGTTGGTTAAGTTCTGTCTCTTCTGGCGTTGCCAGATTTCTTCAATTCTCCATATATATATGTACATATATATTCGTGTCTTGTCTATGTGTATAGGTGAAGTTTACGTTCTATTACTCACTTGAAATTATATCATATCAGAATTATATTTTGTGTCTCGTTTTAATTCGCTTAGCGTTGCCAGATTAATGTAATTTATGCGTTAAATCAATACGTGATTCCATTCATGCAAATAAATGTCTTCACATTTCTTTTTGTGTCACATTCTTAAGCGTTTTACTGACCGGATATTCAAATATTCACTCAAATTACAGTTAGGCTTTATACAGATACACATATATATTCTCGTATACCCATATGACAGTATAAGAATATTCTATGGGTAGTGAACTATTCTATTTCTCTTAAAACTATTGTCATGGCTCCGAACAAAGCTCTATTTATACTATATATATGAGAAATCGTACGATCTAATTACTATATCATATTGACCAAGCATATCTCAGCCCAAATAAGTACTAACTTACTTATCGAGCCACTTTATCAGATATTAGAAAAGAAAAGCTGGGTATTTTTACCCACTTTTCCACCTACAACATATCTAACTTATCTTTTCTATGGTATATAAGTGAATACCCTAGATATCTCACATGGAGATTAAATAGGAGATACTTTTTTCCTAGTCTTCAATTTGGAACCACTTGCATTGAGATTCTTGACTCTCGCACAGTTTGAAAAATGTTGTAATTCTAACTGTTAAATGCATCCACGTTATCTTTTGACCAAGTTTGTGCTCCTCTTAGCTAACTGTTGATTAGAACTACTTGACTTTTTGTCGTTTTTCGAGATACTTTTTTTCTATGTTTATTTTTTTTATTATTAACTTGTTTGAGTTGTTCTTTTTAACTATGACAATCATTTTGTTTTATTTATGCTTCGCATTTCACGACAGCTTCAAATTTATTTAATTACCGTGAAGTGTAATTAAATACTTTCAAAATTAATTCAATTACAAAAATGTTTCATATTTTCAGCTGAATTTTTGAAATGTAATTGTTTTTTTTATTTTTTATTATGTCTGTTCTTTGCTTCACGCTTTTCGTAATTAAACGAATTGTTGCCTAAAGGTCGACCATTTAAATTTGATATTTATATATGATATATATATGTACATATATAATTTATATAGATGGATTGCCAGCGAGTGTTTTCAGTCAGCAGAAATATTGAAGAATTCGATTATATTGTAACTGTGGTAAAAATTCAGCTCTCTAACTCTTACTGATTGCTTGATTGATATTCAATAATTTACTCAATCAATGATTGATTGACGTTCAGAAACTTAGTCAATCAGTCAGTCAATCAGTCAGTCAGTCAGTTAATTAAGTTTAGCTATGTTTTCCTTTTCTGATTCGTCATCAATCAGTTACTCAGTCAGTCAGTGAATCATTCACAAAAGATAAATATAGATAAATATATATTTTTATTTTATTATTTTTTATTTTTTTTCCTTTTACTGAATGATTATCTATCCAGATCAATCAATCTGTTATTCTTCAATCACTCACACTGACTAGGAAGTCAATCAATATATGCATTTTTATTGACTGAATGATCCAAATATATAAAAATATATATTAAGATTAACTTTTTTCATTCTATGACATTTGATCAGGAATAAGCTAGTGAATATATTCATATGTCTTCCGTTCATTCAATCAATCATTAATTACTTAATCAAAAGTTCAATTTTGATTTCATTCTATGATATTTGATTGAAGCGAATCAGACATGAGCTTAAATATATAAAATATTTATCAATATATTTTCCAATAATAGAGATAATTTAATCAATCAATCAATCTATTATCAGTCAATCAGAAATATAGTAAGGTATTGGATGAATAGAATAGCAATAAATTTCATTCTACGATATTTGATTGAAGCGAATCAGACATGAGCTTAAATATATAAAATATTTATCAATATATCTTCCAATAATAGAGATCATTCAGTCAATCAATCAATCTATTATCAGTCAATCAGAAATATAGTAAGGTATATAACAATAAATCAATCGATCAATCTACAATCAATTTCAATTTCAATTTCAATTTCAATTTCAATTTACATAAAAGTTGTTTTTTATTCTTGAGAAATATTTTAATCGGAAATAAACTAATGTATAAAATATATACATATATACATATTTATGTATATATAGCTATATCTTCCGCTTATGCAGATCAGAGCTAAAAGTAATTCCAAATTTCTTTGTAATAGGTAATGCGATATCTCGGATAAGTGGCAGCTAGTAAAGCTCCATTTTGCACAACAATGAATGAAAACTATATAAATATATATATATGTATGTACAATATGGAGATATATGATATTTTGATGGAACATTTTAAGCTTAAAACAGATTTTCATTTGCTGTCCAGGCTCTTTTTTTTTTTTTTGAAGCATTTCGATGTGTCACAAATCGATCGGACAGATCGTCGAAATTGTATAGATAGAAGAGAAAACGAAATGGATCAGTGGGTGGAAGGGAATGGAAGGAGGGGTGGGAGGGTGGAGACTATTTGCAAGCTCAACTCATTTGTGTGTTTATATGCGAAATTGAGACTCCCCTACGACTCCGTCACCGACTCCCGGACTTTATCAGTATTATTCATGCGGCTGTTCCGTTCGGATAATTAGTTTTGCACTTGGAAAAAGTCGCCGGTGGCAACGCGACTCCAAAGTTGATGACGACGAGTCAAACGAGCCGGTTGAGGCTTACACTTTTTTTTACGTTTTTTTTTGGAGGGGGGTGGATGGGACTTTGGGGACCTGGAGAGTTGGGTCTGGGAGCTGGAAGCAGAAGACAGAAAACAGAAAACAGAAAGCAGTAGCAGTAGCAGAAAGCAGAAAGCAGAAGCTGAAAGCAGAAACACAAAACAGAAAATTGAAACAGTTGGCGCCACGCGCCGTTAATCGATTTTGATATTTTATGATGTTTTCGGGCGGTGGGGGGGTGGAAATGTGAAAATGGATTGGAAAATAATATGATTGCGAATGTATTTGCTTACATTTCGGCCAAATGGCAGCTGAGACATACGCCTCATCGAATTGCCAGGCTAATCAGAAGCTGAAGAAGTGGCACTCGAGGCGCTAATTCCAATCGGACTGTCAACCGCCGCATTGTCAATCACTCAATCACACAATCACACAGTCAATCAGTCAGTCAGTCAGTCAGTCGGACAGTCTGACAGTCTGTCATGTGGCTGCTTTTCTTTTGCACATTACTTGAGTCTCACTCGCAGACGGTAAATGGAAGAAAATAAAAAGCTAATTGAATTTGTTTTAACAAATTTGTTGCTTGTATTTTATGTAAGATCCATGCTAGAGCGAGACAGCCAGCCTGCTAACGGGGGAGGGGGTTAAGCAATTTTGGGTTATAGGGCCAAGTCCAATGAAATGCTTCAACACTTAAGACCCAACCGACGAATGTATTCAGTTCTTATTTCTTAGTTAATTCTTCTGCAATATGTTGCTGCAATAATTTGCATGACTGCCTTTTGCTGCAGCTACTTGCGGGGTTTCCCAAGACACATACGAACACACACACACACACACACACACACACACACACACACACACACACACACACACACACACACACACACACACACACACACACACACACACACACACACACACACACACACACACACACACACACACACACACACACACACACACACACACACACACACACACACACACACACACACACACACACACACACACACACACACACACACACACACACACACACGCACACACACATACACACTCACTCACTCACTCACTTATATACTTATACTATATATATTGCCTTTGCTTTGTCTGGAAGTAAAAAAAAAACAGTTTAACATTCAAATTTGCTCTTATGTCTAATTTCGGAGATTTACTCAATTATTGATCAATCTTCAATCAACTTTTAATCAATCGTCAATCAATCGCTAGCAAACAATTTTATTACATTCCTTCGGGTTAAGCTATGATTTTCATTTTCCGAGTTTTAACCAATCGTTTAAGAATCGTCAATCAATCATTACTCTATATTTTTTTTATTATAAAATATATATAAACATTCCCTTAGTCTGAGCCTTAAATGTACAAATAGTTCATTAAGTTTTAGAACATCATTTAAATTATCTGGGATTTCTAATTTCAAACATTTCATCAATCAGTTGTCAATCTTCAATTAATTCTTAATCAATCCTTTATCAAACTTCAACCTAAGCAAAGGAATTTTACTTATTTTTCTTGTCTAAGCTTTAAATATTACTTGCTTTACAGTTTTTGTAATTTAGTCAATCTTTATCAATCATGAATGAATCTTCAAACAATGCTCAATCAATAGTTAATCAATCATTAAACAATTCTCACTCTTAACTTTGAACTTTATCAAAAATCTCCCAACTTTTCCATCATTTAATAGACTTGCGGTAAATGGAAATGTTTTTTCAATCAAATCAAATAATTTGATTTTGAGATTTTAATTGTTTTCGCATTTATTATTTATTGGACAAACTATATGTATCGAGCTCCATTGACAGTTTTAGATAATATGATCGGATCGTAAATTGATCGTAGCGCTGTTTCAATATAATCGGTCCAATCACCGAACCACAAACATCAACGTCTCGCCGGCTCATCGAGGTTCTCGTATAACCTCCTTTCTATATATATATATATATATATATATATATATATATATATATATATATATCTATATTTATATATATGAATCTATATATATGTATTATTTTGATAGCATTCATGCATCATGTACGACTACGAAATCGAGTCCGAGCACTTGTAATCTTACTATCTGAGTTATGTCTGTTTATATTTGCCACTGAAAGTGTTTTAATGAAGGTCGATTGCGTGGAACTTTATCGGTTAACGCAGCTCATTGACTTTTCCAGAAAATTGCATTTTCTTGAAATTGATTTATTGGAGCACCCCCATAAAGTGCTCTATTTCCAGTTCTCTCTTTCATTTTTTGATTTGTAGTTTATGTATCGAAACTTTAGGAGTTCTTGCTTTTAATTTCCTGATCATTTTAATTTATTTAGCGCACTATTAAATCCAAGAAACTTAGAATCTAATCACTCTTAAAGATTTTCATTTCGTTCATTTTGTTTTCCTTCAAATTGCAAACTCTGTAATCCATATCATATATGTTGGAATAGTTAAGGAATCCTGAATAAAACACTCTGGATTTTACCTTTAAAGATCTCAAATATTCCGCTGTAGAAATCTAAATATGTGAATACTATAGAACTTGTAAATAAAGTGTATTCATAGGAATCTAAATTTATGTACATAAGTGAAAAATATTTATCTAAAAAGTTGAAGTTTTCCATTATTAAATATTAAAATTTTATATTTAATAATCTAAACTTATGTGTAAGC
Organism: Drosophila pseudotalamancana; assembly: GCA_037075185.1. NCBI lineage: Eukaryota > Metazoa > Arthropoda > Insecta > Diptera > Drosophilidae > Drosophila > Drosophila pseudotalamancana. Next base: position 66,657 of record JBAMCK010000701.1, on the reverse strand, counting down.
AAGACTTCTATAGAACTCAATTCATTATTATTTATACAATTTTTGAGTTCTAAAATAATATTGAAATCTTATAGAGGTTTTCTGTAAGAAAGAATAGATCGAAAGGGGAATATAAAACCCCGTCGGTGTTTGATTCAATTTTTTTTTTGCCGCTGTGTGTATCTATTGAGGTTCCAAGAGGAACCCGCGGAAAGTGTGTTGTTTTTTTTTGTTATTTAGCAATAGGTAATCTATCTATATATAGCACAGTCTATAGCCATATATCCATATCGATAACGATATCTGTTGAGCAACATGCAACATTTCGATAGAAATATACAAAACTGAGCTGTTGACTAAGGGCAGATGCGAAGCCTTTACGCATCATTGCATGGAACATATGTGACTCCGGCCACGCCCCCAATAGAGGGCAGTGCGATGCACTTGCTGCAAATGCAACTGCGGCAACTGCGGCAACTGCAACTCAAGTTTCTCATGAGTCGAGCAGGTTGTGGCAACATGTGGGCGCAGCCTTCAGAGACAGCATAGAAAAATAAACACACACACACACACACACACACATATATATATATATTATAATATAGATATAGATATAGATATACAGATGTATGTATTTAGTTGGATTTGAAATCGATCGCATTGACTAGAGGTTAAGCTTAATACGCAGGCGAATCAGCAGAAACGAATTCGCAGATACTTGGCAACAGCTTTTGCCACCGAATCTGCCGATCAGACGAAATAAATATCTTGGCCACATTTCTTTGATATTTGATACTGGGATCCCAGCGTCCTTAATCGCTCTTCCTCTTATTTATATATATACATATATATACATTTTTGTGTATTTATATGTGTGTGTGTGTGTGTGTGTGTGTCCCCTCTTTTGTTGTCAGCTGTTCTGGCATTTCAGTTGAATTTGCCGGCCGGTCGCATTTTGTATCTGTATCTGTATCTGTATTTGTAGCTGTATCTGTAGCTGTCCCCTCCAGGCGCTGCCTTCTTGCAAGTATTTAATACACACACACAGACACACACACACACATGCACACTCGTGCATACTTTGTTTTGTCGTTTTCAACATTTTTCAACGTTCAGGAATTCAAAAAATTCTTTACTTTAAAGTAAAAATAAATTCCATGCAACATCCGCCATGTTGGCTTTGGCTATTTTTGCCGCCAACCAATGTTATAATGGCCCAGAGCCAAAGCCAGCAACCCCCCGCCCCACACCCCTCTATCAGAACAAACTCCCCTCCCCTCCCCTCCCCCTACCCCCTACCCCCATCTTCTTACCCCACCTCCCTACGCTTCGCCTTCGCCTCCCTTTTGCAAAGCTGTGCGTCGCCCTTTGACTGTCTTCGCACCGTCCAGTCTGGAGCTGTGGAACTTCAAAACGTAAAGCGGCTCCTGGGCTCCACTTCCCCCCACCCCCTGCTGCCGCTGCTGCTGCTGCTTCTTTTCCTCCGCTATTCGCCGCTCCACACTTGGTATTTGTTTTTATTTAATGCTTGGTCGCCGCCGCCGCCGCCGCCGCCTTTTTTCTTCATTTCTTTTCCTTTTTCTTTATTTTTTTTAAATTTTTTTTGTTTTTGTGTTTTTGATTTTTGTTTCGATTTGTTTTTATAACTGAAATCCAAGCATGCCCCTCCACATACCGCCCCGCCACCCTCCAATCTTTGTCTCTTTGCCGGCCTAGAAATTGCGATTGTTATCATTTGCCTCGCACCCAGCATCCGGACAAAGTCCCGAGTTGTCAGCATTTCTTTGGTTAACATCGCTAGCTGGAATCTCAGCAAATAAACCGATTTATATATATATATATATACTGTGTATATATATATATATATATACTGTGTATATATATATATATATACTATCTATCCTTCACTGTTGCAAAAAGTTGTTTATCAACTTCGCTTAAAACTTTTGTCTTAAACTAATTTTAATTTCATTTTGATTTTGATTTTGCTGTTGATTTTATTTAACTTTTATATTAATATTTCAATACTTTATTGCGCGGTTTTATTATTAAAACTCTTGCGTTTTAATAAATGCATCAATTTAGTTATATTGAATAATTGCATGACGTACTTCTAAATCTGCCTCATTAAAATCTGTATTCTATAACCTTTATTCTTTATTCTGTTTTATATATTCTATATTATTCTATGTCTAAGCGGCAAATACGAGTTAATTATCTGTATAATATGAATAATGATAATAATGATAAACAAAATGTGAGCAATAGTAATATTTGTAATAATGATAATGTTAATAAATTATGCTCATACTTATGATCATTTTAATGCTAATGATGATGCTAATACTAATGAGAATGCTTATGATAATAATAATAATAATAATAATAATAATAATAATAATAATAATAATATAAATTAAAGTAATGAAAATTCTCAGGATGATGCTAAAACTAATACTAATGCTAATGATGATGCTAATACTAATGCTAATGCTAATTATGATGCTAATACTAATGAAAGTGCTTATAATAATAATATAAATTAAAGTAATGAAAATGCTCATGATGATGCTAATGATAATGATAATGATAATACAAATAATATTAATAATAATAATGATGTTAGGAATAATATTAATGCAGCCCAGTATTAATGATAACGCTCATTAAAATGTTATTAATAATTTTAATGACGTTCACATAAACAATGAACAATAAACAATGAACAATAATGCTAAAGATGATAATAATGATAAATCAATAAATAACTATGTTGATGCTAATAAACTTGAGAGTAAGATAATGATAATATTATGTATGTAAAAGTATAAATTTAAATTTAAATTAAAATTAAAATTAAAACTAAAGGCTGGCAGTTATATAATAATGTGAAGAACGAATTATCCCACTGAGAGCGCGACTTCAATTTGTATAAAAAAAAAGAATAATAAAAAATAAAAAAAAAAAAAACACAAGTATTAAGCTTAATATTCTTGAACGACATTTTGTATTTTATTTCCTTGACAACCTGCCTTAGGGGCAGCAAGAAGAAGAAGAAGAAGAAGAAGAAGAAGAAGAGGAGGAGGAGGAGGAGGAAGATGAGCTCAAGTAGAGGAACTTATTGGCATTATGATTTTCATTTTGTTGATGATGTCGTGAATGTTATGTGTGTGTGTGCTAGTGTGTGCTAGTGTGTGCGTGTGTGTGTGCGTATGTGTGCGTGTGTGTGTGTGCGTGTGTGTATGCCTGCTCTTGTTTTATCTGCTTGTAACAAAATCAATTTTCCACAAATTAATGAGAGTCGCATTTTTTCCGTGTTACTCTTTTCCTTTGCCTCCAAGCGAGGCAAATAAGAAAAAAAAAAAAAAAGAAATAAAAGAAAAAAAGAAAAGAAGAAAAAAAGCCAGGCAGATGCAGCAAATGCTGTGGCAACTTTTTAAAAAAGGATTCTTCCCAGCAAAGTTGCTGCTGCCGCTGCTTCTTCTTTCTACTCCGCTGCCGCTGCTGCTGCTGCTGCTGCTGCTGCACAAGATAAAAATATTTTTTAATGTTTTCTTGAGCACAGAAAATAATTTAAGGAATGTCACGTTGTAGCGGCGCTCTCCGGCTCTCCGGATTCTCGACTGTTGGGTATCTCGGGGTCCGCTCCTTGTATGCATTGCGCATTTATTTTGGTTCGGCTTCCCCTTCTGGCCTTTGGCAACGTATAAAAGAATTTCTTATATAGCAACAACTGCTGCATAGCTCACATATATCTGTCTGTCTCTGTCTCACTGTCTCACTATCTGTCTGTCTGTCTCACTGTCTCACTGTCTGTCTGTCTGTCTGTCTGTCTGTCTGTCTGCCTGCTTCAAGCTGCCGCAATGCCTGCTCCACTCTATGCATATCCATGAGATTGCAACGCGGCGGCACTTGGCGGCAGCAACAACAATGACAGCGCTGTTGCTGCTGCTGCTGCTGCTTCTTCTCTCTTTTTTTTTTTTTAATTTTTGCCTTATTTTACGTTCTTTTTGTTTTTGATTTGAAAAAAAAAAAATGCTGTACTTAACCCCTTATCACTTGGTAAAGAACTAAAAGCCGCCGCCGCCGTCGTTGTCGCCATTTTCCACACGTTTAACCGTCGCATCCGTCTTCAAATTAAAAGCTTCTTTTTTTTTTTTTTTGCTTTTTGGCCCAAACAACAACAACAACAGCACAAAATACTTTCGAATGTGCCGCCGCAGCTTAATAAAGCGCATTAATGACAATGTCAATAATCTAGGGGCTGAATTTTGTATCGTGGGAGAGACATTGGCAGCGACGTCAACGCCAACAGCGACTGCGACGCCAACAGCGACTGCGACTGCGACGGCGACAGCGGAAGTGACCAACAGCAAGTGGGGCAAGCAGTTGGACACCTGCTTTTATTGGCAAGCGGCGATCTTCGATTGTTGTGCCAAGAGTTCAAGTGCAACAAATTTCAACCAATATCGAACACAAAATCAATATCTAATATATATACACATATGTATGTATATATATATATGTACTCATACCTATTCGATTGCTATAGACAATATCTGTATTTATATAGCAAACAGCTGTTAAACTCTCGAAACAGATCCATTTGCTTGGCATAACGATGGAGGCGCGTTTCCATTGAGATTTACTAACTATATAAAAAGCTATGCTCATCGATATATATCGATAGATTTGCGGTTGTTCCTATATAGAATATATATTCTCATATATTTCGCTATTTCCATAACATCAGCAATGCAAAATGAACTAAAAAAACATCGATATGTATATCGATAATTATATATGTGTATATTTATATTCACATATAGAATGTATAGCTGACTTCCTTTCTCACATATATCACCATTTCGACAGCATCTATAATTCAAAGTTAATTAATAAACATCGCTATACATATCGATAAATATCGATATATATATGTATATATATATTAATATGGCTGACTTCCTTTCTCACATATATCACAATTTCAACAGCATCAATAATGCAAAATTAGTAAATAAACATCGATATGTATATCGATAAATATCAAAAGATATTTATACACATAATAGATAGCTGAATTCTTTTCTCACGCGCTGCATTTCTGAAAACACTATCAAAATAAATAAATAACTAATAAATATCGATAAATATATCGATATACACATATTTATATATAGGATGCTTAGCTGACTTCTTTTCTCCCATATTTCACCTTTTCCATCAGCATCAACATCCGATCTTCTTCTCAACAATTGCGACCATGTTCCGAGTTGCGCTTTAAATTGTTTTTCGCCTCACTTTCTCACCCTCTCTCTCTCTCTCTCTCTCTCTCTGTCTCGCTCTCCAACATTTTAAAAAATGCCTGCGACTTGCAGCAGAAATTGTTCTCAAGAACATCTTCGCTTACATTTTGTCTATGCGCCCCAAAGTATGCAGTGCAAAAGTGCAGTATTTGATATTGAAAAACGGAAGCAATCGGTGTCACCTTCAATCGGTATCTGGCGTACCAGCGTATTCTTCTAGGGAAACATCTGGTAAACAACATTGATTCGCATTACTCGCATTTAATAGCCGAATAATTCAATAGCTTAATAGCTCATTAGTCGAAAGCTTTTCATTTATTTATGATCCGATCGAGTTTCGAATTATATGTAGGATATCATTTGCTGCTGCATCCTAATGTTAATATTTAACGTTGGGTTTAACCACTTGTTGAACGCGACTAACTCAACATTTCTCCACTTTTTACCAACTAAAGAGCGAGATTTATCGATCAGACTTGATCACTGAATACAACTTACACTGCAAAAATAACTATAAATATTTATATAAATATTCTTGATCAGCGTAAACAGCCGAGTTGATTTAATAAAAATCGATAAATTGTTTCGTTTGCTTGACAGCAATGCTTATCGAGAATTAACTTTAGCTAAGCATTTCTTTTAAATATTCTAACTTCTATACGACCAATTTATATATATGTTATAGGGTATACAAAGATTTTAAATATTTATAATCTTAGACATCTTTTTTTTAGTGTCTGCAAATTGCATTAATATCGATAACATGTAATCGAAATTATTGAAAAGCTTATTGATCGAAGAGTTTGTGAAAAAGATAATATAATATATACAAATTAGAATGTACAAAAAAGGCAAAACAGCGTATCTGGTAGTCGTGCACAGCCTTTCCTTCAGTGTTACAATTTTAAGACAATCTTAATTAATTTATTTTTTATTTAGACAATTAATTTATTTTCTTATTAGACAATTTAGCACACTAATCAAATTAATTATTAAATAAATGTAATGAAATGTCTTTAAATAAATCGAATTTAAGCGTTTTTTTTCGCGCAGTGTATTTGCTTAATTCGTGCAGCCAAGCTTGTTGTTGTTGTTGTTGTTGTCGTTTCTGTGTGTGTTGCAAATGCGCACAATTCTTGCATTTTCGTTTTCATTTGATTTGTTGCACGTTTGTTTTTTTTTTTTGTTTTTGTTTTTGTTTTTGTTGTGTTGTGTTCTTTGTTTGTGCCCCGCGTTTCGTCAACTAAAAATTCGCTGGCGTCGCTTCGTTGTTGTTGTTGTCGATGTCGATTGCAAGCGCCCGATTACACACACACACACACACACAGATGGGGAGACTGTGTGGCGGCAAAAGCTTGCGCTTGCAACGTTGCGCAATCGCCGCAGCCGTTGCAGCAACAGTTGCTGCTGCCGCTGCGGTTGTTGTTGCTGCTGTTGTTGCTTTGTTTTTTTTTGTTTTGTTTTGTTTATGCTTACAACCGTTGGTTGCATTTTCATTTTCATTTTCATTTTCCAATATGTTTTATGTCTTTATAAGCATTTCAAAATGTTTCGTTTTGCACTCATTTTTTGCTGTTGCAAGCAATGCAATTGCCACAGCGGCCGCCACAACAGCAGCAGCAGCAACAGCAGCAGCAACAATTGCAACTGCAACAACAGCAACAATTGCAACTGCAACAACTGCATTTATTAGTCATAAGCGATGAGCAGCGAGCAGCAAGCAGCAGCTAGTCACCCACTCAAAGTCTACCCACACACACACACACGCACACACACCCATGTATGTGTGTGTGTGTGTGTGTGGACATCAATTGGACATGTGTTTCTGCCATCCAAGACTAAAGCAAAGCTGCTTTTTGCAATCGCTGGCGCTTTTTTTTTATATTTTGTTTTTATTTTTCTTTTTTTTTTTGTCACTTTTGCAGCGTTTTATTAACAATCAGCGTATTTTTTTCATTTTGTATTTCAGTTCTATACACTTGCTTAAAGTACTTTGATATATGTATGTATATACATATATACATATATACATACATATACATACATATACAATATTCTCGATTAGCATTAACAGCTGCCAGTTTGGTTGGATTGCAATTTATTCTTCGACTTGAATTTCGAGTCAATAAATTAATTTGTTTTAGTTTTAAAATTCCGAAATATTTATTTACAATATACCAATTATTATTATTATTATAATTTTATTTTTATTTTTATTATTTTTTTCCTAATTTAATTTTTGTATATATTTTTATTTTTATTTTTATGCCTGCAGGGTATTTCGAGTGCGGTGCTCTGCTCAGCTCGCTCGCTCACACTTGGGTTTTTTTTATACGATATGCAACGGATTACACGAATGCTTAGCGGAGCAATTGTCGTTGAGTCCCGTTGCTTTCCAGGCGCTAAGCAAATGAATCACATTTAGGCGAGAGATATGAATAGAAAAACCAAAAGAGTGCGAGCGAGAGAGAAGAGCGGGGAGGGGGCTGGGCAGAGGGGGAGCATGCGATAGAGAATAGGAGTGGGGCACATAATTTGATGACAGCCGCATTTTGGCTATGTGACTTTTTACAGTTTATTTGCGAAAAATATAATCGCAAGCCCTTGTTAAATAATCACGCTGACATGTAGCCGAGACGTGCAATAATTGCAAATGCTTCCAATTCTGAAATGTAACCACCTGAACATCTACAACAACGGCATTTTAAAGGTTGCTGTTAGATGCCGTCCAATCCGCATTAAGCCAAACCCCAATTGCAGCTTGACCAACTCTTAAGCTTAGCCAATCAAAGTAAAGTTCTTCACTCAAGAGTGAGAGACGTAAATATGTATGCACGTGTCTGTATGTATGGGCTGATAATTCTTGTTACTGTTTGTTTGTATGTGTATAACACATATCATATTCTATATAACAGAGTGTACTTGGTCCAACATCTGTGTAATCTAACTCTGAACTGTTTCTTACATTACAGAGATCTGACTGCGTTTCTGCTCTTAACATATGCTTAACATTTGCCTCAGCTGTAACATAACACTGTACAGTGTACGTTTGTATGTGTCTAGCACTTATCATCTTCAATATAAGAGTGTAATTGGCTTAACTCTGTGTAACATAGCTGTTAGCTGGTATTTAACTAACATTACAGATCTTAGAAATCATTTATTTAAATTAACATAAGCATTACATATGCTTCAACAGTAGAGAGCTTACAGTGCTATTCGTCCTAACATCTGTGTAACATAGTTTTAAACTGTTGTAATAGAACTTACATTACCGATCTGTGTTAACATTACACTTAGTTTTAACTTCTGTTGATTAACTGTCTGGTTTTCAGTTGCCTTGCTGATGACATTTATACTGTAATGTATCTGTTCAGTTTAACAGCAGAACTAACTGTAAAGAGTTTACATTAAAAATCAAGCTTTGGTTTATGTTGAATTTCCACATCTAGTTACAACTTTTCTTAATTATCATGTTTTTAACATAACTAGAATTTTGAAGAATATCCGTAAAATGTTATAAAAACAACTTGCTTCGAAGATCAGTTCTTCATTTATTTTAGCCTCATTTTTTGGTCTATTTTCTCATCTGTTTTTGGCAACGATTCTGGCTATATTTCCACATCTGGTTGGCCCGATTCGGTAGCTTTTCTTTGTTTTCTTTTTTTTTTTTTTGCTTTGTTCTGTGTTTTTGCTTTCTTTAAGCTAAGTGGAGCTCCCTCTGCTGTTGTTGACTCCGATCAATCATACGACATGTTGACATCTGGGCTTGTGTTTTGACAGCCACATGACAAAACTGACAGTTCAATTAGTTTACTAACGGATTTCTAATTATTATTATTATTCGTTATTTATTGCCACACAAAGGCATAAGTTTTACATTTAATGTTACATTTTATTGGGTGGTCGCTCGACTAACGGTACAGCGTAGTTAAGATTGGAAATATTGACTACGGCCAGCCATGGATTATTAGCTTCATTTCGTGGCGCATTTTTTGGCCGTGATTTGCATTCGTTTTTGGCCCTTTTGGCATTTCGGGGACGATAACAACGTTATCAGCGAGTGCAGTGGCCAAAAATGGAGCACAAATCAAAATGTAGTTGAATTTCGCTCCATCCGCAACGGACATTCGCATACACACACACGTACACACTTTCACACACACACACACACACATTCACTTGTTCATTTGTTCATTTGTCTGCCTACCGATTTGACGGCTGCAATGCAAAAAAATTCCCCAAAATCCAAAAAAAAAAAGTAATAAAAATACAAATAAAAGAAAAAACAATACAAATTCGGAGCAAAAATAAGCGTCAGTACTCTACAGCGAGGGAAGTTCCATGCCTTTGTCAGCACACTGTTAACATATAACAGATTTTGTGAATATAAGAGAATATACAGTTAACAGTTGTCCACATACAGATTTTAGGCAACCATAGAACAGTATGTTAACAGTAACTTAACTGTTAACATATACTGCAATATAAGAGCATATCAAGTAACGTATATAACAATATAGAGCAGATTTTTAAATATAAGAGTATAAGTTAAGTTAACAGTTGATTAATAGACATTTAACAGAATTTCAAATGCAAGAGCACATCAAGTTAACAGTATGTTACATTTAATTTAAAATTAAATTAAATACAAAATTTTAATTTTAGCATATAAGAGAGTTTCTTATAAAACGGAGGATCAATAAAATAATAACAGAATTTTAAATTCAAAGCACTTGCACACATTACAAATATTCAAATATAACACAACTTTTTGTAAACAGTCTTATATTTAGCTCAGGTAACAGCCTTGTATTTTAACAGTGTGTTTACATAAAATTTAACTATTAGCTTAGCTCAGTCTGGTAAACATAATGAAAATACTGTCAATTAACATTTCAATTGCGCATACGACTTAAGGCAATAAAACAAAAATGTTAAAGAAAGTATAAATAATTAATTTTGGAAATATTCTTAAGTGGAAATAATATAGCATGTTATTCAAATCAAGAAATTAATTCGAAAGTAAAAAGGGAATACAAGAATATAACAGAAGAGAGTTAACAGCGTGCTTAACAGAGTGTCTAATTGATTGCTTTCGATGGCTGACAAATCACAATTCGCAACTAATATGCCCAACTGAAGCTTTACGGTATTTGTGTGCAGTGTGTGGCGGGCCTTAAAAGCGAATGAATGAAAGAATGGAGTATGAACCGTAAATGAAAATATGTGCAGCATTAATTTCAACGTTGCTGCACAATCAGAGCGCACAGACTCCGCTTAAAAGTTGGGTGATTGGGTGGCTTGGTTCGGTGGTTGCTTTACAGCTGCCATTGCTGACTGGCTGGCTAGCAGAGTGTGGGTGGTTCGCTAGTTGGGTGGTTGGGTGGTTGGCTGTTTGGTCGGTTTGTAGGTTGCTTGGTTTGGCTGCTCGCTGCGTATGCCTGCAGATGCAACATACACAATCAAAATTCCATTCTGTGTCGTGTTCAGCCCGTTACCCGGTGCCCGTAACCGTACCACAATCCGGGTATGGGTCCGGGTACGGGTCCGAGTCGGAGTCTAGGTCTGTTGACTGCCCGCTGTCCTGTCCGCTTGGCCAGCAGGCAGTCATTCAGTTAGTCATTCAGCCAAGCATTTAGTCAGTCAGTCAACCAGGCGAATTGTCCGTCCGTCCATTCGTCTCACTCTCTCTCTCTCTCTCTCTCTCTCTCTCTCTCTCTCTCTCTCTCTCTGTCTGTCTGTCTGTCTGTCTGTCTGTCTGCCAGCCCATACGTAGTTGCGCATTGTTTGACCGAAAATCAGAGAGGGAAAAATATAATCGAGGCAGAACTGAGAGCTGAAATTCCATTGTTGCGGCGTTATAAACAAAATTTGCATTCTTCAGTATTCGCAGACAGCACACACACACAGACACACATACGACTCTTCTGTATCTAAAGTACAGCACGGTATTTAGCACATGTGTGTGCGAGTGTGTGTGTGTGTGTGTGTGCGTGTGTGTGCGTGTGTGTGTGTGTGTGTGTGTGTGTAGCCAAATCTACATATGTAGCTTTCCACACATTTTGGCATTTCCATTTGTCTTCGTTTCGTTCGGTTTCATCTCATTTCATTGGCAGATGAATAATTGGCCGCATTCTCGCTTTTGGCTTATCATTTATGATGCCCGATCACAGTTATCACACACACACACTCACACACACCTACGCTCGCACACACATTTAAACATTGTTGTCATTGCCCACGCAATGCAATTTAGTTCCTTCCTTTTGGCCAGGCAGACGCAGCGTGCAACAGCAATGCCTAAATCTCAGTGTGTGGGGCATGCTCGACTGGGCGATGCCCTGTATTCAGCTCAGCCTTAAGCCATTCACAAATATGTGAACAGTTTTTTACTATCTTTCACGTAAGCCCGAATATTATGCATATAAAATCGATAATTATCAAAAAAACAAACTTTGTTTTACGAACTTTGCTGCCTGTTACAAACAGCTAGTCAATTATATCATGCCGCTTTGGCTCATTGCTAAAGGGTATGCAGGATCGTATCACTCAATGCATGCGGCTGCAGTTGACTTTGCTTTGCTCTCTTTCTTTGATGTGTGAATGCCATTCTGACTGTGTGTGTGTGTGTGTGTGTGTGTGTGTACAACTGCATTGCGCTGACAACCCCCATGCCCCCACCCCCCGCCAGGCTTCACGGCAGGCCAATGGTCAACCCACATTGTTATTTAAATGTCGACAAAGCGGCGCTCAAACTCCAACTCCAACTCGAACTCCAACTGCGGCCTTTACCGTTTGCCAGTTTCGGTTTAAGGCTTGGGTTGGAGTTGGAGTTGGTGTTGGTGTTGGGGTTGGTGTTGGGGTTGGGGTTGGGGTTCGGGCAGATGGTCGCCGTGGCCGTCAGACATGTTGGCTGCACATGTTAATTAACAAATTTGATTGAATTCCAATTTGAGATGAAATGTTTGGGCCACCACACAGCAGCGGGTGCTCCAGCTAGCCCTCTCTCTCTCTCTCTCTCTCTCTCACTCTCGTCATCTCTCTTTCTGGCCACCTGCGTGACGATTGGCCGGCTAGCTGGGATATATTCATTTATGTGCGTTCACAATTTTGGCCTTTGAGCCGCTGTTCATTTCGCAATTGCATTTTGGCGCACAGAATTTCATTAACCGTTGCGCGACGCACACACGTGTGGCATCCACATAATTGACGCACTGGCGCCGTTGCTTGCCCCACAAATCTGTTGCCACCAAAAGGCGCAATTTCGTGCTGCCCCATCCTCCAACAATATACACAATAAATATTAATATAATTAATATCTATATAGAATTGTTTTTTCGTTTTATATGTTGTTGTTTTTTTTTTTTGGATTTTCCACTTTGCAGTTTATTTTGATTGTTGTTGTTTTTGCTGTCTATTTGTATTGTTTGCGGGTTTGCTCAATAAACAAAATGGACACACATTCTTTTTTCCTGGAATTTCGCTGCACTCGTAATTAACTTCATAATTAAATTGCTCAAATGAACCCGTCCAGCGCACTGTGTGTGTGTGTGTGTGTGTGTGTGAGTGTGTGTACTTCGGTATTCCCATGGAGCTCATCTGAACTATACGATACTTTTGCCAGATCCATCAATTCACATATTCCACATTTAATTATATACAATATATATTTTTATACCAAAAAGATTTTTGAAACAGTTAAGATTGACTTCATATATATATATCTATTTAAATATCTGCTTGATATCTATTTTAAATATATGCTGTATATAAAAATCAAACTTAAGCCTAACTAAATTGTTTGTTAACTTAAAGAACAATTATTTCATTGCATTGCTGGTCAAGATCACATCTTAATCGAGGGATTCAAAATAATATATTTATATATATTGAAGATAACATTTTATTTTATAATCATTATTTTTTATTTATTTATTCAAGTGCGAAAGAAACTTTATTAAATTCAAAAAGAATTTTGAATATATATAATTCGAAATAATTTTCTATTTTATGCATATTCCAATACTTCCCTTTTAAAGGGTAAACTTTACAGTTATATAAAGTTTCGATTAGGCTCAATCTTATTATTTAATTCCAATATTTTTACTATAATTCGATTATCGTTTTACATACTATAGTATACATATGATATATAAGAAATATATATATATATCATATAGTATAGCAAATATATATATATCATATAATACAACAAATATATATATATATAGTCAGCTGATTCTTAACTAACTGCCAACTCAAATCAAGCTGCAACAAACTGATCTACAGGGTAACTCTTAGTCGTGCGCTTCGACAGTATTAAAATTTATATCTATATATATATATATAAATATATATATCCATGTCTATATATAAATTATTTTTCTGAATGAGCATTCAAGTGCAAATTTGTATTAAAAAAACTTTTTTTATTCCTTTGGTTAAATTCGAGATAATTTTTTAATTTATATATATATATATATGTATATGTGTGTGTATATGTATATGTATGTATAATTCGAATCGGATGGCGTCTGCTTATGACACTTGACATTACATCGCACATTACGAATAGTCGAGAGCACTTCGAGCTGGGATCCAACAGTGCCCCACAATGAAGAGCGAGACAGAGACAGAGAGAGTGAGCGAGTGAGCGAGTGAGAAAGAGCGAAAGATTTGCTTTATTTTATTGCTTGTTGCTTGATAACAAAAAGTGTTGCACTTGCCCCCAGCCCAGTGGCAGGTGTAAATGTGCACAATTTTCGCCTAATTGATGATGGGAATAGCAACAACAACAACAACAACAACAACAACAACAGCAACAATAATGATGAACCAAACCGCAGATAAGAAACGTACGCAAAAATTTTTGTGCATAATTCAAGGCGAAAATATTGAATATCAAATCGAATGCATTCAAAAAACACACGCACACACGTTCCACAATCCAACAAAACTGACTTATGCAACACTATAAATAGATATGCACATTAACACATACATACATACATACATATATATGCATATATAGAGCTGTGCTGAAAGGCGTAGCAAAATATTCATGAAGTGCAGCCAAAGATTTAGAAAAATTACACAAATATTTCAAAAATGTGTTAAAAAATAAAGTAATAAAATAAATCTCACCTATAACCCTGATTGATTGATTGATTGATTGATGGATTGATTGACTTTTTGTCAAGCAGCTGAAATTTGTCTAGAAAATAAATAAAAGTGAACATTAAAACAAAGACTTGCAAAATTTGATTTGCATGAATGATTGAAATCATTGATTGATTGATTGATTGATTGATTGATTCATTGATTGATTGATGGATTGATTGACTGTTTGTCAAGCAGCTGAAATTTGTCTAAAAAATAAATAAAAGTGAACATTAAAACAAAGACTTGAAAAATTTGATGTGCATGAATGATTGAAATAATTGATTGATTGATTGATGGATTGATTGACTTTTTGTCAAGCAGCTGAAATTTGTATAGAAAATAAATAAAAGTGAACATTAAAACAAAGACTTGCAAAATTTGATGTGCATGAATGATTGAAATAATTGATTGATTGATGGACTGATTGAGATAAAAGATGTATTATAATAATAATTCTATTTACTATTGCTAAAACTGCTTTCTTTTAAATGAACCGAATTCAAAACTGATTTTAATTTTTTTATTCTCAATGAATATCTGAAGAGAATGAAAGAGAGCAAGAAGAGAGAAAGAGAGAGAGAGAGAGAGAGAGAGAGAAAGAGCGAGTGAAACTGAAAACTAAGATTTTAGCTTAAATTCTTATCAAGAAACTCATCGAAAATAATTTTGTTCAAATATTACAATCAAATTTTAAATACGATCTGGAAAAAATTGCTCTTTTGTATACCCCATAAAACTGTCTATAATTATATATAACTAGCTATATATATGTATATACACACATGTTCGCCTTCAATTTTGTTTGCTCAGTAAATGAATGGAACTGCGAACAGAGTGTCAGGCAGTCGTTGATGCCCGTTTTAGCGACGCTTGACGTAAATTAAAGCTCCCCCGGGAAATGTTCCAGTTCTTGGATCATAGTATATATAATTCCCCCCGGTCGCAGCCGATGTCTTGCGTCAGAGCCTACCGCATAGATATGACAGGTGCCTCTAACTATGATGGACTTACTCCAAACGGAGGCAGCTGGAGAGGGTGGGAGAGGGAGGGAGAGGGAGGGAGACAGTCAAGAGTCGCCACTCGGTTGTTACTCTGTGGCAGATTGCGAGATGTGGCACAAAATGTGGCACTCGACAATGCGTGGGCGATCGGTTAATAGCCATAATCATCCATGGACCCGGGTACATGGGTAACGGGACTTGCTCTCTGGGTTGGTTATGCAAAAAGTGCAAGCGAAACGATTCAAGCGAGCCGCAAATCGAATACCCTGTAAGCCACAGTCGAAATATCAAAGTATCGAAGTCTTCAGATCTTTTATAGCTGTCAGCTATATAATAGATAATGAATATAACTTGACTGGATATTAAAAACTATTCGATCAAGATTCCGCATTTAATGCAATTCTTGACTTCGTTTTAACTTTATTAATGCGATAAGTGTGAATAGATGTAAGAAGAAGAAGAAGCTACTTAAATTATATAATGAGGAAGAAAAACTAACTTGAACAACATTTTAGAACAGATTATAAAACCAAATTTGGCATTCAACAAATATCTATTGAGTGATTGGATATATGTATGCAACGAAAAGGTTGCGATAATTGTAATCGATAAAAGACCCATAAAATGAACGATAAATTATGATTGCATGATGAGTTAGAAATTGTTGATCGATTTGTTTTTATAATCAATCACATTGCATTACACAACAAATGTTAGTTATCGATAGGCGATAGCTGATACATATAGCCGATTTGTTGCTTGACTTGTTGTAAAAGTCAGAAAAGTCACAAATAATCGATACGCGATAGCTGCTATATTTATAATCTATATAAAAGAACCATAAAATAAACGATTTTTAAAATGCATTGCAAAACAAATACAAATAATCGGTAAGCGATAGCTGCCCAATCGATTCACGATAGCTGCCATATCGATAACCGATAGCCGATAATTTGTGGCAAAATGTATTAGAATTGCGATTGTTTCTTTTGTAAACCTGCTTGCTTATGGGCTGGCTTAGACTGTAAGTCGATTGCCAAATTTTGTTGAACATATCGAAAGGGTATCGAAAAAACAACAAAAACAAAGGCAAAAACTTAAATCGCAGTCGCATCTCAGTTGCTGCCTTCGACTTGGCTGCAGGGCATTGTAAAATCGCCCACGGACTATATATATATATATATAAAACACATATATGTATATATATATATGTATGTATGAAATACACACACACACACACACACAGACTCAACAGCAGGCATAAGCGAGAGCTAAGCAGCAGGCAGCATATTCACATTTATATCCATGCATAGATCATTATATATATATATATATATATATATACACCTATGTGGATCTGATTTAATGCACATGTATGGCAAATACATGTCTGTGTGTGCGTGTGTGTGTGTGTGCTTGTATTTATCTAGATCTAGCTCTCTATCTATCGCCGACACACAGCACAGCGAATTTTATTTTTAGATAATTGCTCTTCCTCTTCACAATTTGGCAACGATCCAAAAGCAAAAGCAAAAGCAAAATAAATAAATTCAAGATTTGTGCAAAAAAAAAAAAACAACAACAACAACAACAACAGCAACAAAAAATTGTAATAACAAGAAAAAACGCTAATCCCACAAATTATCCAAACTCGACATGCCACGCCCCACCGCCCCGCCCCCTTTCCGCCCACTTAGCTGCATATGTATTTATATATATGTATATGTATATATGTATATGTATCTATATTGTATTCTTCAGTTATAAGCTATAGATTTCTGATTGCTTATGCTAAACAAATTAATCGATTTTTCCAGCTTTGAATGAGACTGACTACAAGTTACCCTATAAATTATGTGTTCAATAGTTTCCAAGCGTATGCATCGAAAAACTTTGTTATATTCTATATATAATAGTGTGAATCGAATCGAAAAACTATATCATTTACTCATTAAAGATATGTTCAAGATCTTAAAGTTTTTTTGATGTTAAAAATTGCGTTTCAATGGAAAATGTGTTTTTTTTTTTATTTTTTAAGACCGCTTTTGACTTGCCCGAAATTCTAACAAATAGATAAATAAATAAAATAAAATAATAAATAAGTGGACTTTAATTATATGCTATTATTTGCTGCTCATTCGAATAATCGATAACTCATTGCTTTCGATAGTTCGTTATTCAATTTAAATATTTTTTTTTTTTTGTTTATAAAGACGGAAGCTAGAATTGAGTGCAGTGTATCTGCCGGTCGTGCACACCCGACTACAGAGTTCATAGGATTTTATTAAAATAAAAATTCAAATTATTTTTTTCATTTGTTAAAACAGAACATTTTATTACAGTCGCAAATTAAAAAAAAAAAATCAACAGAAGAGCGAGTATCCATCAAATTGGATGCTTACATGACAAATATATATATTCACACACACACACACACACATACACACACTCATGCACTCATATATGTAGGTATATGTACTGTCAAGATATGCCAAAGTTCTGGAATAGTAAAGCCTATTTTTACTTATCTGTAAGGCTAATCTATTTGGCATTCAGCTGATTGTCTTGCTCCGAAACTGAACGACAACAACAACAGTAGCAATGCAGTTGGTCGATTAATCGAAGTCATCGATAACCGATTGCTGGGCTCAACACAACGATTGGCAATTCAACATGGCGGCCGCGCAATAGCCGGGAAATTGTTGGCACTTCAGAAAGAAGTCGGCTACGCTCTGCAGAGAGAATTGAGAAAAAGGGTATTAATGAAAATTTCGAATAGAGCATGGATCCGTAACTCACCCGAAAGCAAACGCAACATTGGGCCAACAAATGGGTCCAAATGTAGAAAAAGGCGCCAAGAAAAGCAACAATGAGCGAGACAAAGACCAACACAATCAGCCAAAATATGAACCACAATGGATTTTTCATATTATATATATACTATATACCATATACCATATATCATATGTACATATGTATATATATATATATGTCTGCTATATATGTATATATTGTGTATTTGTACGATAAGTGTTTAAAGTAAACAATTGAACTGAATCGCAGGCACAACTTTACTTGAGGTCTCGTCTATGGGTACTGGGTCCAAGACTTGGACTCATTGAGCGATTTCTATATGTCGCTCGGATCGGGCTATCGAACATTTGAGTGGCAGCTCAACGTCAATTTTGACCACTACACACGTACACAGAGAGAATATCGCGATAGGGCCCCCAGCCCGGGCCAATATAATAGCCTACAGACAGCTATACGAACCGTATGGACTTTATTTGGCTTTCATTTCACTTGATTGCGTCTATAATTTGTGACTAGGCGATTACAGATAGGAAAGCTCCATTCAAAAAGTGTATGAAATCTAAAGCAAATCGGAGCTTAAATTTGCCGGCGTACAGATTGAAAGTCTTCTAAGAAATGTATGAAAATCGCATAGAAGGGTGGGAAGAGAATGAAAAGGTTACGAATTGAGACAAGCTGGAAAATTTACTAACTGAGCAAGAGCGAAAAATTGAGAGAGTGAAAAAGAGGGGTGAGGTATATAAGTATAAAAGACAGTATAAAGAAGAATGTAGGAAAACGAAAATGAAGAATAAAAACTTTAGAATGAAGTTTTTTAATTTGTAGAACAAATAAGTTCAGTCAAATAAAGTTAAGCTTATCTATAACTTATATAAACAATGAGTTTTAGTTTAACTGCTACTGCTACTGTTAATGCTGCTGTTAATGTTTATGTTAATGTTACGTTTAACATTACTGCTAACGTTCTTCATGGAATTAAAGGAAATCAAATAAAGTTAAACTAATAGTTAACATTTTTAACAGTCAAACATTTTAACATTCCCACTGTTAAGGTTCACATTACTGTTAATGTGAATGTTACAGCTAACATAGAACGTAGCAGCTTTTCAAATAAATTGAAAAGAAAAGAAAATTAAGGAAATTGGATGTATGCGTACACTCGACTGTGCTTCGAATCGAGTTTCGGATTGAATAATACCCACATAGTAAGCTGCGATCGATAAAAATTGGAAAAAATTCAAAAAGTCTGAGATAAAACCCAGTAAAAATGTTAAGTATTAGGTATTACAACATATTCCTGAACACATTGTAACTGAATTTCGATTCATACACATATAGAATCACATTCATATAGAATCGTACTATATAAATATATGTGTACATATATGTAATATATGTACATATATGAAACAGTGTTGAGATGGGCAGCAAGCAGGTGTACGACGTAATGGATCCGACGGCAGATGCGCTCAAGGCATCGGCATTTGCCCAGCGGGTCTACACGAAGCACGTGCACAGTCCGGAGGATCTGGGCAAGTGGAAGCGATCCCGGGCGTATTACGATCTGGTGGCGTACATCAACAATACCAGCATGGCCATCCAGGGTCATCGCCAGAGCGGCGGCTACGTTGTCTCCAAGCAGATGGCCAGGCTCTGCCGGATCTTCAATTGGCTGGACCGACTGGTCTACGAGTGCCATCCGTTGGGCGTCGGCCAGGGGCTGCTGCGGTGCGTCGGTCCGGACAAGATCGATCTGATGGAGTCGACCCACTCGCTGCACAACAAATGCCATCGGGCGTATCGCCACTGGCTGAAGCTCGTCCAGGAGAAGATGTTCGGCATACTGGAGAGCCAGGTGAAGCCCCACTACGGCCACATCAACGAGCTGGCCCAGTATCTGACCCGATCCTTTGGCGGCCTGCAGCAATACGATTACGGGCCGGGCAACGAGCTGATGTTCCTCTTCTATCTGTGCGGCCTCTTCAAGGCCGGCATACTGCGGGGCGAGGATACGGTGGCGGCCGCCCTGATGCTATTCCAGCGATACTTGGATCTGGTGCGCCGGCTGATGACCTTCTTCCGCCTGGCGCCCACCTATTTGCGGGACAACAATGTGATCGACGATCGCAACATATTGCCGTACATCTGGGGCTGCGCCCAGCTGTGCCGGAATCAGCCGTTCGCTCCGCCGCAGTGGGAGCAGCCGGCGATCATTGAGGCCCATCGACAGGATTACATGCTGCTGAGCAGCCTCGAGAATCTGCAGAAGACAATGAATCATGCGGCACTGGGCGTCCATTCCTATCAGCTGTGGTGCGTCCTCTCCCTGTCCAATTGGCCGGATGCCTATTCCGGCCTATTTGGCACCTATCTGAAGCATGTGCTCAATGACTTTTATACGGCCCAGGATCTGATCTTCTGTGAGATGTTGTCCTTCGATCGCCAGCCGTTGGAGTATTTGCAGCGCGCCTTTCTGGGCGAGCTGCCCAAGCCGATGACGATGTCGAGCTCATCGTTCGATCCCGGCGAGGAGCACGACACCGAGTCCGAGGAGCACAAGCCGGAGGATAACGATGACGATGACGATCAGGAGCCAGAGTTTGAGATCGAACAGTATTTGGCGATGATCGAGAAGCAAAAGAAACGGGACAGCAAGCGGCCGCAACAGTTGATCCTGGCGCCGCCCGTCGAGCCCCACCACAAGCTCCACACGGACGCTTTTCTCGGCTTCAAGGATCCGCGCAGGCTCAGCGAACACAACGATGATGTATATGAAAATGTTTTGCGGCGGCCGCGCGACCAAAACGATGCACAAATTGGCCAACAGATGAGCTCCAAGCGGTCGCCCAATTCCTCCGATTCTGATAAAGTTTTGGCCATCGGCCGTGCCAAGTTGGCCAAAAAGAAACATTAAAAAACAAACGAAACAAAAAAAAACAAAAACAACAACAACGAACGATAATGAAATCTGAGCAAAGGATTTCAAATGTTTTATACATATATATATATTTTTTATTGCCAAGCATACATGGCATATATGCATGCGTGTGTGCGTCTATATATATATGTATATATATATATATATAACGGTTTACTGGCTAGTCATTAACAAGGCTGATCAAATGCTATTCTTTTCTATATATGTAGATATATACATATATATATATATATATATATATATATATATATACATATATATAATATAACTTGGTCTATGTAACTGTAACCACTTGTCTCCCCTCTCTGTCGCGCTCTTCCACTCTCCCACTCGCTCGCACACTAATTTGCAGCTGTTTTATTTCGTTAGTGTGTTTGTGTTTGTGCTTGTGTTTGTATTTGTATTTTTGTTCATCTGTGTTTTATGTTTGCTTGTCTGATTGTGCGACAACAAATGATTCAGTTGGTCTTTAACTGGAACTTATTAATTTCCACACACACACACACACACACACACACACTCTAGTTGAACGTCTCACGCAACTTGTTATTATTATTATTTTTATAGTTGTTCTTGTTGTTGTTCTTGTTGTTGTTCTTGTTGCTGCTGTTGATATAGTCGTTATTGTTATTGTTATTTTTATTGTATTTCCACTGTCACTGCCGCCTCTTCTGCATCTTCTTCCTCTTCTTCTTCAGCCTGCTGCTGCCTCTTCTTCATCTACTTCCACACATTATGTGAAGTTCATAAAGAACAGCACATCATTGTTATGGCAGCTGATAAACTGCGAACACACACACACACACACACACACACACAGACACACAGACACACAGACACATGCATACATATATTTTGCATGTGCCTATGTATTGGCGTATACGTGCGTATGTATCGTATACGCACTGTGCTCCACTTACAAGTCGAATATTAATTTATACACATTTTCGATTTTCGCCAAAAAAAAAAAAAAAAAAATAAAAATGTTTGCTTTATATATATATTTATTTCTTGTTTAAGGTATTATAATTTTTATCACTAAATGATTCATGCCACATTTGTGTATGTGTGTGTATGTGTGTGTGTGTACATATATAAGTATTTAATATTTTATTCATTTTGAGCAGCTGATTTTTAATACAATTAGTCGCTCAGCTTTGAAGTTAACAACATACAAATTTTTTTAGCGAAATGTAAAAAGATACACACATACATACACACATACATACATACATACACAGATATGTGTGTATATTCTATATCACTTTAAAAAGTCAGTTCTGCAATAGAAGCCTTTAAATATCTTGACCAAACTTAACATTTATTTGTTTCAGCCAGTTCTATCTATTATATATACATTACATATATGTATGTATGTATTTATCTGTATAATAGTACAGACTGCCTTTTGGCTTATGTAGGGTATTTAGTCTTCTGCATGCCCATAATTATTTGTATTTTCCAAGAACTCGTGTCTTTCATTTTCGTTTTTCTCGAAATCCATCCAATTAATTTAATACATGCATACATATGTATATGCCCATAAGTATGTCTGTGTGTGTATTTTGTGATCTGCTTTTTATATATTTTTCACAGTTGTAGCTAAAAAACTAGCTAAGATGAAGCCCCACAATTTGTACAGTAATCTATAGCTTAAATAGTCAATTTAATTAATCGATCATTTGTAAGCATCGAAACTTCCAAATGTTATCGAAGTTTTAAAAAAGACACACATACACATATGTATGTATATTTGTATATATGTATGTTTATATATCAAGTTAAAACCAGTTACGCTGAGAATAGAAATTTGGTAAGAAAGCGTTTGAACTGTTATTGACCATTTAGTGGCTAACAAACAGACACACACACACACACACACATTCACACACACGCATGAGTATAACGCTTTGACAAAATAAATAAGTCACCTTACACGTACTAATGAAATGTGTATTTATGTACACACACACACACATATACATACATACATACGCATACATATATGTATGCGTTTACATACGTTCACACAACAGCTACTCAACGTCAGCAATTGGCGCGCAGTAGCCGACGGCTCTTGCCGCTAATGTTGCTGCTGCTGTTGTTGTTTTTGTTATTGCTGTTATTGTTGTTGTTGTTGTTGTTGTTGCTGGTGCGGCAGCTACTGCCCATTGGAACACTCATGGTGAAAATATTTCAAAAATGTCTGTTAATTTAACAGCAGCGCTGTTAAACGCACTCACAGCTTTGCAGCGATCTCATTCCAGCGCAGGCAACACGCGTGTTAGCTTTTTTTTGCGCTCAAAGAGAGCGTCTCTGTTACGCCCTGCAATCTGTGCGCTCTCCGGTTGGCGCTCCCACTCTCTTAACCGCTCTCTCTCAATCTCTATCACACACATACTACCTCCGGTCACAATAGATGCGGCACACGAATGCAAAGTTGAACGTTGGCGCTTTTAAGAAAATGGTAAAAAGATTACAAAGACAAATAAAAAAAAAGAAAGAAAGAAAAACTTGTTCCTTTCTAACAATGAGCGACAAGATCAGACGCCTTATCCGCTCATTTGCTGCATCATCAGTTAACCAACTGGCTGTTTGCCCGGCACAGCAGCAGCAGCAGCAGCAGCAACAACAACAACAGCGACAGCTCCTTCGCTCTTTCACCATTCACCGACCGCCACCTGCATTACAGCCTCTCTCTTCACAGCTGACGACAAAAGCAAAGCACACATGTGAGTGTCGTCTGACAGTCAACGCAATACATGCAAACAAACCGCCATAGAAAAACGCATTCATACTTTCACACATGCACACGGCATACGAACTGCCTGCCTGTGTATGTGTATGTGTCTGTGTGCATACAGACATACATATCTGGTAGTTGTTAAACTTGCTTGCTAACTTTGTCTATATGTATGTCTGTATGTCTGTATGTCTGTATGTATGTATGTCTGTATTTATGTATGTCTATATGTATGTATGTATGAATGTTGGTATATGTGTGTATATGGTAGTTGTCCATAGAAAAGTTCTCCACCAGCAACATTTAATTCTATTGTGTTTTAACAAATGATTGCCACTTCATTTTAATTTAACCCAGTCATCAAATTTACCCATTTGTTTATTTGCCAAATGATCGGAAAACGTGTGAACATCATAATTATACACAATCATTAATTAACGGCTTGCATTTTATTTATGTTTGCACAATCTTATATTGCCTTTATACAATTTCCACGTACATCCATATGTGAGTATTAAAGTCGAATTCACTGCATATTAAAGTCCTCACCTGCACATATATTTACTTTTATACATATGTATATTGTATTTGTATGTACATATGTATATACAAGATTTACAAAGCAGAGTATTTATTTTGTCTTTACCGTCAACAAAAACTTTTACAGAACACGGAACTGTTACTTAATGTACGGCTTATGTTAAGCTTAACAGATTATTAATTATAAAATCAGAAAATCCTGTAAATGCGTGTAACGACGAACAGAGTGTTACCCGAATCGAGCCTGCCCCATATTCTCGAATATGCCAGTATGCATGTGTGCGTGTCTATACGTATGTGTGTGTGTCTGTAGTTGGTCTACCTGCTTTAGTGGACTCTTTAGCCTGTTTTGGGTACAGATGCAAAATGGTACCCCTTCCCCACTTTATCCACAAGTAGCGCAGCGCCACTGACGACGATGCCTGGTACTTTGCTTTTCTTAACAAACACAAACGAGGCACATAAACACACACACACACACACATACACTAACGTAGAAGCAATCGCAGCGTGTCTGTTGTGTTGTTGCTATTCTTCTATGCCCTGTTCGCGCCAACAAAAACAAGTGAGCGAAATCGAGTGCAAAGTAAATGAGCGGCAAAAGGCAACAGCGCAGCTCAACTCAGTTCGGCTCAGTTCGGTTTGATTCGGTTTTGGTTCGGCTCTCCATGCTGTATTAGTCACACGTATACCACCAGCAGGCGCACGAAGAATGAAGAGAGCGGCGTGCATGTGTATTCGTGCACGTTTTGCTTTTGTGGTATTTGTGAGATGTTGTATTCGGTTTGGGGCTTGATCACATTCTGCGGTTGTAGTTGTCATCGTTTGTGTGTTAGCAAACTAAACAGAGACAGCCAAACAGCCAGCCAGCCAGCTAGCCAGCCAGTCAAACAGGCAGCAGCAACAGAGCCCAGACACGGAGCCGTGTTGCCAGTCAGTCGCCCAGCGAGCGAGCAGCTACTGTCGTTCTTTGTATTGATTCAGATTCAGTCGATGAGTTTCTCTCGCTTCTGCGCGTTGCGTGTTTCGCAGTGTTTCCGCGATTTTTTCGTTGTCGTCATCGTTGCCGCGTCTACGTGTTCGCCCCGCGTCCCCTTCTTCGATAAGCACACTCTTCGCAAGCTCGCCGTGCGGGACTCTGCGATTGTTTTGCGTGTGTATGTGTGTATACATTTTTTTTTTAATTTATTGTATTGTAGATACATACATATATAGTTGTTTTATTTATTTTTTGTCGTGTTTCTTTTTGTTGTTTTTTTTTCTTAGTTTTTATACATACATATACGCAATATATATATTTTTTTGGTGCTGATTTGTGTATTTAATGTGTTAACTCAAAATATGTTCATACATACTTTTATTCAAAAGATTTGATTTTGATTAATTCTTCGCTGCTGTCTCGATGTTTTTTATCGGTTTCATATACATATGTGTGTGTTTATATGTGTGTCGCAATCATTTAAAATTGTGTCTTATTCTTACTGGAAACCGATTGGTGCAACATTAAAACTTTGCTCTTGTTAGCTAAAAACGAAAGTAAATAAGCAACAACAATTAAATAACAACAAACTCAAATACAAATCAAACTCAAAGATTTCATTCAATTGCAATTACTTCGGCTGTGTTTCTGTGTGTGTGTGTGTGTGTGTGTGTGTGTGTGTGCAACTTAAATGCTAATTTGTGCTTGTCATAAATACACACATGCACGCGCATAAGCGCCAATATAAGATAAATTGCTGTGTGTCTGTGTGCGTGCGGCGAGTTTAACATCTGTAAAAGTGGAGCCACTCAAAAAATACGCACACATACAGGCCTGTATACGAATGTTTTTTTGCACACTAATGCATTCGAGCGAAGAGGAAAACACAAATTTGTATGTAAAAGCCGTTGAACGCGTGTCTGCGTGGGTCAGACAAAAGCAACAACAATAACAACAACAATAACAGCAGCAACATTTGCGCTTTAAGCAAAAGCTTCAATTAGGCGCGACCCGAGAATTGCAGAAAATTACCAAAGCGTCGCGCGTTCGTCCATTCTTTGCGCTCTTTTGCTCTTTTTGTTTTTACAATTCTGCTCTCGCAGCGCCTGCTGCACCTTTTTTCTGCTGAAAGGCGCACACACACAGCCAAAGTAGACGCGTCACACACATAAACACACACACGCAAAGACGCAACGAGACAGCAGCAACAACGTCGCGCGCGCGCACATTTAACAGTATAAAAAAATGAAACAAAAAATCTCAACTCCTTTTGCCTTTCAATCGGCATTTCACAAATCTTTGCAATTTTTCTAGTTCTCAGCATACAATGTGAAGTGGAAACGTGAAGAAAAGTGATTTGAAACGCGGTAAAAAGCACAACGCGGTACAAGCGCCGAGCGTTATCAATGCTGATAAGAGCGAGTAAAACACAATAGTGAAAACAGTTAGCAGCGGCTAAAATAGCAACAGTTAAACGCGAATGTTGGTGTGACATCAGCATCCCAATTACAATTGCACACACAGCACATACTCAAACACATACATACATATAGAAAAGCTGGCTGCATGAAAAACATCACCAGCTCAAGCACTTGCGGCACGGGGCTGCTGCAATTGCAGAACAATCTCAGCAACAGCGAATTGGACGTCGCTGTTGGCAAACCAGAAGCAGGTGCGTTATTTACACCCTCTCGGTCACTCTCTCTCTCTCCCTCTCTCTCATTCTTATTCTTTCTCTTAACTCGTCCTCTCTTAAATACACTGATAGACGCATGCGTCGCTCTCTAATATGTAAATTCGATCGTAAACGATAAGAGAACGAAGCACCTTTACATTTATTTGCATATTGGAAATACATACATTAATTAATACATATTCGGTACATTTCCCACGTTACAAAATGACATATTAGAAATTAAATCAATAATTTAATAACGGGTTAAATAATAATTTGTATTTGTAACTTGTACAATTGACACGTTGCATTTAATTTTGGTGTTTTATGGGGATTTTTTATTAGTAACACACAATTTAAAATGCATTTTCTAGGTTTTTCCATCTATTTCGCTCAACTCATGAAGAAACCGGATATACATATATTTATTCAATTCTTGACTAACTCACTGACTAAATATGGTGACGCACAGTTGTCTTCTTCTTCTGTGTGTATGTGAATTATATTGATAAATCTTTCATTTTATTTTATTCGCATTGTGAAACAGTGTGTGTTGGAACTAACTAAATTTCATATTCAGTGATATTTTAACTAAAAAAGTTATCATCTCTAACACTTATGGGCCAATTTGCTGCGTCCAGAGTATAGACAAGTCGGTGACAGTCATTCGCTGTTCGCTGTTGAAATAAGAATTTATGATACTTCTGTACAAGTCAAAGCATAAACTGAAAACCGGGCTATGGAAAATAACAAATTAGGTAATAATGTTCAGTTTTAGAAATATGTACTCTTTTGTTCATATCTTATGCTTACGTAAACTTTCAAATAAATTTTGCTTAACAAATTGATCATTATAATCAAATCCAGCTGCTCTGTAATTTACTCACGCATTGCTCCTGAACTTACCTAAGAGAACCAAGAATAACTATCATTGTGTGTGTTTGTTAATGGATCAAAACAAACATTTAAAGGGTTTTGTGTGCGTGTGCGTGTGTGTGTGCAGCTGTTACACCTTGGCTAAGTTGCATCGCATTTCTCTTAAATTCGAAGTTTTGCTCTGTGTTCTCTGGTTCTGCTTCTGCCTTTCGACTCTCTTTAGTGCAATGCACGCGCGTTTTTTTAATCAAAGCAATGCTGGCCACAAACGCAGCTGAAGCAGAAGAGAGCTCGACTGTCCGATTCGAAGTTACCCTGTGAAAGCTAGCATAAAAAATTATTGATACAATGGCAAACAAGCATATTGTATGAATAACGTAAATCTGTATATACATGTTAATCATAAAACGAACGATCGATTTTTGTTTTTATTTGGTCTTAATATACCTTATAAGGTGAAAACTATCATACCCTTATATTAGGCAATGCGTACAGGGTATGACAACAACACCATTAACAAATCTATTGGATACGACAACCATACTGGTTTCTACCTACCCACATACACGTAGCTTCACAAACATACACCTAAACCATACCTTTGCATGTTCTTATACACACACACAGTCGTGTGAGTGTGCGTGTGCGCTGCTGTCTATTGAAGCGAGTCAAAACAACAACAGTTTGTCGCTGCCTTTGTAACTTTTACAAACGATGTACGTGAGTACGTGTGTTAGGTGGGGTTCACAGAACCCGATCGGCTTCGTCTTGCGCAATGTTTTTTGCCCATCCACAATTTACCATGTCCTGAAATTACTCTCTCGTACAATGTCTCTCTTTTATACTTCTGCGCTCTTATTAGTTATGACGTCGCAGCAATTTGAGCGCTGTTATTGCTGCCATCACTTCGACTGTTAACATAACATAACAGTCTGTTATGCAAAATTAGGCGCGATCACTGCAACCAGTCGCGGAGTCAAGTAAGCAATAAATATCATTTGCAATAGCAAAAATCAGCTTGGGGATTTTTTTATTTATTTTTTTTTTTTAACTTGACTTTAAGTTTGAGTACGAGTTTGACTTGAACGTGTGTGTGGATTTCTATCAGGCGAAACAAAAAGTTGTCCTACCAGTTTTTTTTTCTTCTTTTTTGTTGTTTCTTCTTTTTCTTTTTGGGGCCATTCTTTTTGTGTGTGTCGTGCGCTGCTTTTGTTGTTATTGTGATTGTTGTTGTTGTTGTTGTTGCTTGTAGTGGTTTCTACTGTTTTCCTCTCCACTGCTGGTTATTTTTCTGAGTGTGTTTACCTTGGTACTCGCGACGAATTCGATTTGAACGGTTCCACAGCATTTGTTGTTGCTTTTTCGTTTTTTTTTTCTTACTCCATGGCTTTCCCCTCTATTGCAATACGCTGCGAAAAGCGGCAATTACGCAATCCTGTCGGATTTTCAATCGATTCGATCCGTTCTGCGATTCTTTCTCTCTCTATTTCACTTTATGCGTGCGTATGTATATTTATGAGTGTATGTGTGTGTGTTTGTGTGTTTATGTAGCTTTCTTGTTTCTCTCAATCAGTTAGCACCGTTTGCCACGAGACATCGTTTGACCGTACATACATACACTCATGCATACATACATACATACATACAGACATACATACATACAGACGTACATACATATGTATATCTCTCGCAGCAGTCAAAAACCAGTTTCAACTTTTCCACACCCCTTTCTTCTATTCCTACTTCTACCGTTGCAATCAGCAGCGACAAGGCGACAAGAAGTTTTCAATCAAAGTGCGCTGCAAAAAAAAAAAAAAAAAAAAAAAAAAAGCGACAACAACAACAACAGCAAACAATCAAACAACTCCAACAAAGTTTCAATTGTTGTCGCTTTTCTTCATAGCTTGTCTCTTATTGTTAACTTTATCGGTGTTCTTTTTTTTTCTTATTTGCTGTACGCATTAAATACAGGTAAAAGGTATAAAAAAGTTTTTTTTTGTTTTTTTTTTTTTTAAATGTTTATTGACAGAAAGTGGCGTCTAGCAATATAAAAGTCGAAGATTTTAAATGAGAAATTGATTCTTTTATATTTATTCCATGAACAAGTTTATTTTATTGGCTTTTTTTTATGGATTCCCTGCTTGCTTATTTATTTCTTTAGAAATTTACCATAACAAGAAAGAAAACAATTTATTCATTCAATTGGTTTGACTTAACTTCATTTAATAGGAGTTTATATTTACCCCATATTTATAAGGTATGCAAAGTTCTTAATATTACCTTAAAAGTATGCTGTATTTGACCTATGTCAACACAATTTCTGTTTATAAACTACAAGTGAATTTTAAATATAAATAAAATACAAATATGCAGTTATGATCAATTGATGACACACAGTTGTTTTTCTTATATGCTTAACCTATAAATATAATAATAAGTTGACTCTAAAATACCGCCATATGTAGGGTGAAACAATGCCACTTTACATTCAATATCTTACAGTTATATATAGTATGCACGCGTTGTGCTTATCTATGTGTGTATGTATGCTATCTAGAGTCTTAATTTCTAGGTAACACGTATCGCTGGCAATTTATTTGTAATTCTGCGGTCTGGCATCTCTCATTTCTCGCCCGTTTTTGGCTCTCATCCTGCTCATTCACAAAAAAAGCTTACATTATTTTTCCCTCCAATTGGCGAATATTTCACTTAAATTTCCACAACTATGTATACAATATGTGAGCATATCACATATCAAATACATTCACACACGTATATATAGTTTGTTTGTGTGTATGCAATTTGCATGCATATCGTTTTTGAAAATAGTGTCGCCTGTCAGCAGGGATGATGACCGATGACAACGAGTGCTATTAACATGCAATTCAAGCGCCATTGCAGATCATGTGCGAAACACACCCACTAGAGCATTTAAATCTGCCTTCCTGCTCACACACATGCACACAATGACAACTGTAGTTTATGTGCGCTCTTTGACTTTCTTCTGACAATTTCTGATTAGCAAAAAGCTGAGACATCTTTAAGTGATTCTTTCGTAATGTCAAGCGTAACGTCAAGGTCAATGTATGATATTCTAACATATTTCTAATTGAAGCCTAGAGCAATGATTTCTACATAACGCACGCCAAAAACTTCCGCAATCACTTTTACAAATGGCAAAATTGGCAACGCTGCCTGCCTTGTCTGCTTGCCTGCTTGCTTGCTTGCTCTCTTGCACTCATTTAGTTTTGTTCTGTTTTTGAAGTACGTGACTTGCTTCGCACTTCCTGTTTCGTTTTGTTGGCCAGAGAAATGTTGCCAATTATTCAAAGTGTGCTGCAGCCGCTTCTGCTGCTATCGACAGGCAAATAAAATAAACAAATAATAACCAAGCGTTTGTATGTATGTACATAAATAAAACGAAACACATACAAGCGTATGTGTGTGCTTGTGTGTGTGTGCTAGCGCATTGCGAGAGTCGGCAATTTACCGCTTGAGGTTTTTGTCGCCACGCCGCGTTGGTCCAAAGAAATCAGCAAAACATCGAAGCATCCATGCACTCAACAGCTCAACAGCTGAATAGCTCAGAAGCTCAACTGCTTAACAGCTCAACTGCTCAACTGCTCAACTAAACGGGACGACAGCCACTCGGTAAAGTAAGTACTTGGGTAGGCCAGACACCGAAGAGGCTGTCGGGCAGTAATCGGGCAATCGGGTGAACGGGCAAACGGGTGAGCGGACGCGGTCACCTGTCTGACTCATCGATTTAATTTTAAACACTATTTCGAGACCTTAGTCAATGAACGCGACGTGCGCGGTACACACAAAAGCCAAACACCTAAAGAGAGCGCCGATAATGCTGCTGGGCGAAAGGCAAAGGAGAATTGTTAAACGTTCTCTCTGTCTCTCTTATATTTGCTTTTGTGCAAGAGCTATTGCAAAATGTTGTTACGTTGCACTGTAAATTGCTTATGCTCTTAGCTTGTAGGTCTTTTTTTCACTCACTACTAGCAGCTGTTGTTGCGCTCTGTTATTACTAACAGTGGCTATTAATGCATTTGCACGTGCTGTACGACACTCAGCTACTGCAACAGTTACTGTTATTGTTTCTGTAAGTAGACTGTTAATCTGTTACGTCAACACAGATAAGATTATTTTGAATATTCTGTTCTTATTTAAATCTAATATGACGAACAAGCATTTACTTAGAAAAATCGAAATTTACAAGTGTGCCCGACTTAAAAGTACCCTGTAGCATGATAAATCTAACATTTATTATTATAAATTATGTATGATCTAGTATATACGAAGAGTTTGATGTCATACTGAAAATTCTACGATCTGGCAAGTGTACTGGGTATCTATGGGCCGACCCGGGTATATACATTTAAATGTCAGTCGTATTTTATTTCGTTAATTCAATAGTTTTGACCTCTACACAGAAAACAAGACAAATAGATAAAAAAAAATTTATAAAAACAAAAATCGAAAAAAATTGGCAAAGTTCCGATAAAATGGACGATAATATAACCAAATACTTCGAGCGGAGTAACTATGGAACCGTAATGCGTGTCCGGAAGGAGTCGGATATGGCGCTGTGGTACAATTCGATGGCCTACCACGAGCTGATAGCATATATAAATCGGACAAGCACCGCGATTCAGGGCGTTAAACAGTTAGATCCGCACGGCTATCCCGTTAGCGAGACAATGAAGAATCTGTGCAGCATCCTCGATCGTCTGATCGTGGGCCTCACAATGGGCAGGCCCAGCACGGCGGACTCGTACCGCAATTGGTCCCGGCAAATGATGCGCAGCATCTTCAACATGCTCGAGAAGGCGTTGCCGGAGAACAAATGCGAGCACGTCGGCGAGCTGGGCCAGTATTTGGCCAGTTCGTTTGGCAATTATACACGTGTGGATTACGGCACCGGGCACGAGCTGAGCTTTGCGTTCTTCTTGTGCGGGCTATTCCGGGCGGAGATCCTCCAGCCGGAGGATGAGCCGGCGGCAGCATTGATGCTCTTCAATCGGTATCTGAACTTCGTCCGGCGCCTGCAAACCCAATTCGAACTGAAGCCGGCGGGCAATCAGGGAGCCTATTCGCTGGATGATTATCAGTTTGTGCCCTATTTGTGGGGCGCCGCACAGCTGTGCTACGATCCGCAGCTGAAGCCCAGCCAACTGCTCGACCCGGAAATATACGCCGAGTGGCGGCATCAGTATTTAAATGCCGGCTGCGTTGCCTATGTGGCAAGCAAAAAGTCGGGCAACTTTGCCATGCACTCCAGCCAGCTGTGGTGCCTCACCTCGATGTCCTCCTGGCTGCACGTCTATCACGGCCTGCACAACATGTACTTGAAGGAGGTGATCAGCCAGTTCCACTTGCTGCGGCACATCTGCTTCGGCCAGCTGCTGCCCTTCGACCCCGTCCCCTCCGGCAGCCCGCTCCAGCGCGCCCAACTGGGCTTCCTGTCCTTTGCCAGGCAGCAGTATCTGCTGCAGAAGCAGGACAGCGATCATTCCATCGATCCGCACACCAGACATCATCGCCAGCGCGACTCCAGCCACAAGGTCAATATGTCCGGCAGCACTCTTAGCCTTGGCAAGAGCATCGCTTCGCTGAGCGGCACCAGCGTCCATTTGCGTTCCTTGGCCAAGAAGCTGGCCAAGCTGCAGGAGCGCCATTCGAAGCTAAAGCAGGATTTGAAGTATTAGTTGTGTGTGAGTGTAAGTGTGAGTGTGAGTGTGTGTGTCTATGTGTGTGGGTGAGTGGTTGAGTGTGTGGGTGACTGTGCGTGTGCGTGTGCGTGTGCGTGTGCGTGAGAGTTTGTGTGCGTGTGTAGCGTAAAGCAGTCAAATCAAATGAAATAAATATGAAATTAAATTAAGCAAACAAACGAGCAACTGTTGCTGCTGTTGTCGTAGTTATTGCTGCTGTTGCTGTTGTTGTCGTAGCTACTGTTGCTGCTGTTTCTGCTGCTGTTGTTGCTGTGGATGTTTCTATTGTTGCTCTTGCAGCAGTTGCTTTTATTCTTGCTGTTGTCGTTGCTGCTCGTATATTTTTATTGTTGTTGCTGCCGTTGTCATCGTTGTTGTTGCTGCTCTTGTTGCTGCCACTACTGTTATTGTTGCTGCGGCTGCTGCTGCAGCTGCTGTTGCTGTTGCTGCTGCTGTGGATTTTGTTATTGTTGATGCTGTTGTTCCCGCTGTTAGTCGTGCTGTTGCTGTTGCCATTCCTGTTTCTTACTTTCTTATTGTTGCTGTTGCTGTCATCGTTATTGTTGCTAAAGATGTGGCTGTTGCTCTTGTGGCTGGCACTTCTGTTATTGTTGCTGCTGTCTTAGTTGCTGTTGCTGTTGCTGCTGTTGTCATTGTTGTTGCTGTTGTTTTTCCTGCTGTTGCTGCTGCTGTTGTCATTGTTGTTGTTGCGGTTGCTGCTGCTGTCTTAGTTGCTATTGCTGTTGCTGCTGCTGTTGCTTACGTTCTTAATGTTGCTGTTGCTGCTACTGCTCTTAATGTTGCTGCTGTTATTGCTGTTGTCGTTGGTATAGATGCAGCTGTTGCTGCTGTCACAGCTGCTGCTGATGCAGCTATTGTTGCTGGTTATGTTCTGGCTGATGTTGCTGCAGTTGATATTGATGTTGTTGATGTAGATATTGGTGATACTACTGGTGCTGCTGTAGATATTGCTGATGTTGCTGTAGTTGCTGCTGTTGTTGTTGCTGCTGCAGCTATTATTGCTGCTGCTATTGTTGATATTGCTGTTACTGTTGCTATTATTGGTGATGCTGCTGCTGCTGCTGCTGCTGCTGCTATCGTAGTTACTGCTGATGTTGCTGCTGTGGATGTTGCTGTTGTTGGTATTGTTGATGTTGCTGCTGTTATTGTTGTTGCTCCTCTTCTTGCTGCTGCTACTGCTGCTGCTGCTGTTGATGCTGCTGCTGCTGTTGATGCTGTTGCTGCTGCTGCTGCTGCTGCTGATGTATCACCAGCTGCCCATTAAACGTAAACCAGTTCCAGCTGTCGCCGCTGCCCGCCCCTGCCCCCGCCCCATCCGCAGGGCAGGCGACTAAAAAATCTGTTAACCGGTTTAGAAACAGACTAAAAAACAAAACAAAAAGAAAAATAAAAAATAAAAAAGTGCTGCTGCTGTTTGTCTGAGAACTGTTATACATAAGCGATACGAGTTGCTGCTGCTGCTGCTGCTGCTGCTGCTGCTGCGGCTCTTAACCGAAAACCAATTAAACACGCTCGACAGTCGGGACAGATTTAGCAGCAATCCGCAGCAACTCGCAGCAACTTGCAGCAACTCGCAGCAAGTCCAAAGGGAAAGCAATTGGCGAGAACCTTCAATTGTTTGTTGCATCCTTTCACAAAGAGCAGCCGAGCAGCGTTTGACAACGACAACAACACGAAATTGTTATAAAAATAATAAACATAAAAAAACAACAAACTGGCCGCACACACACACACACGGACACAGTCACACTCAAACACACACACACACACGCGCACACTTGAGCGCGGCTTTCTTTCCGGTTTAATCGATCGAACTTTGTGGCCATAGCCAAAATGTCAAACGACAATAGACCCCATACGATCTATGACTAATACACACACACACACATATATATATACATGTGCATATGTATGTGTATGCATATATTATTCATGTTATTGTTGTTGCTGTACAAGCCAAGATATTCACATGAGCAGAAAGCTGAAAAGCTGAAAAGCTGCTCGATGCATTTGCTTAATTAACTGATTACAATATATAACATACATATACATATACATATACATATATAGTGTATAGCTATTGATTACTTGTTATTAAAACAAGTCGCAAGTAGCCGACCTCGTGATACTCTGCTTTTGTTTTTTATTTTTCATAGTTTATTCATTTTTTAATAACTTCATTTATTACAAAATTAATTGTTGTAAATTGAATTCATACATATATGAAGCCTTCGCAGCCACGCCCACAAAAGGCGTCAATTGATCTTAAATTGTGGAAGCATTCTTTTTCTCTGGTATACAGAGATATATATATAGATATATATATCTATGTATTTATGAATATATATTAAAACTTAATTGAAATTCAGTGAAACTGAAGCTCTTTTTATTCCTTCTGAAACAGATTATGAAATATCGAATATGTCGGTATTACCTATTTTGCCTCTTAGTGAAACATTTTTCAAGTTTTCGCATTACAATCAATTTTTTATCTTCATATATTGTATTATTTAGCAAGAGGATTTGTTGGGTGTTATAGCATTTAGCTTTATAGATGTGACAATTAAGAACTTGTAGATAAATCCTATAACGTATTCATCTATATTCCTCTTTCCCTCTTTCACGCTAGTTTTTCCCTCCTATAAATACAAATTTATGCTACGGTTAATATCAAAAAGCTAAAAACTCTCCCCTTCCTAGTTGTTCTCTCTGGTTCCTTTTCCTCTTAATTCGTTTTTTAACCCCTAAATTGAGGAACTGATATTTTGGAAACTAACCTGCATGCAGATTGGGTCATTAAAGGGTTAAGCTTTGAGCATCCTTTTATGGAGTTGAGGCGAGTTTTGTCTCTGTGCAGCGAGGCTTTCCTTTCATATAAGATGATTGGATTTTTTCAAGTGGCACACACACATACACACATACATAGATGAAAGGTTGATTGATGATAAGCTATCAGCAGCTCGTCTCTATGTGAAGGACACTCCCTGTTCAAGGGTTGCGAGTGTACAAGGATATTAACTACTTAACTAACTGAACTGCAAAAAAAAAGAGCTCTAGACAAATCGTATATATACACATATATAAATATATATTTATACATATATATATCTATGCATTTATGTATGTGTTATGATGCATTGCTGTATATCCTGGCATTGTGCATGTCCTGCGATACATATTTTTGATAGCTCGCACACACCACGGAATGCGAGATTGTGCCACTGTGCAGGCTTCGCTTGTGCCGTAGGTTAGGGGTTCGTTTTGCTGGCCCTTTTTGGTATACCCTACAAAAACAAAGGAAAGAGCAATGCGATCTGCACTGTTGTACGAGTCTCAATCTGAAATTTTCTCCATAGTTTGTCTTTCATTCGTTAAATTTTATATTTTCTTATCTTATATGTTCTTTTTGATTTATCATTGTTAACTTGTTGATCGATAAATATCGATTTTATTTATTGTGTTGCGAGTGTAATTGTCAGACAGCATGCAACTTATATTTTATCATCTCATATATTCTCCTTGGCTTATCGTTGATTGCGGGCAGATCGATAAATATCGATTTTATTCATTGATCGATTCTGCAATTGACAGACAATCAGCGAACTTTTTCTAATTGGCTGATATCGAAATATTCTCCTATAATATTTTCTCATTTGTTATTTTCACTTACATTTATTTTTGATCAGTAGCTGATCGATAAATGTCGGTTTTATTAGATTTTAATTATCTATTTTTCTTATTTTTTATTATTTAAACACAAACAAAAGTAAATAGCCAAATTTTATTCAAAAATAATTTTAAGAAAAGCGAAAAACAAAATTTGTATAACAAATATCGATAAATCAAATGCAAGTGAAGACATAATTAATTAAATAAGAAAATAAATCAAGAAATAATAAAATAGTAGTAGAAAAAAGAACTTAAATTTTACTATTTGGTACAATAAAATATTGGAACCGGTTCGCGAATTGAATATTAGGTAAAAAAAAAAAATAGTTTACAATAATTTTTTGTTTTTAAATAAAGTGATTCTACTTAAGTAATTAATAATAAAGTTTTTTTAAATTATATAAAGTGATTGCACACAAAATGCCACAAAAAAAGGTTAAATAAAACAATGTTTACAGGGTAGCTGCTAGTCGAGCGGCTATTCAGTTGCATTGCGGCGCATTTCTGAACATTTTTGAACATTTTTGGTGCTGTGGGGTGCAATAGAGATTTGAATAGAGATCACCCCATTAATGGGCAGCATTACAGCTCACGCATCAAGACACACACACACACATAGATAGTATCCTTTGAAGTGGGGTGACTGATCCTGGTGCAGTGCCACCACCAGCAGCACCACCAACAAGCACCACCAAGCACAGCTGTTCCGAGTCACAAGCGTGCATAAGGCGACGGAAAATAGAGAAATGCAAGCGAAAAATAATAAATACCATAAATTCCAATTGCCAGCCAGCCAGCAGGGGTAGAAAGGACAACACACACACACACACACACATACGCAAAGACATTCCCTTATTAATGCAGCAGCAGCTGTAAATCGGCTCTGAGCCGAGTTTCGAGTCAAGCCAAGTTTTGCGTCTAATTGGAAATTACAATGAACCGGAAATGTTGCAGCCTAAAATTGAATATGAATGCGCGCTCTCTCTCTCTCTCTCTCACTCACTCACTCACTCACTCACTCACACACTAAACGGTTGCGTGTGTGTGTGTGTGTTTGAGATTATGAAAAATGGCATAGTCACCCCTATAAGCGAGGCCTTTAACACGTTGAGCAACCCTGAAAGTCGGCCCAGGCAATGCAGCCGTGCATTATTATTAAATAGTTACCCCCTACATATATGTATGCATGTGTGCATGTGTGTGCGTTTGTGTGTGTGTCACGCCGATCTAGTCGCATTGCAATTTGTGTACAGTTGCTTTGAAGCTTTGACCATTTGGTTGGCTGGCTAAAAAACATGATTTGAAATGAAATTTCTTTGCTGGCGGTTCTTGGAATTTCCCTGATTCTCATATACCATGACGCACGACACCGCTGCCACAGTCGCTGCCGCCGTCTCTGCCGCTGTTAACGTTGACGTTGACGTTGACGTTGGCATTTTTGGTTGCCTTCCCCTAATTGTGTGCGAGCGTGTGCATTTGTGTGCGTGCGTGTGCGGCACTGGCTGTGCGTTTAACTGGGACTGCATCCTGTCGCGCTGCCAACCATCCCCCGAACCACAACAAGCAGAAGCACAAGAAGCAGAAGCAGAGGCAGAGGCAGAGGCAGAGGCAGAAGAAGAAGAGGTGGAGGAGAAAGAAGCAGGACCAAACCAAAGGAGCGCACAAAACAAAAACCAAAAATTAGTGGAAAAATAAAAAGCATTTCATTTGAGTTCAGTTTTCACATCGCGTTTCAATCAAACAGACGCGTTTTCTTATTTTCCCTTCAACTGCGTGCGTTTCGCTTAAATATCGTTTAATAAGCAACAACAACAACAACAACAACAACAACAACAACAACGACAAACAAACAACAAAACCAACAACACACAAACAAAACCCCTTTTTGTGCCCTGCCCCAAAAAAGTTTTTGCAACAAAAATGCGGAAAAATATTTGATTCGTAAACAAAACGAAAAGCAAGAAAAGGCAAAAGAAAGAAAAGCAAAAACGTTTTCATTCAATTAATTGTTAATGATAAACTTTGCAATTTGATTTACTTTTTTTTTTTGTTGTTTCTTTTTTTTTTTTTTTTAAATTTATTTTTTGTGCTGTGCGAATTTTGTTCAAAATTTATTTGAAAAGCGACGCAGAAAACGGCTCCAAATTGGCGCCGTTCTCCAAACATTTGGATTCCCTAGAGGAATTTAAAACTCTGTCCGGTGAGTCTCGATATCCAAAACCAAATCGAATCAAAAACGAAATCGAAATCAAAGTCGTTTTTCTTACCTGGGCGACAGGTAAAATCGCATTTAGTTACCCGAATACTGGGCGGGGCAACTATTAGATAATGCCACGGATTCAATATCTTCGAGCAGGTCAATGCGGAATGTAGAGACATTCCATTAAGATTAGCAGTATATATATATATATATATATATATATCTTTATATATATACATATGTATACCTTTACCTTAACAAATGAATTTCTTATTTGTACAAACTAAAATATTGGAAGACTGTTAAGTCATGAACTACAGAGCTAACTTTTACAGCCTTACACTAGGTTGGGATTTGAACCAGGATTTCGGTTTTCTATTGGCTAAAAGTTAGTTAGTTAGTTAGTTATTCAAGTAAATACATCTAACTACAGCCAAATATAGTTCTGTTTTTAACTAGTTATTGATCATTTATCTATCTATATATAGTTTATCTATCTTCCATTTAAATTGGAAACAGGTATTCATAACTTATGTAACTTAAAGGCTATTTAAATGGAATCAAATATTGCTAACTTATGTACCTATATATAGCTTATATCTTCTATGTCGGTTGGTATCAGATATTGGAGACTCATGCACCTATATAAAGTATATATCTTTTATTCAGAATGGATAGCTTTATACTTATACATAGAGTTCAACTTTCATATAGCATGGCATCAAATAGATAACTTATATAGCCTAAAGACTATATACAAAAAGTATTTACTTACCTTCTATGTATATAGAAATCGTATATTAATAACTTATGCAAAACTAACCATATACCTTCTTCATAATCAGCCTAATAATTGGAATCAGATATTGATAATTAAAGAATATATATCTCTCTATTGTATATAGAATGGCATCAGACTAAAGACTGATATTGAGAACTTGTGTATATATACTCTATATAGAATGGAACATAATTAAAGCAGCGGCATACCTATGTAAAGGATGTACGAAACGCCTTTTGCATTTACCTAATTAGGCTAACTAAACTGTCATCTGTAAAACGAAGACTATTTCAACTAAGCAACTAACTATATCGATTTTTTATGGATACCATCCTAAATGAATACCCTGTAAAGGAGCTGTCAGAAATGCTCTGATATGTGAGCCTATAATCGAACTAATTATTGGGTACAGCTTCTAATGCTCGTCTAATTGGAACTTGATCTGGCTTATTAAACTTGGCAACTAATAGAGACTAGCGTGTGTGTGTCTGTGTGTATATGTGTCCGCGTGTGTGTGTGTGTGTGTGTCCGTGTGTGTGTGTGTATGTGTCCGTGTGTGTGTGTGCGTGGTATTTGGCCAAGTGATTAGGCACTTGTGCTCAGCCACGGATGCCTGATGATTATCAATTTGAAGTAGACGCGTTGATTGTCCCGCTGCCACCCCCCCCCCCACACACACACACACACACATACGCACACACACAGAGAGAGACATTGGCACCATTGTTAAATATATGAAATGAAAAACGTACTTGAGTGCGTGCTGAAGCGCTTTTCATCTCCCACACAGCACGCAAATTCATAATGCATATCAACACCCGGACATGTTTTGTTGGACAGGTTAGACCAGAACGTGCCTCTCTCCAGAAGGAAGAGGCGGAAGAGGAGGAGGAGGAGGAAGAAGAAGAGTGTGGGGAATAGGTGTGGGTGTGGGTGTGGGTGTGGGTGTGGGTGTAGTTGGAGGCGGGCTTTGCGGACGCTTTGGTGTGTGTTTTACGGACTATGACACAGATTTATGAAGCTTAACCACACTTAAAATTTGTGACAGATGCCGCACAGAAGCCACAATTCGGTTTTCTAAATTGTTTTCTCTTTGTTTTGCTTTTGTCATTGCAGTCGGACCCGGCACCATACCATCTCCGTGGCCACCAGTGAATGCCGGTCCTCCTGGTCCTCTCGGATCGGCAGACACAAATGGCAGCATGGTGGACAGTAAAAACTTGGATGTTGGCGATATGAGCGATGTAAGTACTGCAATTTATACTCCAAACAAACACCCACAGGTGTTAATATGCAAAACTTTCGTATAAAGCATATCAAATGCATTTATACATGTGTTTGAAAAGTTTTTACTTTAGTTTATTTTTTCTAAATTACAATCAAGTTTTCTTTTTTTATACAATTTTTTATCTCTATAGTTATATAGTGAAGTTAAGGCATTAAAATATTATTTTCTGTTTGTTGAATTCTTAATTTTTCAATCTAGTTTATTACTTTTCCAAAATTCTAAACTGGGAAGCTGCAGTTGTAAAGTATCTCAGATTATTCATAAAGTATATTTTTAAATTTATTTTCAATTTTTGTATTTCGGACTTTTAATAAGTTTCTGATTTGTAGTTCAAATTCATATTCATAAAAGATCTTATATATAATGTTATTTCCATTAGTTTCTTTCTGAATTTCAATCAAGTTTTACTTATGTTCTAAGGCTTTGATCTCTAGTTTGGATTTAAATTTAAGAAGTTTTATTTCAGGTTTTTAATATATTAGTTTTTAATTTTTGTCTTTCTATATTAGCACTAAGTTTTCTCTTTTTTGCAATATTTGTATCTAGTATTATTTAGTATATCAAAGGCAAATATAGTATTTCTCTATTTTTATTATTTTGTTTTTTTTTGGATGTTACTGTATTACCATAAAGTTTCTTAATTATTCCAATATGTTGAGCTACTTAACAAACATTTATCTAATCTGTATATTTGATGATTAAAAGTATGCCATATATATACTCTATATATATACATACATATTCCAGATCTGAGTCTCCATATAATTAACGTAATGTAAAGCAATGTAAATTTCTATGTCTTTATTTCTCCTGCCTGGCAGTCATAGCACACAGCTATATCTATCAACACATTATATATAATCATTTGACAAATCAGTTAAGAGCAAATTAAACAATTACCAGGCCATATTAATTGGCCTAACACATTGCCTAAGTGGAACCAATCGATCTGCTCTAAAATGCAATGTGAAGGATAACTTTCTTAGCTGCTTTAATAATAGATACCATTTAATTTGTAGACTAAAGCTTTAGACATATACATATACGTATGTGTATGTGTATGTGTGTGAGAAGTACATAGTTTGGACTTGGATGTCCTTGAGGCTAGCGCAAATTGCATTTAGCTTAGCAAACACATATTTAAGTAATTGCCGACAAATTTTGATTGCGTCTTAAATAATCGATGAAGCAACCAAATCGATATAATTGACTATAACCCAAATAGATATAAATATATATATATATATATATAT
Source organism: Drosophila pseudotalamancana (assembly GCA_037075185.1). Classification (NCBI taxonomy): domain Eukaryota; kingdom Metazoa; phylum Arthropoda; class Insecta; order Diptera; family Drosophilidae; genus Drosophila; species Drosophila pseudotalamancana. The sequence continues at coordinate 23,706 of JBAMCK010000701.1, read as the reverse complement.
ATATATATATATATATATAAATAAAATTGGATGGGAACTAAACCAACTGTTGTTGCTGTTGATTCCAGGACGAAAAGGACTTATCATCCGCCGATGCCGAGGGTGTCTGGAGTCCGGACATTGAGCAAAGCTTTCAAGAGGCCCTCTCAATATATCCACCATGTGGACGCAGAAAGATAATATTATCCGATGAGGGTAAAATGTATGGTAAGCGATGCCTTTTCATTTCAATTGTGACTAACGGTAAACCTATATATATTTATACATATATATCTAAATATATAGCTCTCTCTCTCTCTCTCTCTCTTTTTGTATATATAAATAAATAGTAAATAGATACTTGAGCGTTCTACTTTGCTTCACTATGAATTTAACAACAAAGTTTTACTCTACTACTCTTATCTCTTCCCTTCTCTGTCCCTCTCTCCCTCTCTCTTTCTGTGTGTGTGTGAGCCCATCGGTTGGGTGGGTAAAAACAGAACAGAAACAGGAATTTTGCGGTTGCCGCTTTTTAGCTTCTTTTGTTGTGTTTGTTTTCTAATACCCTGTAAAATAAAGAATAAGGAAATTGCTCAATTCCAGAAATATCTATGAAAAAATGTACATCTTAAATATATTTCGAGTGCAAACATTTTATTAATATATAATAAAATTCATGTTTCGATCAGAAATTTCTTTTTTCAATTTTAATATTGCAATTGCAGAAATTAAATTTTCAAACACAAGAAATTCTCTTCCAATTCTTTTACAACCGATAATTGTTTAAGCGCTATGTGCTGGAATACCCCTAATAAATAAATTAAAGTCAATTTATTGATAAATTTCTTAAGACAATTTCCTTGAACTTAAAATGCATAAATTAAAAATTGAAATTTGTACAGAGTATCGTGCAGTCGTGTGCAAATTCCTACTTGGTATTTTTTTTTTGGCTTTTTTTATTTTTCTTTTTTGGCGTATGTTTGCGGCGGCCCGTGTAAAGAAAACATAAATTCCGTACTTTGAACCTTGAGCTGAAAGTTGTGTCAAAGCGCTTTGTGTGTCCAGGTTGCAAGCAGTGGGTGGTTGGGTGGTTGGGTGGTTGGGGTGGTGCTCTATAGTGCTTGGGCTGGTGTGCGGAGAGGGGAGGAAGGGGAGAATTGGTAGTGGAAGTGGGGATTGGGGTATGGGGAATGGCAACAGGCGATGGCAGCGGCGTTCAAACTTTGACACCGTGTGCCGAGGCTAAATGTGCTGACAACTAAAATGTGTGCCTGTGTATGTATGTGTGTGCCTGTGTGTGTGTATGTGTGTGTGTGTGTGTGGTAGTGTTTGTGTTTGTGTTTTGTGTTTGGGTGTGTGTGTGTGTGTGTGTGTGTGTGTCGAGGGTGGAGCGAACGGGTGTTGCAGTATTTACAATGAAAGCTAAAAGGACATGCGACGCCGGCGGCGCGTTGTCTTCGTCTGCCGCTTCCACTTTTGGCCGCACCCAAATGGCGGCTCAATGGAATTACGACAGCAAATTGTGAGAATGCTGCGCACCTCTTTCCATTGAACTTTGACCCCCCCCACCAACACCCCAACAGACAGAGCGAGAGCGAGAAAGAGAGAGTGAGAAAGGGAGATTTGCACGGCCTGGCAATGTTTTTGTTGCTGCTGCCATTCGCATCCTCTGACTGTGTATGTGTGAGTATGTGTGATTGTGTGTGTGTGTGTATGATTGTGTGTGTGTGTGTGTGTGTTTTATTTGAGACGTCTACACGCATAAACAACAAGTTTTGTAATTTATGTCCCAGTGGATATTGTTTTCATTTTATGCTCCAACTCGCAATGCCCTTTCGTCCTTTTCGGCTGCATGCTTGTTGCACACACACACACACACACACACACACACACACATACATACATACATACATATACACTCTGTTTTTCGGCTACTGCTCAAGTCCAAGTCCGTAGCCGTAGCCGTATCCGTATTCGTGTCCATGTCCGTGTCCATTGCTGGAATTGTTTTTGTATTTGAGAAAGTAATTAATTTGCACTTTTCACTATGGCTTACCTGGTCTTCAGCAGGTGCTGACACCTTCATTGCACGGCACCGCCATGCCACACGGCCCTTGCCCCATGCCTCATGCCCCATGCCCCATGCCCCAAAACGTGCCCAAGTGATTTGTTGTTTTGTTGTACCGATTCAATCTGTAAGATATATAGGCATCACTTTTTGTTTGCAGCACTTTTTTAGTTTATTAATCGAAACGGAAATAACATTCAAGTAGAAGTTTATAATATATCTAGCTATACTATTCAATCAAAACTTACGATTGTTAACCTCTACTATATGATATAGTTAAATTATTTTACTTAAACTTAATTCGTAATTCATATATAAATATTTGCCATAAGTTAAAATCTCTTTAGATTGTTAAGCCGAACAGTTAGGATACTTGGAGCTATATATGGGGGTTACATATAGAAGGTTATTAAATAGGCATTACTTTGCTATAAATGCACGTTTGCATGTATGTATATGTGTGTGCAGTAGCAGCATAAATTTCGCTGTCAATTAAAATAAAATGCATTTGTAGCTGCTGCTCTTCTCTGCAATTCTCATGCATGCAAATAAGCTTTGACGGCTTTCATGTCTATTAAGCAACTGCTTACAAAGAGATTGTGAAAGCAAACAGTTAGGATTTTCATTATATCAAGGTATTATATATAAAAGATTATGGAAGAAGTTAAGGAGCTTAACTGTGCAATAAAAGCACATACATATGTGTATATGTGTGTATGTATGTGTATATATGTACGTGTATGTGTATGTGTGTGTAGGTGTATGTGTATGTGTGTATATAAGCGCAGAAGCAGCATCACTTTCGCTGTCAATTAAAAGGCAACGCATTTAAAGCTGCTGCCCTTCTTCTCGATTCTCATGCCGGCAAATAAGCTGTAACGGCTTCCATGTCAATCAGGCAATTCGTATTGGCATCTTAAGCCGTTATATGCATGTATTTGGAGAATTGCCTAAATCGAGTTTAGATAGAACTCCTTGTACAAATGGCAAACAGTTAGGCAATTAGTTACCATTTGTACGTATTAACCGCTATAAATGCAATCGATATGTATTTAAACTCCACTCTTTCTCGCTCACTCTCTCACTCTCTCGCTCTCCCTGCGGCTGTCTCCCACTCTCTTAACCAGATTGCTAAATGTTGGAAAAACATTGTGACAAGAGGCGGCTAAAGTTTTATTTATTGCCAACACGTGGCTTCTGCAGCCACTCTCAAAATTCCTCGATGTCCGCCAGCTGCACGAGTTTCTGCTGCAATGCAAAAGCCGGCTACCAAGCTACCAAGCTACCAGCTCTGGCTAAGCGAATAAACGAGAAAAACGCGTTGTTTTTCTTGTTGTTGGAAAATTGGAAAAATGCTTTTGGCTGCGGGCTAAACACGAGACAACAAAGCTTAAGCGGCTGAAAGCGAGAGAGGGCAGGGGGTTGCAGCTGCTGGCTGTGGAGTTTGTGCATGTGTGTGTGTGTGTGTGTGTGAGGGTGTGTGTGTAGTCTCTGCTTTGGCAGTGTGAAAATATAACCATTGTTTGGCTGTTAATTTTCAAAATATTTACATAGTCACTGAGCATGCAACACCCACACACACACGCACACACACACACACAGACAGCAGCACCCATCGTGCTGATTATGACACATGACAATCGGATGGACAGCTGCATGGAGCTCGGAGTTAAGAGCTGAGAGCTGAAAGCTGAGAGGTTGAAGCTTGGAGCCTGGTTTTAGGCGCTGATGCCGCCTCCTGTGAAATTTGTGGCCTACAACTTTTTTGCCTGCAGCCGCTGCCACAAAAATGCGGCGACTTAGTCGGCTTAACACACACACACACACACACACACACACACAATTTATGCATGTGTGTGTGTGTATGTGTGTGAATTTTCGCACTGTGGCAACTGCCGCCCATTTAGCCATGCAATGGTTGCCAAATTGCCTGCGCAGGATTCAATATATATCCCCAACACCCACACACACACACATGCTTTAATCAACATGCATGCATCAAGTGCTGCAGTGTTGCATAACGTGCCACAAGGCTCGCTTCTAATGCACTCCAATGAGCAAAACAATTTACAATTTAACAAATCGAAGCAATTGAAATTTGCCAATTATTAATTTCTCAAATTCTATATTCAGAATTTGCTTAATTTGAGCAATACATATGTATGCATGTATGTATATATGTATGTGTTGAAACTAGTTTCAAGCAGTTGTATTCATTTGCCGATATATTTATGTTCATTTATACATATGTATATGTGTATGTGTGTATGTATCTATGTTTTATAATATGAAAAGCAGCGCCACTCCAATTGACTGATTAACCTTTGTCACTTTTAAATGTGTGTGTGTGTGTGTGTGTTAAATGTGACTTGCATTAATAAACGTTAAAGTTAGGGATGGGCACGTGACAGCACGACACGACACGCACAATGTGACCAAAGGCAGTTTAGGCCAAGATACTAACGAAATACTTTAAATTTTTGTACAAAATTATGATGAAAATAAAATAAAAAAAAAATAAATGCATATAGGAAATATTATAAGAAATACTCAAACATAATAAGCTAAATGATAATAATAAAATAATAATATAATAATAATAAAAATAATAATATAGTAATAATAAAAATAATAATAAAATTAATTTTTATAAAAAATATATTACTAAATATTAAATGAAATACAAACAGAAAAACGTTTTTAAGAAATACTCAAACAAAATCAATTAAATGATAGTAATAATAAAATTAATTTATTAATTTATATAGTAAAGATAATATAAAATATTAAATGAAAAACGAACTTTAAATCAAACATTTCGCATTTTTCCATAATTTATTTCATATCTTACTTGAAACAATTTTTGTGTGACTTGTTGAAATAAATAAATAATTTATATAGCAAATATTTCAACAAAAAACAAATATTTAATTTGAATGACACACGAACTTTAAATCAAACATTTCGCATTTGCCGATTGTCGTGTGTGTCTCACATCTTACACTGAGAGCAATTGTTGTGTGACTTTGTTCAATTAGCTGCACCTGTCGTCATCAACAATGAGCATCAATTAAATATTGTGAACTGCAATAAAGCCGGACTGGGGGTCAGCCTTTGGACATTATGAATTAAAATTTGTCGGAGATGGAGATAACAGCAATTCAATTGACAAACAGTTTGATGTGTGAATGATTGAAGCATTTTGATTGATTTAAATGTATTTAATTAATTGGGCAAACATACAGATAACCTCACATCTAACAAGATAATGAATGCATACTTTGAACTGCTGCAAGTGATTCGAAATTTGATGAAAACGTTTCCATCATTAGGAATCACTTTACGTAATTCAATTTGATTCGTCATGCAGGTGGAACAAAACGATAGGAACAAACGATACTCCATAATTAAAATAACCTACTACACACAAAAAAAAAAAAAGCAAAGTGAAGGAGAGTGAAAGAGATAGAGAGAGAGAGAGAGTGAGTGAGATAAGAGGGTGGGAAGGAGAGACAAAGTTTTGCTATAAATTCCATTTGAATTCCGCTCTTCCTTTTTTTGGGCCATGGCCCATCGATTTGCAAAGATTTAAAGCGTAAAGAAATTGAAATGCTTCGCTCTTCCTATTCATATTAAGTATATGCATATTGTTTGCGCCTCTAAGTGTGTGTGTATGTGTGTGTGTGTGTGTGTGTGTTGGAGTGGGTGACTGTATGTGTGTGTTTGTGTGTGTGGGGTTGAGGACACGGGACGTTACTTGGCATCTATTCTCTGTTAGGGTTGCATAATGAATCACTGGAACCAGTTTTGTGAACTATGTTTATGAACCAAGTGGTTCGCGAGTGAACACAATTATTAAACACATGAAATTATGTTAAAATGAAAATATGTACATATATGTTATGTCTTTTGAACTGGTTCATTTGTGTGAGCACTCACTGGTTCACGAAACTATGTAATTGTCATACAGATACTGAAATATTTTTGAAATAGCTTTAGTTTTGCGTTTTGAACTGGTTCATATGTTCATATACAAATATATGGGTATTACGATATGTGCAGTCTGAGAACTAGTGGTTCACCAATGAACATATGGGGCATAAGCATTCGTTACGTCTGGTTGACATAAGCATTATTATATGTGCAGTCTGCAAGTCTAAAAGTCTCAATGTGCACATTTCGAACCAGTTTTAGGAATCAGTCATGTGAACTATGCATCAAATTATTGATGTGCTGAAGCAAAAATTGATTCACAAATTCGTTTGAATAAACTGCCACTGACTTTGCATATGAGTGTGTGTGTATGTGTGTGTGTGTGTGTGTGTGTGTGTGTGGGTGTGTGTATGTGTGTGTGTGTGTGTGTGTGTGTGTGTGTGGGTGTGTGTGTATCACACTGGTTCCGCTCCACGCAGCTTCATTGAACTGCTCCCTGGCTGAGCTGGCCTCAAAGGAGTTCACAGAGCATTCGATGGTGGTGAGTTGCTAAGGTGGCTGTGTGTGTGTGTGTGTGTGTGTGTGTGTGTGAGTATCTCTGTGTGTGAGTATCTCTGTGTGTGAGTATCTCTATGTGTGTATGTCTCTGTGTGCTTGAGCGCTTGTGTCTGTGTCCTGCTGCTTGCGCTAGTAATTCTTAACCGTACCCACAGCGCTACGAAGCGAAGCACACCACCAGCTGAAGCAGCAGCAGCGACAGCAGCGGCAGCGGCAGCAGTGGCAGCGGCAGCAGAAGAGGCGGCAGCAGCCCGGACTTTGTGCGCCGGATCCGGCAATATGCGTGTGCGACGGGGTTTGAGTCGCTGAAAATAATTTTATTCGGTTAGAACTGAAACTATGCCAAGAATGTAATTAGTGAACGCATAAGCGTGTGTACAATAAAAGCTGGATCGCTGCCGGGCAGGGGGGGTGGAGGCGGAATGGTCGGATGATGGGGTAGAAGAAGAATGGTGAGTGGTGGTGGTGCTGGTGGTGGTGGGGGGAGCAGAAAGCAGAAAGCAGGGAAGCAAGCAAGCAAGCAAACTCTCTCGCCTTAACGGCTGCCAGCCAAAGTCAAATGTTAAAGGATGACCCACCCATCCACCCAGCCACCCACTCGCCGTGCTCAGCAGGGGGTGCGGGGGCGGTGCGACACTGACGTCAGTCGTGGCCACACATAAAGCCAGCCAAGCACGTGAAAATGTCGTTGGGCTCTTTTGGCTTTCAATGAACATTTTGTGCGGCAACTGAAGAGCAAAAGCGAAGCATTTGATTCATCCCGCTGGGGCTGCTGCCCCCTTCTATCCCCACCCCACACCCCATCCCCTTTGTCATTAAAGCGCTTTAATCATCCTTCAAATTCTGCATATTTGTCACAATAATTTGTTTGGCTTTAAGCAAATTATTTCTTTGTTTTCTTTTTTTTTTTTTGTTTTTCATAATTTGGCTTGTTTGATCCTTGAAAAAAACTGAAAGTGGAATTTAGAAAATTTTCTGCATATGTTTGGGCTTTTATTTAAATTACGTTGCCGAGTTTTTTAATATTATGCATATTTAACACATTCAGCAAGAATTTTTAATAAAAAAAAAATATTTTTGATTTAATTATTTGTGTCCTACATTTAGTATTATTTACTTTTTAGAATTGTGTTCCAAATAAAAAGAATTAAAAATATTTATTAAAAGGAGATTTCGGGAGGTAAAGCTAAATCCATTATTCGTTTTTAATTACGTTGGCTTGTTTTTTAATATTATAAATTTGTAACACGTTTAGAAGAAAATTTACTGTAGGAAAAATAAATTTAAAATAATTTGTCATATCTGGTATTATTTAAAATAATTCGTAAATTAGGAAAAAATTAAAAAAAAAAAAAAAACAAAAATATATTTTTGTAGAATTGTTTTTCAAATAAGCAAGCTTTAAAAAAATGTTCTATGAAATTTGGGCATAAAAAAAACTATGTCTAAATAGTTTTACATTGCCCTGGAAGGTTTTTAATACTATAATTATCAATACATTTATAAAGAATTTGTATTAAAATTGTATTCCATGCAACTATTTTGAAAACTGAATGCCTCAATGGTTAAACAAGCGCCAGAAATGTACCGTTACATATTACAGATCTATAAATATATATCATATATCATATATCTATCTTCGAATTATGTAAAAATTAGAATTTTTACGAGCTTGTGTAAGAATTAAAATATCTTTAGTTTAAGCATTGCTAATTGAATTGTTTCGCAATGGTAAATTGTTTTATAGCATATAATAATAACTGTATTGTTTTTTGTTTTATTTATTTTTTTTTTTGATATATTTCTGTATTACAGGGCGCAACGAGCTAATCGCGCGTTACATTAAATTGCGCACGGGCAAGACGAGAACCCGTAAACAAGTCAGCTCCCATATCCAAGTGCTCGCCAGACGGAAACTCCGTGAAATTCAAGCCAAAATCAAAGTCGTAAGTGTGCTAAATATATAACCGAACACATGCATATGTACCTATCTACATACATATGTATATGCATGTATGTATGATCAGCAAGAAAATTGAAAGGTGCAACAAATGTTTTACGCCGTGGTTCCAGTACATAGAAAAAAAAAACAAAAAATATAGAAAAAAAAATAATAATAAATTGCCATTCGTTTATTGTCCACATGCTTTGCATAAGTGCATATTGTTTAAATAAGTACAGTTAATCGATTATTACTTTTATATAACTTCAACGATTCGATGAGCATTAAAAGCAAGGAAGAGTTTCTCAGTTGCAAGTAGAGCGCCATGCAAACAGAATCAGATATATATATATATATATATATAAATACATATATATGTATATGTTACAAATTGATCAGTTCATATATCAGACACACACACACATTAGAGTGTGTGTGTGTGTGTATTGGTGTAAAAAGCAAGAGAGTTTGTGGCATTCATGTTATCCATATGTGAGTTTTCCCTTTTAGCTGTGCGACGTGCGCGGCTCCTATTTTATAATTGATTACGCTTGAGTGTGTTGTCCCATCCACACACGTACACACACACACACACACACACATATATATATATATATATATATATATACACCCACAGACACGCACACACACGAGACCAAAATGAAACTCTGTTTTCCAGGAACCAAACGGTGTCTCCTTGCACATACTCAATGAGAAAGAGCAAACCCTCCAGGCCATGAGCTCAATGACCAGTTCACAAATTGTCTCCGCACAGGCGGCCAATAATCTAGCACTGGCCGCCTCCGCGCTGACGGCGGGCGTGCACCATTCGAAGCATCTGCCGCAGCCCGCTCACCATCAGCACCCCCACTCCCACCCCCATCCCCACGCCCACGCCCATGCCCACGCCCACGCACACGCCCATTCACATCCCCATACACACCCACATCCGCATCCGCATCCGCATCCACATGCGTTGCACCATCATCACCATCATCATCCGCACCATCATCACCATCAGGTGGGCGTGGCTGCCGCCGCGGCCGCCGCAGCAGCTGCAGCGGCTGCTGCTGCCGCTGCCGCCGCTGTGGCACAGTCTCCGGTTGCAACTGGTGCTGGTGCTGGTGCTGGTGCTGTTGCTGGTGCAACATCGAACAACAGCGTTGCAGTGCTGCCGCTGCCGCTGCCGCCGCCGCCACCGCCGCCGCCGTCCACGTCGTCGTCGTCGTCGCCGCCGCGGCACCACCAACACCACCACCTCCACGCCCACCATTCCCATCACAATATGCCGCACCACACGCATGCCACACACATGCATCCGCATCATCACCACCATGCGGCGGCCGTTGCAGCAGTTTACCACCTACAACAACAACAACAACAACAACAACAACAGCAGCAGCAACCAAGTGGGGCAACAACAGGTGCAGCAGTGTCCCCATCTGTGGCCGATGCTCAGGTGCTGGCACAACAACAACAACAACAGCAGCAGCAACAACAACAACAACAACAACAGCCGCCGGCTGCGCCATTGCACCATCCGCCGTTGTATCCGGGCGTAAGCAATTGATTCAAGTTACCCAAGCTAAGCATACCGAAACACTCGCCACTCGCCACTTGCCACTCGCCACTTGCCACTTGCCACTTCACATCGGTGTACAATCCTACAACAAGAACAACAACAACAACAACAATCACAGCCACTAACTGCCACACAGCACAGCTCTCAAGACTCCCCAATGCAAAGTCGAATGCACCGCACATCCACACACCGATAACTCAGAGACCCACCCACACACACACAGCCACACACACACACACACTGACACACTCATTAGTAATAACAACAACAACTCATTAGCTGATCGAATTGCAATACCTTAGTTTGGCTCTCTAATTGCGATCGGTTGGCCCGATCCTCTGTTTTGTGTATTCGTGTAAGCTCCTCACTGTTTGTGTCTCGCTCTCGTTCGCTCTCTCTCCCTCTCTCTCTCTCTGTCTCTCTGTCTCTCTCTTTTGCCATCTTTCATGTTGTTTTGCTTAACTTCGCTTTGATGCGAGTTAACTGCGTAATTCGACTTCAGCTATCTCCCTCTCTCTCTCTCTTTCTCTCTGGTTTTCTCTCTTACACACACACACACACATACACTTAAACACTCGATCGTAGCTTTATGTTCGTTTGCTTTACTCAACACTCATCCTGCGTTCTCTAACGTTCATATAATGTGGCCATATTTGTCTCAACTGTTACTCACCACACTTGTTACTCACCACACTCGTTGCTCACCACCCACCTTACTTACTCGTTACTCGTTACTCGATACTCGTCAATCGTTAACCGTTATTCGTGTGTTTCTTTAGGCCCAAAATCCACCTGCTGAACGCTCCGCTTGCTCATTGAAATCGACTCCTTGCTTTTTTTACATGCCAACAACAACAACAACAACTATATATATATATATATATATATATATATATGCATAGATATGTGTATATGTTTATATGTGTATATATTTATATATATATAACTGTAATCAGTATCTATTTAATTTTTGTTCTAATTTAACAAAATAATTCTCGTTAGTCGTTTGTAATACAAGTAATTAGTATTTAAATGTGCTAGTATTTGTACTTTGTTTGGTAAGCTCGCCGAATCAATCAATCAATCAATCAAATAATCAATCAGTCTATCAGTCAATCAATCAATCGCTCTCAATCATTTATGCGTAATCTCTCATCAGCTGTGTAACCATATTAAAATTCAAATAAAACGTGCTTAGCTTAGTGTTGTAAAACGTTTATTTTTAACACTTTTTTTCTCTTTCTCTCCCTCGCTCTCTCTCTCTCTCTCTCTTTCTCTCTGGCTCACTCTCAATTTCTGTCACGCTCTCCGTCTCGCTCTGTTTAGCAATTTTGGCAACCCGGCCTGCAGCCGAGCACATCGCAAGAGTAAGTTGAAAAATCGTCGAGAATTAATCTAGAAAAAAACATAACGCATTTGCATTGACCAATAGTTTTTATGATTACAGCATCAAGCCGTTCGCCCAGCCGCCGTATACGCCCGGCAAGCCATCGACGGCCGTATCCGGCGAAATCGAGGCTGGTATTCCGCCCGCACAATTGCCATGGGAGGGACGAGCGATTGCCACACAGAAATTCCGCTTGCTCGAGTTTACGGCCTTCATGGAAATCCAAAGAGACGAGATCGTAAGTTCCCCAAACCCAATCACATATACATATATATATATATATGTATATCTAATTACTCTCTATTCTGTACCGTACAGTATCACCGACATCTATTCGTGCAGCTGGGCGGTAAGCCCTCCTTCTCCGATCCGCTACTCGAGGTAAGTTTTTACCAAATAAACATGAGGTATACCGATATTAATTGCATATATTTATTTCAGACTGTTGACATCCGACAAATATCTGACAAATTTCCGGAAAAATCCGGCGGTCTCAAAGAGCTTTACGAGCAGGGTCCGCAGAATGCGTTCTACCTGGTTAAATGTTGGGCGGATCTCAACACGGACGTAACGACGGGCAGCGAAACGGGTGACTTCTATGGCGTGACAAGCCAGTAAGTAAATCCCTCATTCATCCAAATTATCCATCTCTTTTGATACCCCGAATCCATTGCATATGGATAAACAGGGTATATTGTTGTCGTGCAAATGTATGCAACAGGCAGAAGAAGGCATGGTATATATGTACATATATATGGATCAGTATGAACAGTCGAGTCGCATGTAAGAAAGCGAGCATCTCAGCATCCATAAGAGCTAGAGATGGGAAATTTTCCATCTAGGTTTTTCTATAGCACATGCAAATCGAGTTTGTTTCAGAAACTCGATAACTCGTTTCGTTTGCTTGTTATCGATAACACGTTTAAGCTTTCCGAGCATATCTCAAACATCTTAAGAGCTAGAGTCAGTAAATTTTGTAGATATATATATATATATATATATTACATTTTCGTTACTTCCAATTTTGGATAACTTCCAATATAAGAACTTATTTTTAAAGATCTGCAACACTCTCACATATCCCCTCTCTCCCTCTCTCTCTTTTCCTCATTTACTCAGATATGAAAGCAATGAGAACATTGAGCTCGTCTGCTCGACGATCGTCTGCTCCTTTGGCAAACAGGTTGTGGAGAAGGTGGAGCACGAGTATTCGCGCCTGGAGAACAATCGCTACGTTTACCGCATTCAGCGCTCGCCGATGTGCGAGTATATGATCAATTTCATACAGAAGCTGAAGAACTTACCTGAACGCTATATGATGAACAGTGTGCTCGAGAACTTTACAATATTGCAAGTGAGTCCCTCTCTCTCTCTCTCTCTCTCTCTCTCTCTCACACACACACACACTAACTCTATGGCTGTCTCTCCCTGTTTGTGTAGGTAATGCGAGCGCAGGAAACGAAAGAGACACTGCTATGCATAGCGTATGTATTCGAGGTGGCGGCGCAGAATAGCGGTACCACGCACCACATCTATCGCCTTATAAAGGAATAGCATGAGCTGCATGAAGCAGCGCCCAATCTGTCCGCGTTACCCACCAATGCACAAATCAGCGAATACAGCAGCAGCAGCAACAATACGAGTAGAAACCACAACAGCACAAGTAACAACAACAACACCAACACCAACAACAACAATAACAGCAGCAACAACAGCAGCAACAATATCATCATCAGCAGCAGCAGCAACAGTAACAACGGCAACACAACCACCAGCAACAACAGCAATAATAATAACAATAACAATAATAGTAGTGTCAACAAAAGCAATAGCAACAACAACAGCAACGCCACCAACAACAACAGCCACAACAACAACTCAAGCAGCAACAGCAATGTTGCTGGCACAGAGGAAACCTGCAGCTTGGCAGCACTGCAAGGCGGACAGGAAACGGTTTCAGCCGCCATCAAGCAATCACCAACATCGCCGCAGCAGCAGCAGCAGCAACAACAGCAGCAACTGGGTGGCATCTCCGCGCTGCAGGTGGATGAGGTGTTGTATGCGCAGGTGCTGCCGGAGAACAGCTACCAGCTGCTACAACAACAGCAACAGCAACAGCAACAACAGCAGCAGCAGCAACAACAGCAGCAGCAGCAGCAGCAGCATCAGCAATTGCAGCAGCAGTTACGACAAAACACACACATGTTGCTGCAGCAACAGCAACAGCAGCAACAACAACAACAACTTGTAAATTACCAGGACCGTCCACCGCCGCCGCCCTACAGCGCCTGTGCATCCAACAGCAACAGCAGCAAGCAGGAACAGCAGCAACAGCAGCAGCAACAACAACAGCAGCAACAACAATTCGATGTGGAGCAGCAGCAACAGCAACATTTAACCACCTATGAGCAGTTCCTGAAGCTGTCCGCCCAGGAGTACACGCAACTGAACGCCGCCGCCGAGAGCGCGGCCCTCAATCTGAGCAACATGGGCGTCAGCAAAGCTGGCGAGGATGAGCCCAACGTTGAGGATTCGCATGAGTTGCGCATTTTGCGGCAGGTCAATGTCAATGTCAATGTCAATGACAACGTGCCCGATCCCGATTGTGAGCAGTAGTTGAAGCTGTGCCATGCTCCCAACTCAGCCATATATATATATATATATATATATATATTCTTTGTCTATATATGCGTATATGTATATATATATATATATTCACACGCACAACGCATCGGAATTTCGTCTTGTAAAATATTTATTTATGTTTAACAAATTAAGCATTTTTTTTTCTCTGTTTGATAATTTTGAAACACATCCAAAATCCTGTCTGTTTGCTGTGGATTGTGGGCTGTGGATTGTGGGTTGTGTGTGTGTCTGTTGTAACTGTCAGCGTAGTAATTTTTTTTTTTTAATATATACATCTTTACATACATTAAAAAAAATACATTTAAATGATCTCAAAGTTACTTAAAACATATTTTTTGTGTGTAATTTGTATGTTTATCTTCTTCTCCCTTTTACTTATCTTCTTTTTTTTTTTTTACTTATTTTTTGTTTTATTTGAAACACAAATACAAATAGAAATACAAATACAAATACAAATACAAAGCGAAGCAGTTGTCGTGCGCTGATTTTTCAAATGAAGATTGAAATAAAATGTTTATCAAAAATGATTTTGTTGACAACAACAGCAACAATAAAATTACACCACAAGCACATATATATATGTATATATATATATATATATATATATATATATCTTGTGTTCTACAATTTTATTCTATATACACATACACATACATATATATATATAACTAATTTTTTTTTTGTGTGTTTATAGCTTTTAGAGTTATGGAGAGCATAATGTATAGTAATATAAAAGTAGTTATTTTTAATGATATATGATATATGTAAATCGGAGCAGTTTTCGATCAGTTGGTAGGTTGTTAGGATTATATAAGCTGAGCTGAGAGAGTGCGTTGGTTAGAGAAGAGTTGCTTTTAAGGAGGATCAAACAAAAACAAAAACAAATCACACACACACACACACAAAAGTAAAAGAAAAATGATGCACAAGAAGAGAAAATTTTCGAAATACTATTAAGTTGCGTGTGTGTGTGTGTGTGTAAAACCACGATGTTATTTCTCTATATACTTATGTAACTATAGTGTAAACGTATATGTGTAAAACAATTCATTTAAGCATGAATCGAACGATCCACCGTTATTAAAATGATTAACTAATGATTTAAATATGCAAAACTATTTGAAAAGCAAAAGCAAAAACAAAAAACAAAAACAAATACAAATACAAGAACAAATTCAAATGTGAGCAAACGAAACTTGGCTTCAAATGCACTCCAAGCAGCTCCACCAAGTGGCGATTCATCCAAAACTTTCGACCTGCATGGATCTGTGTTCAAGTGTCTTTATAAGAAGCGTCCTCCAATGCCATATTAAAACGCTTCCCCATAAACGAAAGCAAAAGAAAACAAAATCAAATAAACACACTTGAACAAATTTTGTCTATATAGAAACTCGGATTTGTTGGATCGCTGCGGATTGGGCGTGCATTAAGTGAATGACACCGATTAACTACAAAGAAATACAACACAAAAAAAAAAAAAAAAAAAGAAGCAGAAAAAAAAAACAAAAAGCAAAAAAAAACTAATTTAAAATAAAAGAAATTGTATTGTAAATGTAAAATAGTATCGTTTTTCGTATGTATGTATATGTAGCTAAACGTAAGTCTAAACTATAACTATAACTATAACTATAACTATAACTATAACTATAACTATATAACTATATAAAGGTATAGAAAGTATAATACATATTTATAAATGTAAAGTATTTCGTTGTTGTACGATTAAAACAAATACGCATTTTTTTTTGTTAGCTATAGAACTAAATTTCAACTGGCATTGAAAAATGAAAACGAATGCTAAAACAAAAAGAAAATCTAAATAAGGGAAATTTGTAAATTTTAGTGACAAGAATGAAGGCAAAAAACAATAATGAGAATAACAAATACAATAGTAAGAGATATTATTGAAGAATTTTGGTTAAAAAACAAACAAAAACATTAGTATAAAATAAACACATACAAACACACACACACACACACACACACACACACACACATGTACACACACTCACACACATAGACACGCACACACACAGATACACAGAAACCAACTTGCAAAGGGGTAAAAAGTAACAACAATAATAAATCTTAAAGTAAAAAATCGAGATGCAAAACTATTTTACAAATTTTTAATCGTGAAACAAACAATTACAATTAAATATTACAAAATAGCGATTTATGAAAACCCAAACCCAACAAAAAGAAAACAAAAACAAAAACAAAAACAATGAAGGAAAATATGAAAAACCAGAACATAAACAGAAAATTCAAAATGGTTTAAACCTAAGTTTAAATACAGAGAAAAAGAGACACATAAACTAAACGAAACAAAACAAAGCAGAAAAACAAAAATGAAACATGAAATGAAATGAAATGAAAATGAAATAAAATAGTGCCTAACAGAAGCAAAGTATTAAAAGCCGTCAAGTGGCATGCAGCTTATTAACTTGGCTTAATCGTCATGCCAACTTATTTCAATCATGCGTAACTGTACCATTTTTTTTTTTTTTTTTCAATTTTTTGTTAAACACCATCCACTCCTTCTCCTCTACCCCCCTCCACCAAGCCCAAATTCGAACGGTTTGCATATAGAATACAGTTATGTCACTATTTAATTATCGAATGTGGTTTTAATTTATCGTCGTCGTCGTCGTCGTTGTCGAAGCTCGATTTTGTTTTCGTTTTCGTTTTTGTTTCAATCTGATTTTGATGCAAAAATCTCACATTTTACACATAAGAATCTGAATTACGATATTTACAAAATGGAAAAAGAAAAAACCAACAAAAAAAAAATAAATAAAAAAAATATGAAAAAAAAAATAAAACAATCCGTTCAGTATAAATAGCTAACACTCAAGTTAGAAACCACCTTAAGATCTTAGTTTACTTTACACACCTATATATATATAAATATATATATATATATACATTATTATTATTACTATATATACATATATATAGTTTTGTATATTGCCGCCCCAACCACTCGACCTGTCCCGTTAGCTGCCCTTAACGTAACAATTTAAACCACAAAGCAATCGGAGAGCTACTTAGTTTTAAACTGTTTTTCAAATGAAATGTTTCGTACAACTCGAGCCACACACATACACACACACACATGTAATTCGCAACTGGTTTTAACCATTCAATTGGCATATTATGGACAAATCTGATTTGCACAACAGTTAGGCCGACATATCATGTACATTTTATCTAAACAATAATTCAGATAATTAGAAAAAAAAAAAAAATGTTTCATTCGACGAACTGGCAAATTTTGTATAATTTTTATTTTATTTTATTTTATTTTTATTTTTTTGTTGTTTGGCTCAACTTTATTTTCAATCATATGCAATAACAATTTGTTGTAAGCGATCTATTTATATATAGAGTTACTAAATATAATTATGTGCAAAAGCAGGAAATGTGTAATGATTTAATGGTCAACCTATCCAGCAACCGAATCCCTGTAAGTCCCTCATCCCCCACCCCACCTCCCCACTACTCCATGATAAGATTTTAAGTTATGTTTGGGTTTTGCTAAATAGAAAATTTAATTATGTTTATTTTTTATTATTATTATTATTTTTTTTTTTGTGTATTTTAATAAGCAAGATTGAGATCATCAGCAACCATCATCATCAGTAAAAATAATAGTGCTTAAATCAATTATTAATAAATTTATAAATAGATATACAGATAACTGAAAACTGAAAACAATAACAAAGCAAGGATGAACAGTGAAAAATGCAAAACAATAAAATTGCAATTATATTTATATAAATAATTGCAATTGAAGATTTAAGCTATATATACGTATATATATATATATATATGTATATATATATATATATATATATATGTATATATATATATATATATATATGTATATGTGTATGTATATGTATTTTGTTTTATATTTGTCGTTCAACAAAATGCAAGGAATCGAACGAGTGCAAGTAAGGGAGAAAGAAACATGTGAAATTTACGTAAGGAAAAAATGTGTCATTTTAATTTTTACACTGAAATGCATTAATAAAAATTTTAATATATTAAAAAATCTCACATGATCGGAGTCTTTTATTCAACCTATCGTATGATCATATAATATACATACATCTATATACTATATACACTAACAATATAAGATGAACGACACCAAGTCGGGATCTTCGAATGGTACATATGTATGTGCATCCAGCAAAAATATTTGTAGCCCCATGCCAACGTTAGATGTTCCAGTTTCTGATGATATGCCAGTGCAATGGATTCGCGTATAGCACACAAAACAGATATCTCACAATTTGTATTGCCATTAACTATAGTTTTATTGTTACATACATATACATATATAAGACGCAACAGCTTGAAACTGCGTAAATATTTCATTAGGGCATTGGAAACATGCAATATATATATATATAAATCAAAATATCTACTGTTTTCTTGTTTTGTTGAAATATGTTTTTCGCTTGTATGCACTCGTACTCGTCAGATGATGAGTTGTCTTTTTGTTGTTGGTGTTTTAAACATTTTCAGTTTGTGGGATTTCATTTCTTTCCTTTTTGTTTTGTTTTTTTTTTTCCTTTTAAATGGATGTTGTTATATTTTAATGTAATTTATACAATTAAAGTTGGGTAAATGATTTTGTTTGTTTAACAATAGCGCATAAAGTACATGGAGAAAGGTTTGTTTGCGCAGCGGGAGTAGCAAGACATTGATTGAAGATGTTTTCATCTTTAGAATGTGGTCAAAGCTTCAGCTTTTGGGCGCAACAATCCTTTCAACGATGTTTCAACTTAAGCAAGCTATAACTTTAAAATGTACAATTTCAAAATAACAAAACAAGCAAAAAAAAAAAAAAAAAAATTAAAGAGAACAAGTAACGTAAAAATGAAGTTAAAATTTACAGACAGCGCGTCGCGAGACAAACTGCAGAAATTTTGCGTTTTGAAAGATGATCCCTCACTCATTTTTTTTTGTTTTAGGGGCTTTCGTCTTCCGTATACTCTTTAAATTAAAGTGTTCTCGCAAATTTAAATAGTTTTTTGTTGTTATTGTTGTTGATTTTGTTGCTTCTCCTATTGGTGTAGTGGGATTTTTTGTGTTAATTGAAGCGCTACCGTGCCCATAGATAGCTAGGCAAACAGCAGCCAACCGATGCAGAGAAAAGCGAGATACAGAAACAGTCTGGAAAGCGTCTGCTCATCGTCGTATTGTGTGGTGCCGCGATTGGCTGCTGGAAAACCAAAACAATATATTGATGAGTATGCGCGATTGGGCTTGGAATGCAACCGACTTACCTGCCGGACGTGGCTCGCCAAAGTTAAGCGATGATGTAAAGAACCCAAAAGGAAAAGCTCCGATGCCGAACGACACGTGGAAACTATCACCAAAACCGAAGCCTGGAAAGCCGGGTGCCGGCTCTGGCTCTGTACGCTGGCCGGCAGGACGTGGTGGCACCTTATTTCTGCGAACGTTTTCAATTAATAACTGTTTATGGTTATAACTGGTTAGCCAATTGGCTTAACGTACCGTGGATCTTCCTGACGTGTGCTGTTGCGACCGTATAGCGGTATTACTTTGTCCTTGTCGACGGCTGCCTTGCAAACTGGGCAGAGCTTACGATTGGGTCGTGTCAATAGCCATTGATGCAAGCAGGGCCAGCAGAACAGATGGCCACACATGCTGACCACCGCATCCTTGGCAGTATCCAAGCATATATTGCACTCGTACAGTGAATCCTCGGTTTGCTCCCTATCCTTGTCGGTGGAGCCGCTGGTTCCGTTATCATTACTTGGACCAGCTGTTGATGACGACGACGACGAGGACGACGATGATGTCGCCTCAGCCACGCCTGAATCATTCAGATCGGCAATGTTGCCACTGGCCAGGGCGCTGCCCGTGAATGAATACGATGTTGCACGATGACGCAGCTCAGATGTGGAGTCGGTTGTCTTCCTGGCCCAGCCAATGTTGTCAGTGTCCACACAGGTGGCTGAGTTGCTCTTGTTGTTGTTGTTAATGTTGCCGCCGTTGCCGTTGTCACTGCAGTCGCTATTTGATGATGTGGTGGGCAATTCTGGTGCCGTGGCCAACTGTTGCTTGCCAGCCAGAGACGCTGTTGCCGCTTCCATGTTGGACCTTCTGCACCCAACAACAAATGTGCCTCAAGCTTTTTTGGTCTCTACGGATATGCTGAGTTGCTTTGACGTCCTAACGCACACGCTGAAAGTGGCAGCAATAGCAAATGTATTTTAAACGCTTTAAAAAACAGAAACAAAGCGAGACAATTATAGATATTATAGATATATATAACAATTGGTGTGAACCCACAACTGCAGCTAATTGGAAATGCTTTCTACATGTGTGTGTGCATGTATGTATGTATGTATGTGTGACCTGCTAGGGTGTATGTATGTGTGTGTCTGTGAGTGAGTGTGTATGTGTGTGTGTGTTGAAAACATACAAATACTCAACTAACAATCAATAGTAGACACGTATCTCAATATATAAGCGGGTAATCCAAGAAGTGGCTCAGCTTAGATGTCGATTCGATGCTTTCGTATCTCCTAAGAATTCAAAAATACTGTTTAGAATTTATGCCAAAACTAACTTCAATTTCAAAGAAGAACTACATACGTCTGACGTATGTCACTATGCTAACTGGGCGGTTAACATATATGTATCTATATGTATATATATATATATATGTATGTATATGTAAACTGTTCAGTTGAAAGTTGAAAACTTGAACCTCAGACCAATGAACTTTGTAAACAAATTGCATTCAGATTGACAAGGACATTGACATACAGATAATGCATTTTACTACATAGATTTTACAGACATATATGTGCGTATATATGTATATACATATGTATATTTGTCGCACGCTCTCACATTTCATTGTAGCTACGCATGTTTATCGCAGCAGACGTAATCAGAGGTAATTGTGCGGTACTTAAGTTTAATTCGTATGTAAGCACACACATAGATACACACACACACACACACACACACACACGTGCGCATATATGTATGTGTGTAGCTCTTTCTTAGTAGAAACAATTGCATATAGCACACTCTTGTCTACATAATATCCGTACTATTCGGTATTGTAAACAAGTGCAAAGGTATGCAATTAAACTAGGAAATGTATTAAGGCCAGGCTCATAGGTTTTTATTTATTAAGATCGTACCGTTTACCCCTATTCCAAGTACATAGGCAGTATATAGTAAGTTTCCCTCCATAAGATCGTAATCTGTGTTTGTTTTGACTTCAAGTAAAATATATACATATGTAGGTGTAGGTATACGTATTTATATTTAAATTGAAGTATATTTAAGTACAGAGCTTTGGGTCCAAGGTTAACATTAAAACCATTTAAATTACATCGTTAATATTATTTACGTATCACGAACCGAGATCAAGTAAAAAACAAAACTTACGTACGTCACGTGATGTTTTTGAGATAATGACAACACTTGCCGCTAGAAGTTTCAATCGGTTCCAGATATCTGTTTAACGTACCAGGTAGAGTCCTAAGCCGTTTTGCCTCGCTAATGCTTTTCAAATTATGCATGCAAACATATATATATATATATATATATATCTATATATATATATATAAACATATGTATATATTTGGGAAGAGCCGCCAGGCCAGCTTTCAGCTTTGGCCTATGTGCGTACTTTGCAGCTGACGTGCGAACGTGAATACACACACACACACACATGCATGCATGTGTATATGCATACATATATAAAACGATACACGCATGTGTGTGAATATTTGTGTTGCATACAGTAGTATAGCGATACCCTATCAGGCGAACAGGCACACATCCATATGTAAATACCCATACACATGCATATCTGCACAATAAATACAAACACACACACACACACACACACACACGGACACAAAGCAAAATCCATGTATTCGCAACGACAGTGTTATTGTTTGATTGTTTTGGTCAAAAGACAACACAAATCGTTTTTGCAATATTTGGCACTCACATGAAATACAATTTTTTGAGTCACATGAGTTTTTGATTACGTTAAAAACTTTTTCAATAAACTGCCTAAGCTAAAATGTGTTTATTTTGATTTTCCTCAAGGCGAAACTGGTTGGGCCTGGCATACTACGAAAAAAACATATGTACATACACACACATAGATATACATACCTTCTGATAAAGTATCATATGTCCACGTAATTTGTTGTGATTCAAGCAAAATACGTTTATAGAACGGACACTATCACCATTAACTATATTTGACTAAATGTCATTACAATAAAACTTTATTGTTTGCTAAAAAAATAAGTATATTTCAAGTGGTCAGAACCACAGCGATGGCGATATGCCTTAAATTTGTTGAGCTGAAACAATCGACGTAGATAAGATGTTATCGCACTCCAGCACATCGATACTTTTAGATGTACAATGTATCGATATGTATACTCAACGTATGGATACGAATTAAATTTAGTAGCGATACTTGTAACAGTTTGCTGTTATTTTTAATATAAACTATGTATACTCAATATGAATCCGATAAAAAACAAAATATAAAGCTAATAGATTCAACTGATTTTACTCGAATATTTATATTAGTTATTAAACACCTATTCATAGATAGAACTTTCTCGCACACAACCTTTGACCCCATTTCCAATCAGATTTATTTAAGAGTCACAATTTGAAAGCATTATTTGTGACACATTTGGCTATCGATAAGCTAGTTTACTGATACGATATGTTGTATTTAATTTCTGCATACCAGCATGACACCTAATTTTTATTTTTATTATGTTAATTGTTTTCACTTATAATAATAGCCAACAAAAGTCCGCAAAACTATTAGACATATGCGTAAATATACGTATTATAATAGGCATAACATGATAAATAACATAATACTACAAAGCATAACCAGCAAAGAATGTAAACCACAAGTTTAAAAATGTTAAAAAATGTATTCGCCGGCAAATATAATTTCTTTATATCTGCCGCAATTTCGTACATGTGTTATTTATAGCTGAAGCTGCAGCCAATGTTTACTTAACTAATAAACAAAAAATGGATGAGTCTAAACAACTATTTGCAACAGCTTAAAGCGCAGCAGCGAGCACAACTTGGAGCGCCATGTAGCCGGTGGCCGCCAGAGCCACAAAGAAGGAGAGCGCACGTGCCGGTTGGGGCACCACGACTACGGCGTAGACTAGGGTGTGGACGATGCGGGCGATGCCAACGGCACGGAACAGATTGATGGCCAAGAAGGCGCTGGGATTGGTCAGAGTATAGAGCAGGCCGATGGCAAAGAATGGCAGAATGTTCTCCAGATCGTTGCGATGAGCACGACGCACACGCTCCACATTGGGGTCATCGAATTTAACCTTCAGCTTGGGTGACATCAAGTCCTCCTGATTGGCAAATGTCTGAAAGATTGCACACAATATGTATCAGAAATACGTTCGCTATCGGTCCGCTTTCACCCGCCGACCGGACTTTGACCCAGCAGCTAACAAATCATCCACTGGTTTACCTTGGTCTTGAAGCGCTGCACGGCCGTCAGCAAAGACATGGCAAACAGCTTAATGACC